>CM046451.1:49829596-50315386 GCA_025506515.1 Flaveria trinervia
CTCTATAACCTCTCTTCATCAATGGCAACCATGCAACTAAACCCACGACACAACTGTGTCGCACATCTCACAAAATTGCCATACTGGACCACGTTTCACAACGCCATTGATTTAATGGTTCAGTCACCTTACAAAAGGCTTTTTTCTATTAAATCCCCCACCATATGCCGAATCTCTTAACCAATTCTGGATAAACGTCACTCTGTCTCTGAGGATAATGACACAAAGTCTCTTCAATCGTTTGTCCATCATCAAATAGTGGTCATTACTCCAGACCTCTTCGCCAAACCCTCAGTCCTGGATGATGCCACTTTCCCAACTGGTTATCCAAAGGGCACACTAGATCAATCATTTGCCCACCATGGATACCAGGGTAACCTGAGTGCATCTACCATATGAAGAAACATTTCCAGGATGCCGAACGTCTCATCTTTCACATGGTAAATGTCTGCCTTGCCCCCAAGACTTCATCAAGGGATCAAATACCACAGGGTGGCAACAGGTAATGTACTCCATCCTTGAGCAACAACCTTTAAATTTTTCTAAAATACTATTTTTAGAGCTCAAGGATATGCCCAAAAAACTTGCTAACCGTTGGAATTATATCCTCGGTTCATAATGGCCATAACTGAAAACCAGCTTCAAGCTGAGGGCTTGTTGGCCTGGAGACCCTGCTACGGCTGTATTGCCTGAAGTATACTCCGGCACAACTCTGACCAATCACTAAAAATGGCTGCCAGCTGCGCAAACCCACCAGCTGGAACCCACAGCCACCACCTCCAAATCCAAAGTCCCCACCAACCCAAAAAACGAAAAGAGTCAAAAAGGCTACTCAGGGAAATGGGTCCCCTAAGGATGCCCCTAGCAACACAAATGCAGGCTATATCCACTGTGTTATAACCCCCTAGTGGATACAGGACTTCACCAGCCCAGCCGCTCAAGATTCCTCTCAAGGAGCCTGCAACAACCAAGAAGGGGTACCCACTACTATATGGATCTTCCTCATTTGACGAGATTGCCATTGAAGAGCACCATTCTCCCTAGGTGCATACTGCTTTACCCCATCTCCCACTGCAACCGCACGGCCCACAAAGTCCTACTCTAATTATTGCAAACGTGGCTGACTCAGCTGCATGCCTCTCCTCTTCCCCAACAAACACCAACAAAGGGAAAACCACAGCAATTGAGGAAGAGGATCAACATGCTTCTGACAGCCCACAGCACCAGGGTTTAACGTTTCTATCTCCTTGTGGATATGCAGATACAAACATCTGGTGACGCTGCCACCTCTTCTGAATTCCACATGATCAGACTAAGGCTGGTAAATAGCTAGCACCTCACCAGAGGCAACAGCTGATGAAGGACATCGTCCTGAGGCTGGAAGTCCCCAGTTCCAAGAAAAAGGGGCACATGCTAAAACTGGTCTACACCCAGTGCATGTACATCCTGCTACAAGCAGAGGTCAGGTGATTCCAGCATCTGCTGATGATGACCTGGGCTTCTTTTATGAGTTCTGGCCCAGAACACAATTCTTGAGGAAGAAGTCAGTAGACTACAAAGACTACTTGACCAATTCTCTCAAAAAGCAAGTCCATCTTCCACCAACATAAACCCCCAGATGGCACCTTCACCTTAAGGTCTCCCCACACTCAGCCACTCAAAACTTCCGAGCCACCAACTTCTATTTCTGGCACTACTTCTCAGGACAGAACACCTTTGAGCAAACAGCTGCTATCTTCAGCAATCCCTACCTCTCATCCCCCAATGATCACAGACATTGTGATCAAAACCATGGATGAAGGCTTCCCTCAATCATACAACCCCTGTGGAGGAGATTTGAGCACAAGGCTTTCTGCTACTCAAACCCTTGCAACCATGCAACCAAAAAGGGGGAGTCAGTCAGTGAAAGCAAAGAGGAAGAGCATAGAGGGGAAGAAAGAAAAGGAGACTGAGAAGGAAGAGGAGTTTGTGAAGGGAGCTGACATTGATCAAGTTGGTGAAAGTCACAAAAGACTTTCATGTCACATATAAAAGAGGAAGGTTGAAGGAAAAGAAAAAGAACTCGAACTCGATGAGATGATCAAAATGGCGGATGCTACACACAGTAAATCAATGGACTCCATTATTGATCAACTGTATAGACAAGGGTTCGATAGTGCACAGCTTGACTCAGAGATTAGGACTTGAAGTTGAAGAAATTAACTCAAGATGGCAAGTTATGATGCATTAGAAAGAGAAAGACTAGAGATCATGATCAATTCATTGCAAAGTACCTTGGGTGATCATTGATCGAGATTAAGTCATGGACCAGGGATAGTATCTTGGCAATAACCACCAAGATCTTTTCGTCTGAAGCATACACTAAGGGATTGGTGACTGAAGCACTAAATGAGGCAGGTGCTGGGAACAAAAGGAACTAGCAAAACACTCAAAAGCCTCACTCACTACAAGAATGCTAGAACAACCTGCAAAACCTCCACTATCAAAATCACCACTACCAAAACCCACTAAAAATTCCTTTAACCTCAAAACCAACAGCCGATGATTCACCCAAGAAGAAGAAGAGAAGGTGGTTGAGCTAGAAGAAAAGATGATGATGATGAGGAAGAGATAGGCTGCCTCTTTCCGCAGTCCTACTTTTCCTAAACCCAAACCTATGCCCATCACTCCCACCTCACAGATGGAAGCTGTGAGAGTAAAGGTAGAAGAAGAACAGCAGCAAAAGCTTCATGATGATGAGATGCTGAAAAGCATAGACAACACTTATGCTGCTTCTTCATCAAAATCATTATGAAAGAAGCTCTGAGATTGTACAACCTTGCTAACACATTTCAATATCAAAAGGAAAAGTGAGAATATGGCCTGATCCTAGGGTGGCTCAGAGAATTGTGAAGAAAGACTTCCCTCGAGATACAAGGGCCAAGTAAAAGGATCGTAGATGAAGATATTACAGTGGTCCTTGTAGTATCACCCTGGGAAATTGTAGAAGATTTCAAGAAGGCCTATGAAACAAACAGCCACCCCAAAGATGTTAGAGAACAGTAATTAAAAGGGGTTAGTCTACAAGAGGCTTGAGAACTTCAAACAAAATGAGCTCTGTCTGTTACTTGAAGGTACTCACCCAGATGAGTTTGCATACAGACAGATTACAACAGTTGAGCTCAAAAATGGCAAACAGGCTAAGTACATTTCAGAGTTGTATGAGCGTGAAGGACTGTTTGATGGTGGAGCTGATAATCTTACGATGGAAGAACAAATTATTTCTCAGAGCATACACCTGAGAATCCTACACGCTTATACATGAAGGTAGATTTCATGGTTAGGACCACAGCCCTGTGTACAGTTCCCCAAGTTAGGGCTCTTATCCATACTATGCCAACCAAATTCAGAATCTATTCCCAGGCCAGTGCTTAATTGGGTCATCTTCTTAGCTGATCAAGAAGGAAAAGACCAATCTTATCGCCAACAATAAGTGGGACCTCAATAAAGTTAGGTTTTGGCTGCATTGGTTCAGGGGGAGTTTGTTGGACCAAAAAAACCAATGAGCCGGATCAGAAAAACCTTAAGTCCCACAGACGTCACAACAACTGCTGAAGTCCACAACAGCTGAAGACAAGTGCTGAACACAAGTGCTGAAGACAAAGTCTCAAGACACAAGTGCTGAAGACAAAGTCTGAAGACAAGTGCTGAAGACAAAGTCTCAAGACACAAGTGCTGAAGACAAGTCTGAAGACACAAGTGCTGAAGACAAAGTCTGAAGACACAAGTGCTGAAGACAAAGTCTGAAGACACAAGTGCTGAAGACCAAGTATCAGACGTTGTCACAACAGCTGAAGAGGTCTTCTTCAGTAGTTGTGATGGTTTTCTATCAGTAGTTTTATGTTTTTCTTTTCAGTAGTTTTGTAAAACGACTGAAGAGCTTGTTCTTCAGTCTTTGTAGTTTCAGTAGTTTCGTATCAGTAGTTTTATGTTTTATACTTAGCACTCTGATATGTTCTCAGTAGTTGGGAACATTTCAGTACTTTTTTAATTTTAGTTATTTTTGTAATAAATCTGCCAGATGTCACTATCCCGTGATATCAGCAGTGATTGCACTCTATATAAGGAGTGTCAACCTATTTGTAATCTGTGAATGATTGAGCAGAAACATTTGATATTATTGAAACATTCCTTTTCACAGAAATATATTCTCTCGTTACAACCGTATTGTTCTTAATGCATACGAATATCAAATTCTTGCTATAATTTGTCTAATTCTTATTCTTATTCCGCTGTGTTACACTCTAATCCATCAAACTTGAGATCACTGATCCTGTCAAAGGTTAATCATGCCAATTGATTGAACTAGGTATTCAAACCTACTACGTTCAAATGCCTTGGTGAATAAATCAGCTAATTGATTTTTAGTTGGAACTTGAATCAATTTTATTAGACCTTTTTCAGCACAATCTCTCAAAAAATAATATCTGATTTCAATGTGTTTTGTTTTTGAGTGCTGACCTGGATTATTTGTAATAAAAACAGCTGTAGTGTTGTCAATCTGAATTGGGGTATGCAAGAAGTTAAATCCATAATCAAGCATCTGGTTTTGAATCCACAGAACATGAGAGCAAGAAGCTGATGCTACAATATACTCAGCTTCTTCAGTTGAGATGAATACGTTTGTCTGCTTCTTGCACAGCCAGGAGACCAGTCTGGGACCAAGAAATTAACAACCTCCAGAAGTGGACTTCCTATTAAAGTTGCATCCTCCATAGTCACTATCAGGGAAGGCATAGAGATTGAAGTCTCCATCCTTTGGATACCATAAACCAAGAGTTGGTTTGCCCTTAAGATATCTAAATATCCTCTTGACAGCATTCATATGAGATTCCTTAGGATCAGCTTGATATCTGGCACACACACAAACACCACACATAATGTCAGGCCTCCTGGTTGTTTGATACATAAGTGAACCGATCAAGATCTATAGTCAGTCTGATCCACTTATTTGCCTTCTGGATCAGGTCTGGTCTTCATTTTAGTATCAATAGGTGTTCTGATAAAATGACAGTTAGCAAAGTGGAATTTCTTCAACATTGATTCCACATATTTTGATTGATTGATAAAAATTCATCTGCTGTTTGTTGGACTTGCACTCCTAAAAAGAATGTGAGTTCCCCTATTGTACTCATTTGAAATTTTGAATGCATAAGTTCATTAATGTCTTTATAAAGTATCTTGTTTCTTAAGCCAAAAATGATGTCTAATCAATCTTTCCTCTTTATATCCATGTTCAAGTAGGAAAGATGATAGAGTCTCATAACACATTCTTGGAGTTTGATGAAGACCGTATAGTGCTTTCTCAAGCTTGTACACCCTGTGAGGGAAATCAGGATCTTCAAAACAAGGTGGTTGACTCACATAGACTTCTTCAGCAATCTTTCCATATAAGATAGCAAATTTCACATCCCTTTGATAAACAGTAAACTTCATGGATGTTGAATATGCAAGAAAAATTCTTATTGCTTCTAATCTGGCAACAGGTGCAAACATTTCATCATAATCAATTCCTTCTTCTAATGTATAACCATGTGCCACTAGTCTTGCTTTATTTCTAACGACAATCCCTCTATCATCAGTTTTGTTTCTATACAACCATCTGGTACCAATAGGGTATTGTCCTTCGGGAAGGTCTAAAAGTTGGCATACTTCTTCCTTCTTGAATTGCAGCAATTATTCTTGCATTACTTCAATCCAGGTATTGTTGTCTTGAAGCCTCTTTGATGTTTTTGGGTACTATTTGACAAAGAAAGCACGAGAACAGACAGATGTTTACAATACTTGACTTGCTTCTTGTCACCTATTCATTAAGTTCACTAATAATGTTTTCTACTAGGTGATTCTTGTGTATTATGGTGGTTGGAATTGAGTCACCAGCAATGGTTACATCAAGATTAGAGACATTCAGATCATTATGGTAAGAGGCACCTTCATCTTGTACTGTTGGGAGTTATGAAGATAATTAGAGTCTGTTTCAGTGACTGCTTCAGCATTAGTAGCAGTTTGATTACTTTCATCATTTGATATTCTTTCTGTATCAACTGGAGGAGTTGCTTACTTTTGATTTCTGATCTCAGTTGATAGATCTCTTGAATGTGATGGTAACAAGTTGGGACCAACTTCAGTTGAAACACTTTGATTTTGAGATGGTTGTCTGACAGGATAAGCTTGGAGTGGAACATCTTCATTCATTTGCTCAGTAGAGGTAGTGGAATTAATGGAAAGTCATCTCTTCTTTCTCTACCTAAAGAATTTTCAGCTGAATGTAGGTTTCATGCATCAAAGAAGTGAATTTTAATCAACAGATTTTGTAAATGAGTCAATTTCAAACACCAGTTAAGACCATTTGTAGATTTTGGAAAAGAGTGTTCCTGGAATTGAACATTTGTTGATTCATAAATAATGTTTAATCTTGAATTAAACATTCTATAAGCCTTTGAAATAGAAGAATAACCTACAAAGAATCCTTCATCAGACTTAGATGAAAAGTTTCTCAAATAGTCTTGGGTGTTCAATATTGAGACAGGACTACCAAATGACTTAAAAAATCCAATAAATGGTTTTCTGTGAATCAATAGTTCATATGGAGTCATGTTACTTTCTTTTACAATCAGAATTCGATTTTGCACAAAGCACGATGTGTTAACTACCTATGCCCAAAAGGTAATAGGCAGTTTAGCATTGGCTACATTGTTCTTTTTGTTTCAATCAGTGTTCTGTTTCTCCTTTCAGCTACCCCATTTTTTTTAGGAGTTCTAGCTGCACTGAATTGATGAACAATGCCTTTGGTTGCACAAAATGAACTCGTGTCTTCGTTTTTAAACGCAGTTCCATTATCACTTCTTATTGTTTTGATCTTATGATCAAGTTGGTTTTCAATTTTTGTGATAAAGTCTTTTATTATTTGGGATGCCTCATTTTTATGAATTAAGAAGAAAACCCATGTGAATCTTGAAAAGTCATCAATGATCACCAAAGAATATTGTTTCTTTCTAATACTCATAACCTGAGTCGCTCCAACCAGATCCATATGAAGTAGCTTCAATGATCACCAAACAATATGAAGTAGTTTCTTTCCAAGATTTAAGTTGTTTCCTTTGAGGCACGCTGAACAGTGATAAACATGTGAATTCTTTTGGGGGAAGACCAAAGACATGGTTTCCTTTGACCAATCTATTCATATTTTTAAAGTTTGTGTGCCCCAAACGTCTGTGCCAAAGGTAAGACTCATTAGATGATGCTTTAGACAAAAAGACGTGTCTCTTCTATTGGTGTTATAGAATTCAGGTTTAAGACATAGGTGTTATTCTTCCATGGAGTCTTTAGGACAACTCACTCTTCAGAAATCGGAAATCCTAGTTTCAAAATGGAGCAAGGAGTCTTGGTCCAGTGAGTTGAATGTTTCTTATCACAGATCTAAGACACGCTGAGAAGATTGAAATTCAGTTGTTCACACTAGTTCAATCTATCAATGCTCAGCATCCTATTTGTCATAGATCCTTCACCCGTGATTCTTCCACCTTTTGAATCTCCTCCGAATGCCACAATAGTTTCTTGTATATGCTTAGGAAACAATCTCCAGCCATGTGTCGGGAGCATCCACTGTCCACGTACCATAAGCTATTAGACCTATATGGATGACCCTATAAGCACAAAATAACTAATTAGAATATGGAACCCAATCCATAATGGTCTTGGGTTTCCCATTTCTATCCATGATGGTGACTTCTTGATACTGTCCTCTAACTGTGACTTAGAGAGAGGTGTTCTGGGAGATCTCTCTTGATATTTTGAATGCTTTATCTCATTAATATCAACTAAAGAGTAAGAAGAATAATGAAACCTTTGTCCCTATTTCTTTGAAGAAATATGAACCGTTTTTTATTATCAAACATCATTTTTGGTTTGGGAAGATCATATGTTTGCTTGATGTTGTGATTATATGTTTCTTTGAACTTCTTCAACTCTTTAATGTTACACATGTCATTATATGAGCTAGAAGTCCTAGATTGATAATTATAAAGTGACTTTTGACTTGGTTTTCACAAATGATATTAGTGAGATGGGCTTGTTTTGGGTAATTCTCAACCCTTTTTGCTTGAAGTAACAATCAGATGTATTATGATTGTTCATATCACAGACTAAACAATATTTATTAAAATAGCAGTTTTTGGTGGAATGATTGTTCATGTCACAGATTGAGCATTATTGATTGAAAAAGCACTCTTACGTTTTGTGATTAGATATTTCCCAAATGTCACAATACATATGTTTGTTTCTTGAATCTGATTTTGCTATTGCTGACTCAGTTGATTTACCCATTCTCAAGTGAGACATAATCTTTGGTTTAAGTGAAGAAGCAAAATCAACATTTTTAGTAGTTTGAATTACAACACTACTTTTGTTGATTGTTTTTGTTTCCTCTACCTTTATTGACTTCTTGTTCAAATTGATTTACATGCTCCCTATTGCATATGTCAAAACCTACGCCTTTTTTTAATTTTGATAATTGGGGGTCTGACTGAATTTTTGTTATTGAAATCATGGAACTTTTGCTTTTCTTTGGTAGTGAACCTTGTTTGATTTGCTTGGATTTTTTGAAGATTTAATCTCATAATGAAAACTAATTTCAACAGAAGATTTCATTAAACCCATAGCTTTCTTCTTCCATTTTGAAATTGTAGGTATAAACTTCACAAATGGGACAATGGCTTTGATTGGTTTTGATGGTTTGATGACATTCACTGTCTTATCTGAACACTCCTTGATTTAATTGGGTGACCTATTTATTTTCTCATCATTTGTTTCAATGTAAACATTTGGTTTGTTTTAAGGATTTGTGACTTGTTTTTACTATATTTTTGGTTCAATAGTATTAGGTTCAGTTTGCTCTTTGAGTGTGATAGATTCAGGCATGATAGTGTAGTTGTCATTGTAGGGTGAAGGACAAGAATTATACCCAATCCCAGACATATCCTTGGATCTTTTTATGAGTCTAGCATCTCTTGCAGCTTGACTGAAGACAATTGAAACTTTTCAAGTTTCACTTCAGTAAGTGTTTGTTTAGCTTTTGATTGAGCTAACTTTTCAATTAGCTGCACATTCTCAGTTGCAAGAGTGTACTTCTCACCATGCAAATTTTCAATGTCAGAGATGAGAGATTTGAATTTAATTTTAAAGCCTTTAATTTCTCTCTTAAGCATCTCTGACTTGACCTTTTCTTCATTTATTGTATCAGTCAGTTTATGATTGTGCTCACGATAAGCTTGCAGTTCATTAATGCATCTATCACTACAAAGGCTGGATTTTACCTCAGATGGCATTAGAGATGGACTATCATTGATGTGAGCCATGAGTGCATGATTTTGAAATTAAGGCTTCACTTCCTTTGCATACAGACTCCAATCACATACTCCATCTTGTGTAATGACAAGAGCATTTGAGGATGACTGACTGCTTCTATGAGCTTGATTAGTCAGTTGTGGTTGACTCTGATATTTTTTGTGATGATGATATTGTTGTTATTGATTGTTAGATTGAAAGCTTATGCTTGGTTGTGGAGATGACTTACCCTGAGAATTCTTTTGGAAATTGTTGTTGTTTGTTCTGGGCATTACATTCTCTAGAGAAGTGGCCAGTCATGCCACAATGAAACACTTTACCTTGGATTTGTCATATCCAAGTTTGCTGTTTTCATTGAAGCTAAGCTTCTTCCTTTTCTGAAGAACTTCTTGGCTGTTAGGAAGGACCGTGTACGTACGAGTACTAACTGATTATGCATTATACCGGATCAAATAGTGCGTAATCCTATTTGATTGGTGATCCAATCAGTGTGAATGATTACACGATCAATATAGATTGAACTAAAATGTTAAGAACAAAAAGGAATCAATCAGGACGAACTATGAACTTGGACAGGTTGTTTTGGACGCTCTGGATGGCTAGGGTTTATGTGTATGCATAATATCTCTTCAAGTGTCTTTTTTCACAATTACGTGGTATTTATAGTTATTAGTTTCCATTCGTACGATTGAACCATTAGCATGGTTCAGTCATGCGACTAAATCATGCAATTGAGTCATACGCACGACTGAAGGTTTAGTCGTGAGACTGAGTCAATCTTATGTCTCAATCATACGACTGTCCCGTCTCCTGGTTCAGTCGTGGGACTGGTCCATAAGCATGATGTATCCATGCGTATGGTCCATAAGTATGGGCCATTAGCATGAATACTAATCCGACTAGGTTAAACATAATACTCAGTCATTATTGACTTAGATTTATGTACAACAACATCAACCTAAAAGAAGTCATACATATGAACTAAAGATAAACAAACATCAAATCATATATCATATCATTACATTGTAAAATTACACATGCGTAAGAAATGAAAGACTTTTACATTTAAGCACATAAACTAGTGTTAGGATCTCGGCCTCTTGGTTTAATCGATTGAACAGATATAGCAGCGGAATAGCTCAGAAATAGACAAATTCAAACAAGAACATTCGATATAAAACGATAAAAGAATTTTGTTATAGAGAGAGAAATATCCGACAAAAGGATATTACATTAAGATTGTCGGCCTCAAGGCCCGATTACAGGTGAGTCATCCTTCCTTATAAAGGAAAGAGTGACGAAGGCTGATGTCACTTGAAAGTGACATGTAACCGTTTGATAACTACTGATGTTTAACAACTACTGAAGATGTCAACAACTGACATCTTCTTACAAATGTTCCTAAGTGTTAAACATCTTATTTACAACTACTGAAAAACATAAAACTACTGATACTACAACAACTGAAGAACAACCTCTTCAGTTGTTTACAAGTACTGAAAAGAAAAGTAAACAAACTACTGAAAGGAAAAGAAAACTACTGAAGAAGAAAAACCATCACAACAACTGAAGAAGCCCTCTTCAGCTGTTGTCATCAGCTGTTAACATCAGCTGATGTCTTAAGTACTTGAACATCAGACTTTGTCTTTCAACTGTTGATCTTCAGTCTTTGTCTTCAGTACTTCAGACGTACTTCAGCAGTTGTATTCTTCAGACTTTGTAGAACAGCTGATCAGGTCTTCTTCAGCTTTGTGATGTCCTGTGGGACTTAGAGGTTTCTCTGATCAGGCTCATTGGTTCTTTTGGTCCAACAAACTCCCCCTGAACCAATGCAGCCAAAACCTCTAAGTTATTGACAAGTCCCACTTATTTTGGCATATAGATTGGTCTTTTTATCCTCTTGATCAGATGAGAAGTGACCCTTTTTCAGCACCTGCCTGGGAAGAAGTCTCTGATGATCTGTTTGGCATGATATGGTTGGGAGCTCTGTATTGGGGACCTGGACACCGAGCTGTTACTCCAACCATGAGATCTACTTCCCGTGTATCAGCCTATATGATTCCCTGGTGTAAGCCCTTAGAAACATGATTTGCTCATCCATTGTCAGCACCTCGGCACACCATCAAATAATCCTCTCGGCCATACACTTCAGATATGTACTTGGCCTGTTTTCCATTCTTGAGCTCAACCGTGGTTATTTGTCTATAAGCAAACTCATCTGGATGAGTCCCTTCTAAGAGCAGGTTGAGCTCTTCTTGTTTGAAGTTTTCAAGTCTTTTGTAAACCAATCCCTTCTTAATGATTTTGTTCTCTAACATCTTTTGAGGTGGTTGTTTGGCTTCATAGGCTTTCTTGAACTCTTCAACAATTTCCAAGGGGACACTACAAGAACCACAGTGATGTCTTCATCGACAACTCTCTTCACTTGGCCCTTGTATTTTGAAGGAATTTCTTTCTTGACAACCCGATGTGCCACCCTAGGATCAGGCCATATCCTTACTCTTTCCCTTTGGTATTGAAAGGTATTAGCAAGGGTGTACAATCTTAATACTTCTTTCTTCATGCTAATCATTGAAGAGGATGTGGCATATGCTTTGTCAATGCTTTTCAGCATTTCCTCATCATGTCTTTGCATCAGTTCCTCTTCAATCTTTATCATTACATCATGCATTTGAGAAGCAGGAGTGATGGACATTGGTTTAGCCTTAGGCAAAGTAATAACTGCAGAGAGTGGCAGTCTGTCTTCATCCTCCTCTTCATCTTCATCAGGCCTCAGTACCTTTCTTTTCTTTTGGCTAGGTACATCACTGGCAGTGGGTTTTGGGGGTAAAGGATTTGGTTTTGTGGGTTGGATGGTTGGTTTAGAGGGTAAAGGGTTGTTTTAGTGGTTGTGGAGATAGGATTTTGAGGATTGAGCTTTTCAGACTGTTTTAGCATTTTGGCTGTAAGGGAGGGTTTGGTAAATTTTGTCAGTTCTTTTCGATTCCCAACCCCAGCTTCATTCAATACCTCAATCACTAAACCTTTGGAGTATGCTTCAGACGAACAAATCTTGGTGGTTATTGCCAAGATGTTGTCCCTGGTCCAGGCCCTTATTTCAATCAGAGATCTTCCCAAGTATTTGGCTATAAATCTGATCATTATTTCCAGCCTTTCTCTTTTAAGGCATCATAGCTAGCCCATCTTGAGTTGATCTCCTCTGTTTCCAACCTTCTGATCTCGGAGTCTAGTTGTTTGATGTCAAAACCCTGCCTATTAACTGCTCAATGATTTTATCCATTGAACGGTTATGGTTGGCATCAGCTTCTTTCACCATATCCTTCAGCTCCTTCTCCTTCTCAGACTCTCCTTTTCTCTTTTGATATGTGACATGAAGTCTTTTTGACTTTCATTCACTTCAGCTCCCTTCTCACTCTCCTTCTCCTTCTCAGTACCTTCTCTGATTCTTTCTCCTTCTCCCCATCTATCCTCTTCCTTTTTCCTTTAACTGACTGACTCTCCCCCTTTTGGTGCATTGGGGGCAAGGGTTTGAGCAGTAGAAAGGGATTTAGTCACCAACTCCTCCACCAAGGGTTGTATTATTGTAGGAAGCCTCTCATCAATGGCTTTGATCACTATATCTGTGATCATGGGAGTGATGAGAGGTAGGGATTTTTGAAGGTTAGCAACTGATTGATCAGGATGGTTCTGTTCCTGAGAATCAGTGCCGAAAGCAGAGGCTGGTGGCTTGGAAGTATATTGGCTCAGTGTGTAGGGGACCTTCAGAAGAAGGTGCCATATGTGGGTGTATTGTGGGGCAGATGGACTTGCATCCTGAGACATCTTGGCCAGCAGCTCTTTGAGTCTGCTAACCTCATCCTCTAGGATGGTGTTTTGAGCAACTACATCATAGAAGAAGCTCAGGTCATCATCAGTGGATACTGAATCACCTGACCTCCTGACAGAGTCAGAATGAACATGCCTTGAGTGTAGATCATTATAGCATGTGCCCCTTGTTCTTGGTTCTGGGGACTTCCAGCCTCAGGACTATGTCCTTCATCAGCTGTTGCCACTGGTGAGGTCTTAGAGATGTTACCAACTGCACCCTGGTCATTTGCTGAGTCAGAGACAGTGGCAGCCTCACCAGAAGTTCGCACCTCCTTATCTACACTAGAAGATGGAACATGATAACCCCTGTGCTGTGGGTTGACAGAAGCATTGTGATCCTCCCCCTCAGGTGTTGAGGTTATCCCAGTAGTAATTGGTGTCTGGGTGGGGGGTGAGGAATGCAACTATGTCAGCACTTTGCAACAATTATTGTAGGGCTTTGAGGGGCGGTTGCATCAGGAGAGGGTGTGGAAGCAGTGTGCAACCGGGACAAGTGGTGCTCTTCCCTTGCAGGAGGATCCCAGCAGTGTGGCTTCCCTTGAGTGGTTGCTTCAGGTTCCTTTTGAGAGGAAACCTGAGCGGCTTCGGGTGGTGGAGTCATAGTCTCTACTGGGGGGTTATTTCCAGCAGAGATAACCTGCTTGGTGCAGCAGGAGCATCCACAGGGGACTCAACTCCCTGAGTAGCTTCTTAGGCTTCTTCTTAGTGGGTTTGGAGGGGACTTTGGATGGGAAGTGGAGGCTGTGGGTTCCAGCTGCGTGGGTTTGCGCAGCTTGGCAGCCTGTTTGAGAGTTTGGTCAGTGTTGTGTCGGGAGTATACCTCCGGCAATACAGCCAAAGCAGGGACTCCCAGACCAACTAGTCCCTCAGCAGAAAGCTGATTCTCTATTATGGCCATTATAAACCGAGGATATAGTATCCAACGGTTAGAAAGTGGTTTTGTGGCCATATCCTTGAGTTCAAGAAAATTATTTCAGAAAAGTTTAGTGGTTCTTGTTCAAGGATAGAGAACAGTACCTGTTGCCATCTGGAAGACAGTTGATCCCAAGAGGAAGTCTTCGGGCCAGGCAAACATTTATCATATGAATATTAATCGTTCAGCATCTGGAAAATGTTTCTTCAGGATTGTTGAAGCACTAAGATCACCCTGATATCCATGTTGTCCAAATGAAAGATCAAGTTGGCGCTTAGGATATCCAACAGGGTAGGCAGCATCATCTAACAGTAATATCCGGCGGATGGTAGCAGTAGAGATGACCACCTTATGAGAGTTGATGGACGAATGGATAGATTCTCCATTAACGGTCGTATTCGTCCAAAACTGATGTAGCGAATCGGCATAAATGATTGGATTTAAGAGGAAAGCCGTTTTCAGTGGGGATTGGACCATAAGATCTATAGCATTATCAAATTTGGTCCAGAAGGGCGATTTGGTGAGGTACGCGACACAGTTGTGTCGAGGCTTGAGTTGCATGGTCGCCATTAATGAAGGTGAAAGGTTTTCAGAGCTTTTGAAATTTTAGGTCGTGAAAGAATGAAAAACTCTGAAAGAGGGATTAGATATATATGGGTACGGGTTATGAAACGACTGAAGGTTTTGGTGTTAGTCAGCAGTATTTGAAACTACTGATGACGTGGTATTAACTTTCAGAGGTTTGAAACGACTGATGGTATTGGTGTGGTCAGCAGTTATAAAACAACTGAAGACATGGTGTTTACAATCAGACGTTGAAACAACTGAAGTCTCTGATTTAGGCATCAGTAGTTTTAAAAACTACTGAAGACAAGTTGGACTTCAGATGTTGAAACAACTGAGGACTTGGTATTAGCCATCAGTAGTTGTAAACAACTGAAGACTTGGTGTTAGTCATCAGTAGTTGTGAAACTACTGAAGACATGGTATTGCTTCAGATGTTTATAAAGAAACAACAGTTTGTGAACTACTGAAGAGAGAGTACTCATCAGTAGTTGTCGTCAATTCATAGCCTTTCAGCTGTTTCATACTGTCCTCAACACTTACTCATCAGCCTTTTTGTTGTTTTCAGTTGTTTCATAGGACATCAGTACTTATCTGTTTCTACTGATTTCAGTAGTTGTAACTACATCAGTAGTTTAGAACAGATAAAGTTCAGTACTTAAAGCATTTAGCCTTCAGTAGTTATAAAAACTACTGAGGGTAAAATAACTCATCAGTACTTATATGTGACATGGTTACCAATGATCATTAGTAATTACTGAGATCATCAGTAGTTGTCACTTATTCTAGCTGCAGCATACCAAGCCTTAACACCAGGTTGTGGAAAGTTGAACTATCCAAAGGCTTAGTAAAAATGTCTGCAAGCTCATCAGCACTGGGCACAAACATAGGATTAATTAGACCCTTTTCAAAACAATCTCTTATAATGATGTCTAATTTCTATATGTTTGGTCCTAGAGTGCTGGACAGAATTTTTGACAATGCAAAGAGCTGAAGCACTATCCATTAATAATGGAGTCTTAGTCTCTGTAATGCCATAATCCAAAAGTTGATTCTGAAGCCAGAGTATTTGGGATGTACAACTTGCAGCAGCAATGTACTCGGCTTCAACAGTGGATGTAGCAACTGATGTTTGTTTCTTACTCTGCCAAGAAATCAAACAGTTGCCTAGGAATTGGCATCCACCAGAAGTTGATTTCCTGGTCAACTTACACCCTGCATAGTCACTATCAGAGAAAGCAACTAATTGCAAGAATGTCCAGTGGAATACCATAAGCCTAGAGATTGTGTACCTTGCAGATATCTAAAGATCCTCTTGACTGCAATCAGATGAGACTCCTTAGGTGCAGCCTGAAATCTAGCACAAACACATGTAGCAAACATAATATCTGGTCTAGAAGCTGTTAAATACATCAAGGAACCAATCATACATCTGTAAAGGGTTTCATCAACACCTTTACCTTTCTGATCAACATCCAATTGTGTGGTGTTGCACATGGGAGTAGAACAGGGTTTACAGTTTTGTAAATCAAACTTATTCAAAAGATCTTTTGTGTATTTAGACTGATGAATGAAAATTCCATCAGCTTTTTGTTTGATTTGCAAACCTAGAAAGAACTGTAATTCTCCCATTGCACTCATTTCAAACTTCTGTTGCATTAAGGTTTGGAAATCCTCACACAATTGGGGATCAGAGGATGCAAATATAATATCATCAACATAAATTTGAACAAGTAGCTTATGCTGATCCACCTTCTTAATAAATAAAGTTTTATCTATGGAGCCTCTAGTGAAATTATTCTGTAGAAGAAAGTTTGATAAGGTCTCATACCAGGCTCTAGGTGCTTGTTTCAACCCATAAAGAGCTTTATCAAGCTTATATACCCATTCTGGGTGCTTATTATCCTCAAAGCCTGGTGGTTGACACACATAAACTTCTTCTTTTATTGTACCATATAGAAAAGCACTTTTGACATCCATTTGAAAAACTTTAAGATTGTGGAGTGCAGCATAGGCTAAAAACAATCTAATTGCCTCCAGTCTGGCTACAGGGGCAAAGGTTTCATCATAATCAATACCTTCTTCTTGTGCAAACCCCTGCACAACCAGTCTGGCCTTGTTCTTAACAATTAGCCCATTTTCATCAGTTTTATTCCTAAACACCCATTTAGTGCCTATTGCACACTTACCTGGGGGTAGAGGAACAAGCTCCCACACTTGCTGTTTCTTGAATTGAAGAAGCTCAAGCTGCATGGCTTCAACCCATCCATTGTCTCTCAAAGCTACATGATAGTTCTTTGGCTCTAGCTGACTGATGAAGAGAGCATAGAAGCAGAAATTGGACAACTGGCTTCTGGTTGAAACACCAGCATTGATATCACCAAGGATTTGAGACATTGGGTGATTTTTCAGCTCTTGGTAAACAATCAAATCTGTGCAAGTGTTTGTAGGATCTTCAGCAGCAGTAGATGTTGATGCAGATTCTTGAAACCATGAAGATGGTGGCAACTCAAATGAAGTTGAGGATGCAGAAATCTCATCAGCATTTGTTGTGGATGGTGCTGCTGGAGCTACAGGAGCATCAGGTTTAGAGGACTCAGACAGTTGGTCACTAAACCTGAAGAGGTTTACTACTATCATCATCATCTTCAGTAGTAACACCAGGTGGTTAACTGTTGACAGGAGCAACAGCAGGAGATTGATAAGGAACATATTGCAGTATGTCCAAATCAAAGAGCTCCATAGGGCTTTGTGGAATCTTGTCCTTTGGAGATTCATTGAACTTGACATGTAGAGTCTCTTCAACCATCTTTGTTCTGCAGTTGAAGACTCTGTATGCCTTGCAAGTTGATGAATAACCAACAAAGTACCCTGCATCCACCTTAGGATCAAATTTCTGGAGCTGATCCTTTGTGTTGAATGAAACATGGACACCCAAATGCTCTAAAAAATGAAATGAGAGGGGCCAAATGATGTAGAACTTCATATGGAGTCTTCATCAACCTCTGATTTATTAGCACTCTATTCTGCACATAGCATGCTGTGTTGACAGCTTCAGCCCAAAAGGTCAATGGCAGTCCAGAATCAGCCAACATAGACCTTGCAGCTTCAATGAGGGTCCTGTTCTTTCTCTCCACAACTCCATTCTGTTCAGGAGTTCTTGGAATACTAAACTGTCTCTTTATTCCCTTGGAAAGGTAGAACTCATCAAGTGTATTGTTCCTGAATTCTGTTCCATTGTCACTTCTAATACACTTGACTGAGAGGGAATACTTCTTTTCAGCATACAACACAAAGTTTATGATCTTCTGTGCAGCTTCATCCTTTGAATGTAGAAAGAAAGTCCATACAAATCTGGAGTAATCATCCACAATTACCAGACAGTATTTCTTCTGTGCCATGCTCATCACTCTCACAGGACCAAGAGATCCATGTGAAGAAGTTGTAAGCAGGCAGTGGACTTTGGTTCTTCAATAGGTGGAAATGAAACCTTGTGCTGTTTTCCTTTCAAACAAGCAGTGCAGTTGTTTTCACACTTGAACTCCTTCATAGGCAGTCCCCTTACTAAACTATGGTGTATCAGTTGATTCATGTTCTTGAAGTTAACATGTCCCAGCCTTCTATGCCATAGATTAGATTCTTGAGGAGAGGCCTTGGAAAATAGGCAAGGATGGCCTTTGAGATCAATTTTCTTGGAAAGATCTAAGGCATACACTCTTCCTGTCCTGTTGGCCTTCAGGAGAGTGTGAGCATCCAATACCTTGTCAATCAAACTCAGAACTTTGGATGACAGAATCCTGCAGTTCTGGCTTGTGAAAAGGGCAACATGGCCTTGTCACACAATTGACTGATACTCAAGAGGTTATACTTGAGATTTTCCACATGGTTGACATCATCAAACCTTATTTCCCCGTTGGAAACAAAGCCCTTCCCGATGATGTAACCTCTTGCATCATTGCCAAAGGAAAGAAAACCCTTCCTTCCTGGAGAGTAGTCATTAAGAAGAGAGTTGTTCCCAATCATATGCATAGATCCCCCACTGTCTACATACCAGATGCTACTTTGGCATGTTGAAGAGACCTGCATTCATAACAATCAGTAGTTTTGGAGACCCAAACCTTTTTGGTTTTGGGCCTGGTCTCATCAACAGATGGTAAACTAACAGGTTTATTGGGCACAATAGCTTGAGGTGAAGGAGATGGTGTAGAAGAGGAATCCTTTGGCTTGGATCTCCTTTTCTGGGGTTTCAACACAGGGCCATCAAGTTGGTTAACTCTTCCCAACAGATGTTGAACCATCATTACCAGCTGTGTCTGATTCTGGGAAAGAGCTTTCAGCTCTTCAGACACATTGGTATTGGTATTTGATGATGAGTTCTTGTGTTGCACCATCTTCTTTTGAGCAACCTCAGTTATTGCCTGTTGTACTTCTTCCCTTTTAGATTTCTTTTTGGACATAGGAGTAACAGGATTTGATGCTGCTGGTACAACTTGGACTCAAACTCAGTTTTCATTTTAGCCAAGTTTTCTTTAATTTTCTCCTTTTGTTTGAGTTTGGATCCCTTTTTGTACCAACAATCATCTCTGAGATGATTGAATAGACCACATATTTCACATGGTTTCTTCTTCATCTTCTGTTGATCATCAACTGAAGAAGATGAAACTACTGAAGACTTGCTCTTCAGCAGTTTAGAAGCACTTTTTGCCTTCTTGTCAACTTCCTTAGTAGGCTTCAAATCCTTCCTACTGACAGTTTTCTTCTCTTCAGTGCTGTCAGTCATTAGGATTTGAACTCCAGATGTTATCCCCTGCTCTCCAGTACCCTTAGTACTTCTAGGGATAACACTTGGGTTGATCAACTCATTGATCATGTGAGTGTCAGCAGTTGAACCATCAATATCAGCTGATAGGTTCACAGAGGGATTACTACTGACTTCAACTACTGATGGTGCTTTATCAAGTAGTGAATCACATGATGAGGTGGATTGGTCATTACTTTCTCCATCAGATTCTGCTCCTGCTCTTGAAGCAAAAACTGTAGGAGGAGCAGTGTGATTATAACCAATTCCAAACTTCACATTGGAAGCTGTTTGCTTACTAAGAAGCATTTCAAAGCCCTTGCAAGATTGTACCCATCGATCACACTCTACCTGGGTGACAGCAAGAGTATCTTTGAGGTCTTTGTACTTCTCTAAGAGTACATCCTCCCTAGCCTTATCATCAGAAATTTGGCATTTTAATTTATAAATCTCATCAGTTTTCTCTTTCAGCACAGACTCAAACTCAGCTTTATTTTTGGAATTATTTGTTCTAGCTCTACATTTTTATTGATTAAAGCCACATTTGCTTCTCTAATAGAGGCAAATGCTGCTATGCAAGTTTCAGAACATAATTTGGCCTTAGCCTCAGAGGATACCTGTGATACCTTTGTTGAAGAGGTACTTGAAGATGATCCATCAGAGGATTCCAAAGCCATGAGAGCTAGATTTCCAAAAGGATGCTCACCACCATGTTGACCAGCACCTGAGAACAGTTGTTCATTACCAGACACATCATCTGGTAAACTGCTCCAGTCAACAACTCCTGGTGTGAAGAAGCTGTGTTGTTGAGGTTGATTAGGTTGATGAGATTGGGATGGTTGAGGCTCAGGGAGTGCATGTGGTTGCTGAGCAGTGGGTGCTTGAACCTGGCCTGGTTGTGGCATGTAATAGCAGGGGTATGGATATGGCATTGGCCCCTGTGGAACAAAATATGCAGGAGATTGTGGTTGATGATGATAACCAGAATTGACAGGTTGTTGCCCTCTGTTTTGTGACTATTGCCAGGGAAAGTCACAAAAGGTGCAGGAGAGTTAGATCCAGATGATCTACATTCTCTTGCAAAGTGCCCAAGCCTGTGGCATTTATGGCACTTCAACTTACTCTTGTCAAAACCAACTTTGGTTTTGCCAGAGAGTCCTGGAATTTCCTTCCAGTTCTTTTGTAGAACTTCTGAGATCTGATATTTATCAAGGCCATTTGGCTCAAAATATCCATCTCTTCTAAGTCATCATCAGCAATCCCCTTGAGATCATCCATGATGAAACATAGATTGTCACCATTACTACCAGCAGAATGACTATCAACACTCACAAAGGCAGGCTTAGAAGTGTTTGTAGAGAAATCAATATGCTCATCATACTGGCCTTCAGATGACGCATATTCTGACTCTTGATGTCCAATCAGGGCAGTGTTCCCTTGACAAAATCCTCAGTAAGCTTGCCAGATGAAACCAATTTCCTTTTCTGCTCTATCTCTCTCTCGAATGTAAGCAGTTTCCCATGAAGTTGGGTGAGAGATAGGCGATCAACATCAGCATTTGAGTGTAGAACAATGGTATATGTGTTCCATCTCTCAGGCAGTGATCTTAAGAATCTATGGTTCATCTGACTCCTGGTATATTCATGTTTAACCATTTTCAATTCAGAGATTAAACATGAAAACCGCTCAAATTGTTGAGTCAGAGTCTCACCCTTTCTATGAGAGAAAGTCTCATATTGTTGGGCGAGGATTTCCCTGTTGTTTGCTGAAACCTCATCAGTACCACCAAATTGTTCTTTGATGGCATTCCAGAGGTCATGAGCAGACTCACAATGCAGAAGCCCAGAGTAAATCTCATTAGGAATAGCCATAGCCAAAATTCCATGGGCTTTTGCATCGATTTCAAACAACTTCTTGTCCTCATCGGAGTATTGCTCCTTCTTCTTTGGAACCAACTGGTTTGTTTCCGGATCATTCACCATTGGCTTATGTGGTCCATGTACCATAGATTTCCAACAACCTGAGCTATTGACAGACAGGTGATGGAGCAATCTTCTCTGCCAAATGTTATACTCATTCCTCACCAAGATCGGAGGCTTGGTAGAGGATCCAGTATTGAAAGGATCATTCGAAGAAGTAGTCATTGTGAAAATCAGACAGATTCAAGTAAAATCACAATAAATTTAGCTCAAAACCACACAGAACCTCAAATAAAGCGGCCATAAGCGATACACTCTCAATCTCTATAACAGATCATTGCGAATTTGCTAATTCGATTAAACTTAGAGCGATTGAACAGTTTCAATGATCAATTGTTAGATCGATCAATGATTAACCTGCTCTGATACCATTTGTTAGGATCTCAGCCTCTTGTTTAATCGATTGAACAGATATAGCAGCGGAATAGCTCAGAATTAGACAAATTCAAACAAGGACATTCGATATAAAACGATAAAAGAATTTTGTTATAGAGAGAGAAATATCCGACAAAAGGAATATTACATTAAGATTGTCGGCCTCAAAGCCCGATTACAGGTGAGTCATCCTTCCTTATAAAGGAAAGAGTGACGAAGGCTGATGTCACTTGAAAGTGACATGTAACCGTTTGATAACTACTGATGTTTAACACTACTGAAGATGTCAACAACTGACATCTTCTTACAAATGTTCCTAAGTGTTAAACATCTTATTTACAACTACTGAAAAACATAAAACTACTGATACTACAACAACTGAAGAACAACCTCTTCAGTTGTTTACAAGTACTGAAAAGAAAAGTAAACAAACTACTGAAAGGAAAAGAAAACTACTGAAGAAGAAAAACCATCACAACAACTGAAGAAGCCCTCTTCAGCTGTTGTCATCAGCTGTTAACAACAGCTGATGTCTTCAGTACTTGAACATCAGACTTTGTCTTTCAGCTGTTGATCTTCAGTCTTTGTCTTCAGTACTTCAGACGTACTTCAGCAGTTGTATTCTTCAGACTTTGTAGAACAGCTGATCAGGTCTTCTTCAGCTGTTGTGATGTCCTGTGGGACTTAGAGGTTTCTCTGATCAGGCTCATTGGTTCTTTTGGTCCAACAACTAGGTACACATGTATCTACAAACTCCCCCTTGGACTTAGTTTCCTCTATCATCTAACATTCTTACCATGTTCTTGGAATTTATTGTACTTCTTCTCTTTTGTGACTCCTACATGTATTTCAAATGCAAAGTACAGTCTTATCACATGTTGGAACTGTAAAGCTTGTACAATGTCATGCATGTCATAGAACAGTGGCCACTTGTATAATGTATAGACATCCTCTGTCGACAAGTTAGTAAGCCACATTGGGTTGAATACCCTGATAGTCTCTATTCTTCCATCTATGTTCAAAACTATGATCGCTTCCCTTTTCCGCCTGTCATAATACCACCATTTGAAGTGTGGAGTGAAGTCTTGAGGCATTTCCCGTAAGGGAATCTTGGACATTGCGCACGGAGGACTCCACTTCAGCACAACTTTAGGCGTCCCAGATATAGTGTCCACTTCAGACTTATGAATGAACCTCTTTGGTTGTTGAGGTCTGAAGTTTACCCACCTGGTGTGGTATTCCTTCTTCAATGCAGCTTCAAACCAACCTCACATCTTTCTTGGATTAGCATACAGTAGATCTAAACATGCCAATCGGTTGAGCTCAAAACCAGGAAGAGTCTTCAGATCATGAGGATATCTGAAGTACTCAATCCCATTTTCCCTTTTCACAACATATACATCCGAATCTTCAAAATATTCCCAAGCTATAATCTTGCCAAACACTTTTTGATATCTTTTGACTCTATAAAGCTTTATGTAGGCATTCTGCGTTTGAGGGGCATGTTGGGTATTGGACCAAACGAACCAATGAGCCTAATCAGAAAAACCTCTAAGTCCTACAGACATCACAACTGCTGAAGACTTGATCAGCTGTTGTAATAAAGTCTGAAGATCAACAGCTGAAGACTAAAGTGCTGAAGACTTCAACAGCTGAAGACCAAAGTTTGAAGATCAACAGCTGAAGACTAATGTACTGAAGACTTCAACAGCTGAAGACTAAAGTACTGAAGACTTCAATAGCTGAAGATCAAAGTCTGAAGATCAACAGCTGAAGAACAAAGTACTGAAGATCAACAGCTGAAGTACAAAGACTGAAGACATCAGCTGATGACAACAGCTGAAGTTCAAGTACAAGTACTGAAGCCTTCAGAGTTTGTTACAACAGTTGAAGAAGCACTCTTCAGTTGTTGTGATGGTTTCCTTTCAGTAGTTTTCTTTTTGTTTCAGTATTTGTAAAACGACTGAAGAGCATGTTCTTCAGTCGTTGTAGTTTCAGTAGTTTCTTTTTAGTAGTTGTAGTGATAGTTAACACTTAGCATTTTTGTAAGAAGATGTCAGCTGTTTGACATCTTCAGTAGTTGTGTTAATTATCAGTAGTTTGTATAAATTCTGTTAGATGTCACTATCAAGTGACATCAGCAGACGTCACATCTCCTATATAAGAGGTGTTGACCTAATTGTATGTGTGACATTCTGTTACCATGAAAGTGAATATTGAATGAAATATATTTTGCAGAATTCTCTCTGTCTATAACCGTTTGTTCTTACCCTGAATATCTTTTGTGTTCTTGTGAATTGGCTAATTCAATGTTTGATTTCCGCTGCTATACTCTCTAATCAACGAAACATAGATCATTGATCCTAACAAGTGGTATCAGAGCTGGTTAATCATTGATCGATCTAACAGTTGATCATTGAAACTGCTATTTGATATCTATGTTTGATTGAATTAGCTCATTTGCAAGAACTGGTTATAGATTATTGATTTTCTGCTGCTTTCATTTATTCATTTTGAGATCTCTCTTGTTCAGTTTGGTTTGTTGTGTTTTGTTCTAAATCTGCTATAGCTTAATTGAATTTGGTTGAATCTGAGATGACTACTCCTTCTAATGACCCTCACAATACCGGTTCCTCAACCAAGCCTTCGATGTTGGTTAGGACTGAGTATAACATATGGCAACGAAGGATGCTTCATCACCTGTCTATTAACAGTTTAGGTTGTTGGACATCTGTAGTACATGGACCACATAAGCCTATGGTGAACAATCCGGAAACCAATCAAATGGTTCCGAAGAAGAAGGAACAATACTCAGATGAAGATCGGAAACTATTTGAGATTGATGCTAAAGCCCATGGAATTCTGGCCATGACACTGCTGAATGAAATCTATTTAGGGCTTATGCATCATGAAACTTCTCATGACCTCTGGAATGCACTGAAGGAACAATTCGGTAGAACTGATGAGGTCTTAGCAAACAACAGAGAAATCCTTGCCCAACAATATGAGACATTCTCTCATAGAAAGGGTGAGACACTGACTCAACAGTTTGAGCGTTTTTCCTGTTTGATCTCTAAGCTGAAAATGGTGAAACAGGAATACACCAACAGCCAGATGAATAACAGATTCCTCAGATCACTGCCTGAGAGATGGGCACATACACTATTGTCCTACGCTCCAGTGCAAATCTGGATAGCCTATCTCTCACCCAACTTCATGGGAAACTGCTTACATTCAAAAGAGAGATAGAGCAGAAAAGGAAACTGTCATCATCAGGAAAGCTCACTGATGACTTTGTACCAGGGAACACAGCCTTGGTTGGTCATGAGTCAGAATATGCTCCATCTGAAAGCAATTATGATGAGCATATTGATTTCTCTTCAAACAGTTCTAATCATGCATTTGTTGGTATTGATAGTCATTCTGGCAGTAATAGTAAGAATCTATGCTTCATTATGGATGATCTGAAGGGAATTGCTAATGATGATTTAGAAGAGATGGATATTCTAAGTCAAATGACCTTAGTTAATATCAGATCTCAGAAGTTCTACAAGAGAACTGGCAGGAAATTTCCTGGACTCTCTGGCAAAACCAAAGTTGGTTTTGACAAGAGTAAGTTGAGGTGTCACAAATGCCAAAGGCATGGACACTTTGCAAGAGAGTGTAGATCGACTGGATCTAACTCTTCTGCACCCTTTGTGACTTTTCCTAGCAATAGTCCACAAAACAGAGGGCAACATACTGCTGGTTCTGGTCATCATTCACACCCTGTATCTCTTGCATACTTTGTCCCCCAGGATCAAATGTCATACCCTTTTCCCTGCTATTACATCTCTCAGCCAAATCCGGTTCAAGCTCCAATTGCACAACAACCACATGCATTACCTGAACCTCAACCTTCCCAATCTCATCAACAATCTCAACCTCAACAACACAACTTTTTCACCCCAAGAGATGTTGACTGGAGCAGTTTACCAGATGATTTGTCTGGTCATGAACAACTGTTCTCTGGTGCTGGTCAACATGGTGGTGACAGTCCTTTTGGAAATTTAGCTCTTATGGCTTTAGAGTCTGCTGATACTTCATCCTCTAATGCCTCTACACCACAGGTATCACAGGTATCCTCTGAGGCAAAAGCCAAACTATGTTCTGAAACATGCATAGCCACATTTGCATCTATTAGAGAAGCAAATGTAGCTTTAATTAACAAGAACATTGAGCTAGAACAAACAATTTCCAAAAAGCAAAGCTGAATTTGAGTCTGTGATTAATGATAAGAATGATGAGATTTACAAACTTAAATGCCAAATCACTGATGATAAGGCTAGGGAAGAGATACTTCTAAAGAAGTACAAAGACCTCAAAGAAACACTTGCAACTACCCAGGTGGAGTGTGATCGATGGGTAAATTCTTGCAAGGGTTTTGAAATGCTTCTTAGTAAGCAATCTACTTCCAATGTGAAGTTTGGCATTGGCTATAATCACACTGCTCCTCCTACAGATTTTACTCCCAGAACAGAGGTAGAATGTGATGGTGAAAGCAATAACCAATCCTTTTCATCATGTGATCTACTATCTCATACAGCACCATTAGAAGTAGAAGCCAACATTAATTCCTCTCAGAACCTATCAGCTGATGTTGATGGTTCAGATGATGACACCCACATGATCACAAAGTTGATCACTACAGGTGATATTTCACAAAGTACTGAAAGTACTAAAAAGAATGTTATAACACCTGAAGAACAAGCCCAAACTACTACATGTACTAAAGGAAAGAAAACTGCAAGTAGAAAGGGTGGGAAAACCACTGAAGAAGATATCAAGAAAGTAGGTACTAAAGGGAAGAAAACTACTAGTACTGATAGAAAACTGCTGAAGAAAAAGTCTTCAGTAGTTTCATCCTCTTAAGCAGATGATCAACTTAAGACGAAGAAAAAGCCATGTGAAATATGTGGCTTATTCAATCATCTTACTGATGATTGCTGGTATAAAAAGGGCTCCAAACTCAAACATAATGAAAACATTTAAGAGCAAATGGATAAAATGAAAACTGAGTTTGAAATAAAATTTGTACCAGCAACATCAAAACCTGTGACCCCAAAATCCAAAAAGAAAGGGGTTAAACAGGTAATAGCTGAGGTTGCTCAAAGAGAGATGGTACAACACAAGAACCCATCAAACTCACACACTAATGTGTCTGATGAGCTGAAGGCTTTATCACAAAATCAGACACAACTTGTTATGATGGTTCAACATCTATTGGGGAGAGTCAACCAATTAGATGCTCCTGTGTTGAAACCACAAAGAAGAAAATCCATGCCAAAGGATTCTTCTTCTTCACCATCTCCATCCCCACAGGTTGTTATTCATAGCAAGTCTGTTAGTTTACCATCTGTTGATGTGAATAGACCCAAAACCAAAAAGGTTTGGGTCTCAAAAACTAACTAATTGTTTATGATTGCAGGGTTCTTCAACATGCCAAAGTAGCATCTGGTATGTAGACAGTGGGGGATCTATGCATATGACAGGGAACAGCTCTCTTCTTCATGACTACTCTCAAGGAAAGAAGGGGTTTGTTTTTTTTGGCAATGATGCTAAGGGTTACATCATTGGAAAAGGCTTTGTCTTTAATGGAGAAATAAAGTTTGATGATGTTAATCATGTGGAAAATCTCAAGTACAATCTCTTGAGTGTCAGTCAAATGTGTGATAAAGGCCATGTTGCTCTTTTCACCAGTCAGAACTACAGGATTCTGTCATCCAAAGTTCTGAATTTGATTGATAAGGTGTTGGATGATCACACTCTCCTAAGGGCCAACAGGACAGGAAGAGTGTATGCCTTAGATCTTTCCAAGAAAATAAATATCAGAGGCCATCCTTGCTTATTTTCCAAAGCCTCTCCTTAGGAATCTAAACTATGGCACAGAAGGCTGGGTCATGTTAATTTCAAAAACATGAATCAACTGATCCACAATAATTTAGTGAGAGGTTTACCAATAAAGGAGTTCTCTAGTGATGAAACCTGCACTGCTTGTTTAAAAGGAAAACAACACAAAGTCTCATTCCCTCCTATTGAAGAGCCTAAGTCCACTGCCTGCTTGCAATTACTGCATATGGATCTATTTGGTCCTGTGAGAGTGATGAGCATGGCAAGAAGAAATACTATCTGGTAATTGTGGATGATTACTGTAGATTTGTATGGACTTTCTTTCTACATTCAAAGGATGAGGTTGCTCAGAAGATTATCAACTTTGTGTTGTATGTTGAGAAGCGGTATTCCCTTTCAGTCAAGTGTATAAGGAGTGACAATAGAACTGAATTCAGAAACCATACACTTGATGAATTTTATCTTTCAAAGGGAATCAAAAGGCAGTTTAGCATCCCAAGGACTCCAGAACAAAATGGAGTAGTGGAGAGAAAGAACAGGACCCTCTTTGAAGCTGCAAGGTCTGTGTTGGCTGACTCTGGTTTGCCACTGACCTTTTGGGCTGAAGCTGTTAACACAGCTTGCTATGTGCAGAATAGAGCCTTAGTAAATCAGAGGGTGATGAAGACTCCATATGAAGTTCTACATCACTTGGCTCCTCTAATTTCATTTTTCAAAGCATTTGGGTGTCCCTGTTTTATTCTCAACACAAAGGATCAACTCCAAAAATTTGATCCTAAGGTGGATGCAGGGTATTTTATTGGTTATTCATCTACTTGCAAAGCATACAGAGTCTTCAACTGCAGAACAAAGATAGTTGAAGAGACTCTGCATGTAAAGTTTAATGAATCTCCAATGGACAAGATTCCACAAAACCCTGTGGAGTTGTTTGATTTGGACATACTGCAATATGTTCCTTATCAACCTCCAGCTGTTGCAGATCATGTGGATAAATCATCTTCTGCAGCATGTCTTCCACCTGGTGGTATTGATGAGGATGATAATATATCAATACTCACCTATTCAAGTTTAGTGACCAACTGCCTGAGTCTGCTAAACTGGATGTTCCTCTAGCTTCAGTAGTTCCATCCACAACAAATGCTGATGAGATCTCTGATTCCTCTACATCTTTTGAGTTACCATCAAATTCTTGGTTTCAAGAGTCTGCATCAACATCTGCTGCTACTGAAGGTTCTACAAACACTTGCACAGATATCATTGTTTATCAAGAGCTGAAGAATCACCCAATGTCTCAAATCATTGGTGATATCAATGTTGGAGTTTCAACAAGAAGTCAATTGTCTAACTTCTGCTTCTATGCTCTCTTCATCAGTTAGCTAGAGCCAAAGAACTATCATGCTGATTTAAGAGACAATGGATGGGTTGAAGCCATGCATCTTGAGCTACTTCAGTTTAAGAAACAACAAGTGTGGGAACTGGTTCCTCTACCCCCAGGTAAGTGTGTAATAGGCACTAAATGGGTGTTTAGGAATAAAACTGATCGAAATGGGCTTATTGTTAAGAACAAGGCTAGACTGGTTGTACAGGGGTTTTCACAAGAAGAAGGTATTGATTATGATGAAACCTTTGCCCCTGTAGCCAGACTAGAGGCAATTAGATTGTTCTTAGCCTATGCTGCATTCCACCATCTTAAAGTTTTTCAAATGGATGTCAAAAGTGCATTTTTATATGGTAAAATAAAAGAAGAAGTTTATGTGTGTCAACCACCAGGTTTTGAGGACAAGAAACGTCCTGAACGGGTGTATAAACATGATAAGGCTCTTTATGGGTTGAAACAAGCTCCTAGAGCCTGGTATGAGACACTTTCCACTTTTCTTCTCAAGAATAATTTCACTAGAGGCTCCATAGATAAAACTTTGTTTATTAAGAAGGTGGATCAGCATAAGCTACTTGTTCAAATTTACGTTGATGATATTATTTTTGCATCCTCTGATCCCCAGTTGTGTGATGATTTTACCAACTTAATGAAAAAGAGGTTTGAAATGAGTGCAATGGGAGAATTACAGTTCTTTCTAGGCTTGCAAATCAAACAAAAGGCTCATGGAACCTTTATTCATCAGTCAAAATATACAAGAGATCTTTTGAATAAGTTTGATTTACACTATTGTAAACCCTGTTCTACTCCCATGTGCAACACTACACAACTGGATGCGGATCAGAAAGGTAAAGCTGTTGATGAAACACTTTACAGATGTATGATTGGGTCCTTGATGTACTTAACAGCTTCTAGACCAGATATCATGTTTGCTACTTGTGTCTGTGCTAGATTTCAGGCTGCTCCTAAAGAATCTCATTTGATTGCAGTCAAGAGGATCTTTAGATATTTGCAAGGTACACAATCTCTAGGTTTATGGTATTCCACTGGACACTCTTGCAAATTTGTTGCTTTTTCAGATAGTGACTATGCAGGGTGCAAGTTAACTAGAAAGTCAACTTCTGGTGGTTGTCAATTCCTAGGCAACTGTTTGATTTCTTGGCAGAGTAAGAAACTGTTAGATTCTATATGCCCAAGACACATAGAACATTGATGCGGTTAGTACGTCATGATCCAAGTCGGGTTATACCCAATAACAAGCTTTGCAATCACTAACATTATTCAATTGATGATATGATCATGTATTAAATAATAACACCAAATTAGAAATTGGGTTTTCTAAATAAGTTGCATGTGAGATGGAACAACTTATTAGGATATTTTGTTCAAGAATATTACTTATTGTTATTTAAGTTAGTTAGATAACATTAACTAATAAAAGAGTGTATAAGTTATACAACTAAATGTTAATTGTATAAACTTTCAAGGGACTATTATATAAAATTGGATTAATGGTTTTGGGGGGAACTTGCCTTTGACCCATTTTTCGGCCGCCCTCCCCATCCCAATGAGATACTTTTCTTTCTTCAATCCAATTTTAGGTATACACTCTTTGCTCTCGCATTTTCAAGGCACATGCAAAACATTTTCTCATAAGCTCTCTCTCTCTCTCTAATACTTACGGGTTCCAGCAAGAAAGAAGGGGTTTTGGAGGAACTTTGGGTATACTAGCTTGAGGACCTCCTCTTCTTGGAGTCTTGGCCGATTTTGACATCTCCATCTTCATCAAATCCACGTTTTTGGCAGCCCTTTTGGAAGTATTGTTCTTAACTGCTGAAAGGTAGTTTTGGCAGCTTGTTAATGGCTGTCTATTATGCTTGTTTTATGTGTTCATAGCTTGCTTATTCACATATTTAGATCCTTTGTTTTGGGTTTGCTTTATACATTCAAATGGTCACCTAAAGAACATATTTATCAGCTTATAAGTAAGTCAATAATATGTTGATATTCCGCTGCGTTTTTAGTACGTTTAATGGGTTAAACTTAGTTTTATGTTCTTGCAAACCCAACAATGGCATCAAGAGCCGTTATGTGGATAACTTGCTTGTTCTTGTTCTTTAAAATCATTAAAAGGTGATAAAATGTTATTAGAATGATTTAATTATTTTAAAGATTAAAATAGGTTTTAATCAAAGGACCAAAGGGTACCTTGTATTTGAAAGCATGCAAATACAAGTACAATGAGTTTTCTAAACTAATAATGAAATCTCTAAACATTTGAAAACAAGATCAACACCGTCCTTTTACATAGCACTTGAGTCACTTGGGAACTCTTAGTGGGATAAAGGTCACCTAACCACTTTGAGGGAACTTATGACTTAAAGTGAGAATGCCATATTCGTGGGATAAAGGTGACCTAACCACTCATTTTGGCAAACTCACACGTGTGTGTAAGTAGGATGTCTTGATTTGCAAACCATGTTAAATGGATCACCTACAATATAGTTCCAAATGGTGTTGATGGGATTAACATGATGACTTTACATACGATGTTTAAAGTCGATCCCATACCTCTAGAAGTTGTAAATGGTTACAACCGTCAATCGTTGACCACCTTATTAATTTAAATCGTGGGATAAAGGTCACCTAAACCGCAATTTAAATGTAACGTGGGTTCTAGACTTTAATATAAAAATGGCCTTAAAAGGCATTAATTATTAAAATAGCAATATCGAAAATACTAAATAGATCTTTGTTAAATTTTCTAGATGGCCACCAACAATGAAAATCACGATAACTCATCCGCGTCAAACCAATCATTACGAGCGATCCTCCAAAAGGAACGTCTAAATCATAACAACTTTATTGATTGGTATCGAAACTTGAGAATCATTCTCAAGCAAGAGAGAAGATCATATGTTTTAGACGACCCTATCCCCGATCAACCTACTGAGGATGACAAGGAGGCCTACAACGATTGGCTCAAGTACACTGAGGACTCTGTCCAAGCGTCTTGTCTCATGCTAGCGAGCATGACTCCGGATCTCGAAACGGTTCCAAACGCAAGCAAGGGTTGAGCGCTTCGAAACGGTTCGAGCACTCCATGCATGTCATATGGACGACAACCAATCTGTTTCATCTTATGTACTTAAGATGAAAAGTCATATTGACCGCCTCGAGAGGCTTAATTGTCCCGTCTCGAAGGAATTGGCCACGGATTTGATCCTCAATGGCCTTACCAAGAAGTTCGAGACATTTGTGTTGAATTACAACATGAATGCTTGGGAAAAAAGCATTGGTGAGTTTCACTCAATGCTAAAAACGGCCAAGGCGGCCATGGGTAAAAGGGTTTTACCCGTTCTCACCATCAATGAAGGAGGGAACAAGAAAAGGCCTCATCCCGCACCCAAGGCAAAGGTTGCCAAGGGTAAGGGACCCGTTTGGGGAAAGGGGAAAGGGGTGGCAAGGGTGCCACCCAAACCACAAGAGAAGAAGCACAAGGTTGCTACCAATGACCCATGCTTCAAGTGTGGGGAGATTGGACATTGGGCAAGAAATTGTCCTGTTCATCTCCAAGAGTTGAAAGCCAAGAGGGATGCCTGGCAGACCTCAGGTACAACATACATGATTCATATTGATCTTAATATTACATCTTCAAACACATGGGTATTAGATACCGGATGTGGAACTCATATTTGCAATTTGCTGCAGGAGTTCAAAAGAAGTAGGGACTTCAATCAAGGGGATGTTAGCCTCTTCATGGGCAATAGAACCAAAGTCCAAGTTGAAGCTCGTGGGGACTACACCTTAAAACTTCCAAGTGGCTTGGATGTTATTTTGAAGAATATTTTGTATGCTCCTAGTTTGACTAGGAACATTATTTTTGTATCCCAATTAAGACTTTATGATTATGTATTATCTTTTATTGAAAAGGATATTCATGTTTCTTTAAATGATATGTTCTATTTTAAAGCTATACCCATTAATGGTATTTATGAATTGCTTCATGAAAATACTTTAAATAGTTCATTGTACCAAACTAGAACCAAGAAACTCAAGTTGGATTTGAGTGATACCTATCTTTGGCATTGTCGTCTTGGTCATATAAACAAGAAACGTATACAAACACTTCAAAAGAATGGTCTTTTAAAAACAAATGAATATGATTCATTTGATGTGTGTGAATCTTGTTTACAAGGTAAAATGACTAAGGCACCCTTTAGTGGAACTAACGAAAGGGCAAAAGATTTATTAGGAATCATACATTCGGATGTATGTGGTCCTTTTAAACCAATGACTAGGAATGGTGAAGATACTTCATTACCTTTACTGACGATTATAGTCGCTATGGGTATGTGTACTTATTAAGGCACAAAGATGAAGCTTTTCAAATGTTCAAAATCTTCAAGAATGAAGTAGAAAATCAACTCAACAAGTCGACTAAAGTTCTCCGCATCGATAGAGGAGGTGAATCCTCAGTGATGCTTTTCAAGACTATCTTAGGAGTTGTGGGATTGTCTCACAACTCACTCCACCTGGAACACCACAACACAATGGTGTGTTTGAGAGGAGGAATCGAACCTTATTGGATATGGTCCGATCTATGATGGCTAGAAGCACATTACCTCTATCATTTTGGGGTTTCACTTTGCTCTCCGCGGCCCGTATTCTAAATATGGCCCCAACCAAAAAGGTGGAAAGGACACCTTTTGAGATATGGCATGGAAGAGTTCCATCCCTATCATACATAAGGGTCTGGGGTTGTGAGGCTTATGTTAACACTCCCACCCCAAACAATTGGAAGTCCGATCCACCAAGTGTATCTTTGTTGGATACCCTAGAGATTCTATGGGATATTATTTCTATGATCCACTGGAAGAAAAGGTGTTTGTTGCTAGAAAGGGTGAGTTCTTAGAAGCAAAGTTCCTTATGGAAGGAACTAGCAGTAGAACAGTGGATCTTGAGGAGGATCAAGAACCACAACCCGATGCACGTTTGGTTGAAGTTAGCACTCAACATGAGGATGTTGAAGTTGATCAAGTAGTTGATCAATACACACAAAACGTTCGTAGAAGTGGTAGAACTAGTAATCCACTTGAAAGATACGGATTTTTCATGGATGGATGCTATGTGGTAGATTCAGATGAACCAACCACATACCATGATGCAGTGTCCAATTTGGATTGTGACAAATGGATTGAGGCCATGAACGTTGAGATGCAATCCATGTATGACAATCAAGTTTCGGAACTTGTTGTACCACCTCTTAATTCCAAGGTAGTTGGAAGTAAGTGGGTTTTCAAGAAGAAAACCGATATGCATGGAAACTTGGATACTTATAAAGCTAGACTTCTAGCAAAGGGTTTCACTCAAACTCAAGGGGTTGATTATGATGAAACCTTCTCACCTGTTGTGATGCTAAAGTCTATAAGGATATTGTTTGCCATAGCTGCTCATTATGATTATGAGATTTGGCAATGGATGTCAAAACCGCTTTCCTAAATGGATATCTTGAGAAGATGTTTATATGGTTCAGCCTGAAGGTTTTGTCGATCCAAAACATCCTAATAAAGTATGCAAGTTAAAGAAATCAATCTATGGATTGAAACAAGCATCGAGAAGCTGGAATCATCGTTTTGATGAGGAGGTAAAGAAATTTGGCTTCATCAAAATGCTGATGAGGCTTGTGTGTATAAGAAGGCTAGTGGGAGCACAATAACTTTCCTAGTATTGTATGTTGATGACATACTAGTATTTGGAAATGACATTCCAACCCTGGAAGGTGTAAAAACCTGGCTTGGAAGTTGTTTTTCCATCAAGGATCTTGGTGAAGTTGCCTATATTGTGGGAATAAAGATCTATAGGGATAAATCAAGGCGGTTGATTGGTTTAAATCAAAGTGCGTATATTGATAAAATCTTGAAAATGTTCAAGATGGAAAACTCTAAGAAAGGTACCGTACCTATTCAAAGAGGAACGATATTGAGTACGACTCAATGTCCAAGCTCAAAGGATGAGCAAGATAAAATGAAGGCAATCCCATACGCATCTGCTATTTGATCCATCATGTATGCAATGATATGCACTCGACCGGATATGTCATGCGCCTTAAGCATGACAAGTCGTTACCAGCAAAATCCTAGAAATAGTCATTGGATGGCTGTTAAGAACATACTTAAATACCTAAGGAGGACGAGAGATATGTTCCTAATTTGTGGATCTAGTGATGAGGAACTCGTTGTAAAAGGTTACATGGATGCGAGTTTCCAAACCGATCGTGATGATTCTCGGTCACAATCGGGATATATTTTCATTCTGAATGAAGGAGCGGTCTATTGGAAAAGCTCCAAACAGGATGTGGTGGCTCTATCAACTACAGAATCAGAATACGTTGCCGCCTCATTGGCAGCTCAAGAAGCTGCATGGTTGAAGAAATTCATTGCCGATCTGGGGGTTGTCCCTTCCATTCAGGACCCCCTAGAGATCTTTTGTGATAACGAGGGTGCGATTGCTCAAATCAAGGAACCTCGTGCTCATCAAAAGACATGGCACATTGAGCGGAGATTCAACTACATACGAGATGATGTTGACAAGGGAAAGATATGTATTTGCAAAGTTCACACGGATCAAAACATTGCAGATCCTCTCACGAAGCTCCTTGAAAAGGCAAAGCATGAAGGTCATACTTGTGCCATGGGACTTCGATATTCTAGTGATTGGATTTGATCTATAAATTTTGTATTTGGATATGTGGAACTCTTTATTATTTGAATAAAATTATTTGGTTATAATGTTTCAATTAATGTTCCAATTTAGCATGTTTAATCCATGAGTAAATTGCTTACTCTAAATGTCCGTAGTCGTTCATACTTGTGGGAACAAGTGTGAGGGTAAGATTATATAAACTTGGATTGGTTGATATTCATAAGGATGAATATAGAGCAATGGGTTGCTACCAAGTTCATAGATATTTGTGGGATACAAATTGGACTAACCCGCATCTCAAATTTTACTACATGGAATCTTATTGATTGATCATAAGTAATTTGAGTAAAGGCGAATATCATTTGATATCCTCCGACCTGAGATACATTGGGTTTTGATATTCACCAAGTATCATACGTTGAACTTGTTCTTCACTGTCCTGAATAGCGGACATCACACAAGGGTATGTTCAGGTGTGACACAAGGGTTTGTGAGAAACGTATGTAGTCAAGATGGAATTTGTTCCTCTTATTCGTTGAGAGTTAGATGTCTAAGGCCTGATAAGTTAAATCAACAAGGAATGATCACTCTATGTTCTTGGATTTAACATGACATCTATAACAAAAGGATAGATGATTAATTACCTAAATCATTTCAAGTAGGGTACTTGAAAGGGATGATTTATTGAATGGCTATAAGTCATACGTTAAGGGTAGTAACCGTTGTTAGGCGGTATTTACTACTTGCATCAATCTTCTATGAATCTTGTGCAAGTGGAGATTGTTAGATTCTATATGCCCAAGACACATAGAACATTGATGCGGTTAGTACGTCATGATCCAAGTCGGGTTATACCCAATAACAAGCTTTGCAATCACTAACAATTATTCAATTGATGATATGATCATGTAATTAAAATAACACCAAATTTAGAAAATGAGTTTTCTAAATAAGTTGCATGTGAGATGGAACAACTTATTAGGATATTTTGTTCAAGAATTACTTATTGTTATTTAAGTTAGTTAGATAACATTAACTAATCAAAAGAGTGTATAAGTTACACAATTAAATGTAATTGTATAAACTTTCAAGGGACTATTATATAAAATTGGATTAATGGTTTTGGGGAACTTGCCTTGGACCCATTTTCGCGGCCCGCCCTCCCCACCCCAATGAGATACTTTGCTTTCTTCAATCCAATTTTAGATATACACTCTTTGCTCTCGCATTTTCAAGGCACATGCAAAACATTTTCTCATAAGATCTCTCTCTCTCTATACTTACAGGTTCCAGCAAGAAAGAAGAGTTTTTTGAGGAACTTTGGTGTTGTTCTCCTAGCAAGAAGAGGCATTGCATACAAGCTTTGGGTATACTAGCTTGAGGACCTCCTCTTCTTGGAGTCTTGGCCGATTTTGACATCTCCATCTTCATCAAATCCACGTTTTTGGTAGCCTTTTTGGAAGTATTGTTCTCAACTGCTGAAAGGTAGTTTTGGCAGCTTGTTAATGGCTGTCTATTATGCTTGTTTTATGTGTTCATAGCTTGCTTATTCACATATTAGATCCTTTGTTTTGGGTTTGCTTTAACATTAAATGGTCACCTAAAGAAATATTTATCAGCTTATAAGTAAGTCAATAATATGTTGATATTCCGCTGCATTTTCAGTAAGTTAATGGGTTAAACTTAGTTTTATGTCTGGCAAACCCAACAGAAACCAAACATCGTTGCTACATCCACTGCTGAAGCAGAGTACATTGCAGCTGCAAGTTGTACTTCTCAGGTACTCTGGCTTCAGAAACAACTTTTCGATTATGGCATTACAGAGACTAAGACTCCTTATTAATGGATAGTGCTTCAGCTCTGTGCATTGTCAAAAATCCAGTCCAGCACTCTAGGACCAAACATATAGAGATCGGACATCATTTTATTAGGGATTGTTTTGAAAAAGGTCTGATTGATCCTAAGTTTGTGCCTAGTGCTGATGAGCTTGCAGACATTTTTACTAAGCCTTTGGATAGTTCAACTTCCAAAACCTAGTGTTACGGCTTGGTATGCTGCAACTAGAATAAGTGATAACTACTGATGATCTCAGTATATAAGTACTGATGATCATTAGTGCCATATCACATATAGTATTGATTCTGTTAAAACAACTGATAAAGTTCAACTACTGTGTAGTTATAACTACTGATGTCAGTAAAACAGATAAGTACTGATGTCCTATGAAACACTGATGAAAAAGCTAAAAGGCTGATGAGTAAGTGTTGAGGATAGTATGAAACAGCTGAAAGGCTATGAATTGACGAAAACTACTGATTAGAACTTTCTCTTCAGTTGTTTCTACAACTGTTGTTTCATCCTAAACAACTGATGACAAAACCATGTCTTTTGTAGTTTCACAACTACTGATTACTAACACCAAGTGATCAGCTATTTACAACAACAGATGACAAAACCATGTCTTCAGTAGTTTCACAACTACTGATGACTAATATCAGTTATCAGTTGTTACAACACCTGAAGACAAAACTGAGGTTTTCAGTAGTTTCACAACTACTGATGACTAAAACCAAGTCTTCAGTTGTTCAAACATCTCATGTAACACCCATGGTTTTCAGTAGTTTTATAACTACTGATGCCTAAAACCAAGACTTCAGTTGTTTCAACTTCTGAAAGGGTAATACCATGTCATCAGTTGTTTACAACTACTGATGAATAACACCAAACCCTTCAGTCGTTTTCTAACCCTTACCCTATAAATACCTCATACCTAATCCTTCAGCGCTTCATCTTCTCCAAACCTAACGTTCAAATCTCCAAAACTTCTCTTCATTAATGGCGACCATGCAGCTCAAACCACGACATAACTGTGTTTCCTACCTCACAAAATCACCCTTCTGGACAAAGTTCGATAACGCCATTGATCTAATGGTCCATCTCCTACCAAACGGCCTTCCTTCTAAATCCCACCATTCATGCCGAATCCTTACACCAATTTTGGACAAACGTCAACCTTATAACAGGGGAGAACAACACTGAGTCTCTCCAGCGTTCGTCAACAACCATCAAGTGTCATCACTCCCCAAATCATTGCCAAACCCTCAACTTGGATGATGCCACTTTCCCCGTTGGTATCCAAAGGGCACAACTGATTTATCCTTTGCCACCATGGATATCAGGAAACCTCAGTGCCTCTACCATCCTGAAGAAGCATTTCCATGATGCAGAAAGTCTTATCTTTCACATGGTTAATGTTTGCTTAGCTCCTAAGACATCCTCTTGGGATCAAATGTCTACCAGGTGGCAGCAGGTACTATTCTCTATCCTTGAGCAACAAGACTTAAACTTTTCTGAAATTATTTTTCTTGAACATAAGGATATGGCCTCAAAATCTTTTAATCGATGGATATTATATCCTCAGTTCATGTGGCCACCATAGAGAATCAGCTTCAAGCTGAGGGACTTGTTGGCCTTGGAGTCCCTGCAACGGCTGTATTGCCTGAAGTATACTCCAGGCACAACTCTAACCAAACACTGAAACAGGCTGCCAAACTGCGAAAACGCACGCAGTTGGAACCCACAGCCACACTCCAGATCCAAAGTCCCACTAAACCAAAATCCAAAAGCCAAAAAGGCTACTCAGGGAGATGAGCCCCTGAGGATGCCCCTGTACCATAAACACAGGAAGCACATACTAGTATTAACCCCCCAGTTGTGTCAAAGACTCAACCTGCCAAAGCCGCACAGGTATCCTCTCAACAGGATCCTGTTGCAACCAATATTAAGGAACCCACACTGCTGGGACCTATCTCACTTGAGAGGGTTACCATTGAAGCGCACCATTCACCCCGAGTGCAATCTGCTTCTACCCAATCACCCCATGCAACCGCCCCCCAAAGTCCTACCTTAATTGTTGCACAAGTGCTGAGTCAGTTACACTCCTCACCCCTCCCTAGATACCAATTACAACTGGGATACCTCTACCATTGAGGGGGAGGATCAAAGTGCATCTGATAACCCACAGCATAGGGGTTACAATGTTCCATTCCTAGTGTAGAAAAGGAGATTGGAACTTCTGGTGAGGCTGCCACTTATCCTGCTTCAGCATATGATCAGGATGTAGTTGGTACCATTACTAAGACCTTACCAGAGGCAACTGCTGATGAAGGACATAGTCCTGAGGCAGGAAGTCCCCAGTTCCAAGACAAAGGGGCACATACTACAACTGATCTACACTCAGTGCATGTTCATCCTGATTCTATCAGGAGGTCAGGTGATTCAGTAACCACTGATGATGACCTGGGCTTCTTTTACTATGTATTAGCCCAAAAACCATCCTAGAAGAGGAGGTGAGCAGACTCAAAGAGCTGCTTGCCAAAACTTCTGCGGATCAAAGACCATCTGCCTCTCAAACCCCACAGATGGCACCTTCATTTGAAGGTCTCCCAAACACAGAGCCACTCCCAAATACTCAGCCACCTGCCTCTGCTTCTGGCACTATTTCTCAGGAACAGAACCCCCTTGACCAAATAGCTGCTACTTTCAAAATTCCATACCTCTCATCACACCTATAATCACTGATATAGTGATCAAAACCATTGATGAGAGCTTTCCTCAGTAATACAACCCTTGATAGAGGAATTGTGGGCAAACAGCTTTCTGACAATCAAACCCTTGCAACCAATGCATCCAAAAAGGGGGAGATTCAGTCAGTGAAAGAAAAGAAAAGAGGAGTGCAGAGAAGGAAAGGAGAAGAGAAAGAAACAGAAGTGGAAAAAGAGAAGGAGTTGGCTGTGGGACTGAAAAAGAGAAGGAGAAGAAGCTGACATGGAGAAATCAAAGAAAAGAAGAATGAGAAGGAGACTGCCTTGGAGCTGATGGTAAAGAGGCTGTGCTGAACACAGCAGATCATGGATAACATCATTGATCAGTTGTTTAGGCAAGGCCATGACACTGACAAACTTAACTCTGAGATCAGAAGATTAGAGATTGAAGAAATCCAAAATAGATGGGCAAGTTATGATGTGTTAGAAAGAGAAAGGCTGGAGATCATGATCAGATTTATAGCAAAATATCTTGGAAGATCATGATCGAAATCAAGGCTTGGTCCTGGACAACATCTTGGCAATAACCACCAAGATCTGTTCGTCTGAAGTATACACTAAGGATTAGTTATTGAAGCTTTGAATGAAGCTGGTACTGGGAGCAGGACTGAACTAGCCAAGCAATCTAAAGCCACACTCACTTCCAAAATACTAGAACAGCCTGTCAACATTTCCACACCAAAACCATCAAAACAACAACCCACCAAACCAACTTCCCTTACCCTCAAAACCAATAGCCGATGATGTACCCCAGAAGAAGAAGAGAAGGGTATTGAGGCTAGAAGATGATGAAAAAGATGATGATGAAGATGAGATAGGCTGCCACTCAGCTTTATACAGTTGCCGAAGGCCACAAGTCACTCTCCAACAATTTCTCCTGAAACTCAAAGACAAATGTGAAAGTGAAGCTAGAAGAAGAAGAACTTCACAAACAACGATGAGGAATGTTGAGGAGGGTTGACAAAGCATATGCAGCCACATCTTCTATCATCAACATGAAGAAGCATGCACTCAGATTATACACTCTTAAGCATACATTTCAATATCAAAAGGAGAGAGTGGGATTTGGCCTGATCCCAGGGTGTCTCATAGATTCATAAGAAAAACATTCCACAGAAATACATTGGCCAGGTGAAAAAGATTGTAGATGAAGTGATCTCACTGGTCTTTGTAGTATCACCCTGGGAATCCTAGAAGACTTCAAGAAAGCTTATAAAGCTAACCAACCCCACAGAAGATGCTGGAAAATAAAATGGTGAAAAAGGGTTAGTATATAAGACTTGAAGAAGTCAGAAGACTGAGCTCCAGTTGTTCCTAGAGGGTAATCACCCTGATGAATTTGCTTATAGAATAATAACAACTGTGGAGCTAAAGAATGGGAAACAGGTCAAATACCTATCTGAGTACTATGGGCCTGAATCATTATTTGAAGGAGGTGCTGAAGAGCTGACCATGGAGGAACAAATTACCTTCCTTGAGGCCTACACAAGAGTCATACAGACTCATAGTGGGGAGTAGATCTCATGGATAGGATAACAACTCTGTGTCAGTTCCCCAAGACAGAGTTCCCATTCATACTTTGCCAAACAGATCATTGAGACTTCTTCCCAACCTGTGCTTAAAAGGGTCACTTCTGAACTGATCTAGAAGACAAAAAGACCAATCCTTCTGCCATAATGTGGGACATCTTTAATAGTTTAGAGGTTTCGGCTGCATTGGTTCAAGGGAGTTTGTTGGACCAAAAGAACCAATGAGCCTGATCAGAAAACCTCTAAGTCCTACAGACATCACAACTGCTAAAGACTTGATCAGCTGTTGTAATAAAGTCTGAAGATCACAGCTAAAGACTAAAGTACTGAAGACTTCAACAGCTGAAGACCAAAGTCTGAAGATCAACAGCTGAACACTAAAGTACTGAAGACTTCCACAGCTGAAGACTAAAGTACTGAAGACTTCAACAGCTGAATACAAAGTCTGAAGATCAACAGCTGAAGAACAAAGTACTGAAGATCAACAGCTAAAGTACAAAGACTGAAGACATCAGCTGATGACAACAGCTGAAGTTCAAGTACAAGTACTGAAGCCTTCAGAGTTTGTTACAACAGCTAAGAAGCACTCTTCAGTTGTTGTGATGGTTTCCTTTCAGTAGTTTTCTTTTTGTTTCAGTATTTGTAAAACGACTGAAGAGCATGTTCTTCAGTCGTTGTAGTTCAGTAGTTTAGTGATATTTTAACACTTAGCATTTGTTGGACCAAAGACCCAATGACCAAGATCAGAAAACCTCTAAGTCCCACATGATATCACAACTGCTGAAGGCTTCATCAGCAGTTCGACAAGTGCTGAAGACTTCAACAGCTGAAGATCAAGTACTGAAGACTTCACAGCTGAAGACTAAAGTACTGAAGCTCAACAGTGAAGAACACAAGTGTTGAAGCTGAAGACTAAAGTACTGAAGCTCAACAGCTGAAGACACAAGTGCTGAAGCTGAAGACTAAAGTACTGAAGCTCAACAGCTGAAGAACCCATGCTAAAGCTGAAGACTATAGTACTGAGCTCAACACTGAAGAACACAAGTGCTGCTGAAGTCCAACAACTGATGTACAAAGTCTGAAGACAAAGACTGAGACATCAGCTGATGACATCTACTGAAGTCATCAGCTGATGAAACATCTGAAGTTCAAGTCTGAAGACCAAGTGCTGAATTTCAGTAGTTTGTCACAACAACTGAAGAGTACTTCTTCAGTAGTTGTGTTTATCAGTAGTTTTATGTTTTACTTTCAGTAGTTTTGTAAACGACTGAAGAGCTGTTCTTCAGTCGTTGTAGTTTCAGTAGTTTCTTATCAGTAGTTGTGTAATAAGTAAACACTTAGCTTCTTGTAAGAAGATGTCAGCTGCTTGACATCTTTAGTAGTTTTAGTGTTTCAGTAGTTTGTTAAATAACAGTTAGATGTCACTATCAAGTGACATCAGCCTACGTCATCTTTCCTTATATAAGGAAGAATGACCTAAATTGTAATTTTGCGAATGCCATGCCAAAGCGTGTGATTGAATGAAATTTTCCTTTTGCAGAAACTTTCTCTCTCTATAACTAATTCTATTCATTGTTATATCTTTGGTATTCTTGCTCGAATTGTGCTAGTTGGTACTCTATTCCGCTGCTGAAATCATTCAAATCGATCAAACTGGATGCTGAGATCCTATCAAATGGTATCAAAGCTGGTTAATCATCGATCGATCTAACAATTGATCATTGAAACTGCTCATTTGCTCTAAGTTTGATCGAACTAGCAAATTCGCACGAATCTGTTATAGAGATTGAAGTTCTGTCGCTTTTGGCTATTTTAATTGAGGTTCTTAGTAATTTTGAGCTAAATTTGTTTTGCTTATTTTGGCTATTTTAATTTGTTTTGTAAGAAGATGTCAGCTGTTTGACATCTTCAGTAGTTGTGTTAATTATCAGTAGTTTGAATACATTCTGTTAGATGTCACTATCAAGTGACATCAGTAGACGTCACATCTCTATATAAGAGGTGTTGACCTAATTGTATGTGTGACATTCTGTTACCACGAAAGCGAATATTGAATGAAATATATTTTGTAGAATTCTCTCTATCTATAACCATTTGTTCTTACCCTGAATATCTTTTGTGTTCTTGTGAATTGGCTAATTTAATGTTTGATTTCTGCTACTATACTCTCTAATCAATCAAACGTAGATCATTGATCCTAACATTGGGCTTTCATCTCTGCAAAACAAGCTGTCCTTTCAGCTTTCTTGATATCAACATTAGCATCCGAAGGTTGGGCAGTGCGTTCTTCTTTTTCTTTCTCCTTTTCCATCTCCTCCAGTTTCTCAAATGTAGCACTACCAAAAGTATCACCCAAGTTGGGGATAACATTGCCTTGTGTCAGCGTACTTTGGAAATACTCAGCTATAACATCCTCAATCTCAATCTCATTACATCCTGTAGCTCGTCATCACTCAGTACATCGACTTCTGGAGCATCTTTGACAATTTCATCAGGATGAGTCAGAACATCTCAGCTAGTTGGTCATGGTCGATCATGTATGATTACTCCTTCTTCGGGTGTGTAGCTCACTAACCTTCTAACAATCCCTTGCAAATCCAGAATCATGGTAAGTTGAGTCTTGACTTGCTGAAGGGGAACAACATCATATTCATCTGTCTGTTGATCTTAATCTGTTTGATTAAACATTAAGCACATCACACATAAGTTATTACTCAAAACATTTAAACATAAACAAACATAGATACTCATTAATTACATTAATGTAAATATATAATTCAAGTACAAAAGTTTTTAAATACAAGACATCTAATCATTACTTTTGTCTTGATCTATCGTTTATTCAACTGGAGGAGCTGAGGACGATGCTCCTTGATCTTGGTTTCACTTTGTGCGCCTCTTCTGAGCTTTAGTGGAGGCAGATGCAGCAGCATCACTTCTTGATCGTCACCATCCTCTTATCTTTACCACTCGGTCCCCCTTCATCAACATCTTCTTCTTCATCAGATTCATCTTCATCCTCATCATCATCATTATTATCATCATGTCACCATCATCACCATCCTTAATCTTTAATGCTCATTCATTGATTGATTAAGCTTTAACAATATCTTCTTATTCTCCTTCTCTAGATCCTCTATCGTCTTCATGAAGCCAACACCAGCTCCTTTTGACTAGTAAGTGCATGGTGGACTCGGCCTAGAGCTTTCTCATACGGGGCACTCTTCTCGTTGAGTTGTACAAGCTGCTTTGTCTGAGCTGCATTCACCACCATCATCTGGTTTAGCTGAGTAATCCTTAGCTCATTGGTGGCAATCAGTCTCTTCATAATGTGTTGAGGTTAGCCAGTTGCTCTTCTAACCCGACCATGGGTAGATTTGGTCTAGCTATGAATGTGGAGGGGGTGGAGGGACCAGCTTGGTGAGTGGTGGTGGTAGTGGTGGATGTGGTGAATATGGGAGGTGAAATCGGAGTGGATGTGGTGGAGTGGTTATGGTAGTGGTGGTGGGAGGAGTGATAGTGGTAGTGAGAGGAGTGGTGGTGGTAGTACTAGCTATGGTGGTGGTGGTAGGAGATGTGGTAGTGGTGGTTGTTGGAGTGGTGGCAATAGTAGTGGGGTGTGGTCATGGTCGTGGTCGTGGTCGTGGTAGTGGTGGTAGAAGTAGAAGATGTGATTAGAGTAAACCTTGGCCTCTTACTCTTTTTCCCATGGGGATGGGCCATTCTCTTCTTCCTGGAGCCCTTAGAAACAGAAGCTCCCTTGGCTGATGGGCTAGTCAGGGGTGTAAGTAGGATAAGGGACATCAGTAGCGCATCCTCTCCTCAGTCTGGCGTTCGCCAACCGCCTCTATCCATTTGTCTATGGCCACAACCCGGCTCCTGACATTCCTCACTAGTGGCTATCATCCGACTCCTCATCTTCATCTATCAGGGAAGTCTTGGTGGAAATCGGCCTTTTCTGTTCCACCAGGTGCCTAACCACCTTGACCTGATCATGGTCATCATCATTATCGTCTTCTTCGTCTGTGGGTGCCATGATGGGCTCAACATCGGAGTCTCCTTACCGGGGGCTTCACCTGCTTCCCTCGGTAGACCTTCATCCTACCCATTGTAGTATCATCCATCACCTCGAGTGTAACAGCAACGTCTCTCTCTGAGGCAACAAAGGAAACTTATGATCAATGATCATCTATGAAAACCTCGGGTACATGCAGAAGCCTTCCTTGCCCTTAGCCTCGATGTTCTCTACCATGTAAGAGAATAGCATGCGTGAGAAACTGAATGGATAGTTCAGCACCAGAGCCACATAGGCATTCTGAATTTGATCATGACATGAGCCAAGTACCTTAACTAGGGCATAGGTTGCTCTTGTTCAGCACACCTGCGTTGATGTCCCCAGTGTACTTCATCCGCAGAAATCATCCCCGAACAGTCAGGGGATGTAACTTGGTTGGGTAAGTACCATCATCACCTAGATCCAAAACTCTCCTGAGATCATCTTCTGTGATCTCTATCTCCTACCAGAAGATGGAGCTCCTAATGCAGTGAGGCTAAATAGATCGGTCAATTGAAGCACCTTCCTAGAAGTCCTGTTGTATAGACCTGTAGGGTGTGCAAGGAGCAAAGATAGCCTTGTAGTTCCTCGACCTACGTAGAAAGGCTATAATCCTAGCAAACTCAGCGGCGTTCCTGGAAGTAGCATCAAGATGAGCACATATATTGTGCTTGGTGCTCATTGTCCATCTATCAGCCATGTTGCTACATAACAAGAAACATATAAGTTAGCTTTATGCATAACAGAAGGTAGTTGGAAAGCTGTTTTGATCATACTGGTTCAGTCATGCAACTGAACCATAAAACTGAGTTTTAGTCGTATGATTGAGCCTGCGGCTGAGCTTAGACGTATGCTACACCATGCGGTTGAGTCAGTTGGGCGACTGAACCCATAAGCATGATTCATACGTGCGATTGAGTCATTCGCCTAGCTCAATCGTGCGACTCGGGTTCATCAGCCATGACCATTCGTATCTACACTATTGAACACCCTAGAAGTGAATCTTTGTCAAAACTTGATATTAGGCTTCGTGTTTAGACACATTAGACTCGCAGAGACTTGAAATTGTTGGATCTTGTATGCGCAAGACACATACAAGATTGATGTGGTTAGTACGTTATGATCCAAGTCGGGTCATAACCAATAGCAAGCTATACAACACCAATAAATGTTATTTGTTGATGAGATCATACAAATAAACATTGACACCAATTTAGAAAATGGGGTTTTCTCAAACATTGTTTTGTAATAGAACAATATTATATGGATAGTTTGTTCATGAGATATTATTTGTTCATTATTTAAGTTGGTTAAATAATAATAAATAAAAGTGTGTTATTATTGTAAAAAAAAGGGTTAAAACATTGATTTTATAAATATTTCAAAATGAGGGGAACCCATTTTCGGACTCCCATATGGGCATTGGTACTCTCCCTTTGTCTTGGCTTGTGCAAGACTTTACTCATTCAATCACTCAACCAAAAAAGCTACACATTTCTCTCACACACACAAAGCCAAAAACTCTCTCTAAGAACAAGTGATTTTCGGATTCAAGAAGGAAGAAAAGGCTGAAATTTTCGGTTTTGTTAGCTGCACTTCAAGAACTTATTGGTTGATTCGGATTGTTCAAAAGGGAGTTCATTTTGGTGCTCTTCTACCTAACAAGATTAGGTGTTTGTTTGGGCTTGTGGGTATTGAAGCTTGAGGTCTTCTCCTTTGAAGGCTAGACACATTCAAGAACATCATCACCTACCTCTTTTCATCTACAACATTTTGTTCTAGAAAGGTTGATTCTATGAACACCCTATGGTTGTTATGTTATGTTTGATGCATATTATTTCACATACATTTTGATCCTTATTCTTGGGTTTTGTTTGTCTTTTAAAATGGTAAAATTTTCAGATTGGTAACCATATATTAAAACATATATTCCACTGTGTTTTTATAGTTTAAATGGTTAAACTAGCTAGTTTTACATGTGACAAAACCCAACAATGGCATCAAGTGCCGGTTATGTGGAATATGTGCTTCAAAAGATCTTGAAAAGTTAGTTTTCAACCTATTAGGGGCTGTTTTTTGTGTGGTTATATGAATACATTGTTTCAAGGTTTATTCTTGCATGCTTTAGTGGAAACCTTGAAAGATTTACGACAAATGTTGATTGTGTTGTTTGGCAAACCTTAAAATTTGAGTTCATGTTGGCTGAAATTTTAGGGCTGAAATAAGGGATTCATTGTTGTTCTTGGATGTTGAATATATTTCATATTATGGTGCATAACATAGCCTTGGCCCTATGTGTTTGGTTTGGTTGATTGTGATTTGTCATGTTGGTTTGATTCATAAAAGGGTTGTAATTTGTTTATTCATTTGGTATATAATAAATAGATTAGGTGCATTTATTTTGTTAGAAAATTGTATTAGGATATGATTTTGTAAAAGAATATGCATAAGATGAAGACTCAAAGAAGGGCACAAAAAAGACATGGACACTTGAAGCATTTGGATATGGATTCAAGTGGGAGGTCGTGGACACATTTTGATGTGTCATCTCCACCCTTAGAAAGACCTTATGACAACACTTGTGATGGCAAACAAGTGTGGTGAACTAGTGGCTATGATTATGCACTCATGTTTGTATGTTTATGCTTGGTTTGGATGATTGTTGTTTGATTGTTTGGTTGATATTTGGATAGCATTACAAACTCATTATCACTTAACAAGCTGAAAATTTGATGGTTCTTTATCATTAAGGGATTAATAAAAGGTTATTAAAAGGATTAATGGTTTTAATAAAAGAGGTTTATTAAAAGTGACCATAGGGTACCTTGTATTTGAAAGCATGAAATATAAGGTACATTGAGTTTCTAAACTAAGATTATGAAACTTTAAATTTCTTTTAAAACAAGTTTAACTCCATCATTTGCCAACTTAAGTCATTTGGAAACTTTTAATGGGATAAAGGTCCTAACCGTTTTGAAGGAACTTGGGACTTGAGGTGGGGATAACATATTTGTGGGATAAAGATCACCTAACCACTTATGTTGGAAAACTCACATGTGTATGCAAGTAGGGTAACTTGATTTGCAAACCATGTTAAATGGATCACCTACAATATGGTTTACAAAGTGTTGATGGGATAAACATGCCGACTATAAATATGATGTTTTAAAGTCGATCCAATACCCTAGAAGTTGGAAAGGGTTGCAATTGTCAAAACGTTGACTACCTTGTTAATTTAATAATGGGATAAATGTCACCTAACCACTATTTAAATGTAACGTTGGATTCTAGATTTTACTATTGTGTAAGACACTTAAAAGAGGTTTTAATTATTAAAATATGAACAATATCGAAATTACTAAAATTGAACTTTGTTATATTTTGTAGATTGCCACCAACAATAATGAAAACAATGAAATCCCGTCCGCTCACTCACTATCACTAAGGACCATTCTCCAAAAGGAGTGTTTAAACCATAATACCTTTATTGATTGGTTTTGAAACTTGTGAAGTGTTCTCAAGCAAGAGAAACGATCATACATATTAGATGATCCGATTCCTGATCAACCTAGTGAGGATGATAGGAGGCCTACAATAATTGGGTAAAATACACTCTGACTCGGTCCAAGTGTCTTGCCTCGTGTTGGAAAGTATGACTCCAGATCTCCAAAGGGAGTATGAACATCATGGAGCATGCGACATGATAACCCAGGTGAAGGAAACGTTCCAACAACAAGCACGGTTGAGCGCTTCGAAACGGTTCGAGCACTCCATGCTTGTCGTATGGATGACACCCAATCCGTTTCATCTTATGTACTTAAGATGAAAAGCCACATCGACCGTGTTGGAACAAAAGAACCAATGAGCCGGATCAGAAAAACCTTTAAGTCCCACAGACATCACAACAACTACTGAAGACCACAACAGCTGAAGACAACAGCTGGTTACAAAGTCTGAAGACACAAGTGCTGAAGACAAAGTCTGAAGACACAAGTGCTGAAGACAAGTCTGAAGACACAAGTGCTGAAGACAAAGTCTGAAGACACAAGTGCTGAAGACAAAGTCTGAAGACACAAGTTCTGAAGACACAAGTGCTGAGACAAAGTCTGAAGACACAAGTGCTGAAGACCAAGTATCAGACGTTGTCACAACAGCTGAAGAGATCTTCTTCAGTAGTTGTGATGGTTTACCTTTCAGTAGTTTCTTGTTTCAGTATTTGTAAAACAACTGAAGAGTATGTTCTTCAGTTGTTATTGTTTCAGTAGTTTCTTTTCAGTAGTTGTAATAATAGTTAACACTTAGCATTTTGTAAGAAGATGTCTGTTTGACATCTTTAGTAGTTGTGTTAACTATCAGTAGTTGGTGATAAATTTTGTTAGATGTCACTATCAAGTGACATCAGCAGATGTCACATCTCTTATATAAGAGGTGTCGACCTAATTGTAATTGTGACATTCCGTTACCACGAAAGCAAATATTGAATGAAATATATCTGGATAATTCTCTCTATCTATAACCGTTTTGTTCTTACATTGAATATCTTTTGTTCTTGCGATTTGGCTAATTCATTGTTAGAATTTCGCTGCTATACTCTCTAGTCAATCAAACGTAGATCACTGATCCTAACAAGTGGTATCAGAGCAGGTTAATCATTGATTGATCTAACAATTAATCATTGAAACTGCTAATTGATATCTATGTTTGATTGAATTAGCATTTTGCAAGAACTGGTTATAGATTATTGAATTTCTGACGCTTTCGTTCATTTATTCTGAGATCTCTCTTGGTTCAATTGGTTGTTGAGTTTTGTTCTTAATGTGTTAGAGCTTAATTGAATTTGATTGAATCTGAGATGACTACTCCTTCTAATGATCCTCACAATACTGGTTCCTCAACCAAGCCCCCGATGCTGGTTAGGACCAAGTATAACATATGGCAGCGAAGAATGCTTCATCACCTGTTTGTTAACAGTTCAGGTTGTTGGACATCTGTGGTACATGGACCACATAAGCCTATGGTGAACAATCCGGAAACCAATCAAATGGTTCCGAAGATAAGGAACAATACTCTGATGAAGATCAAAAACTGTTTGAGATTGATGCTAAAGCCCATGGAATTCTGGCCATGGCACTGCCTAATGAAATCTATTTAGGCTTGCATCATGAACCGCTCATGATCTCTCGAATGCCCTGAAGGAACAATTCGGTGGCACAGATGAGTCTTAGCAAACAACAGAGAAATCCTTGCCCAACAAATAAGACATTCTCTCATAGAAAGGGTGAGACACTGACTCAACAGTTTGAGCGTTTTTCATGCTTGATCTCTGAGCTGAAAATGGTGAAACAGGAATACACCAATAGCCAGATGAATAACAGGTTCCTCAGATCACTGCCTGAGAGACGGGACACATACACTATTGTCCTACGCTCCAGTGCAAATCTGGATAGCCTATCTCTCACCCAACTTCATGGGAAACTACTTACATTCGAAAGAGAGATAGAGCAGAAGAGGAAACTGTCCTCATCAGGAAAGCTCACTGATGACTTTGTACCAGGGAATACTGCCTTGGTTGGTCATGAGTCAGAATATGCTGCATCTGAAAGTAATTATGATGAGCATATTTATTTCTCTTCAAATAGTTCTCATCATGCATTTGTTGGTATTGAGAGTCATTCTGGCAGTAATAGTGACAATCTATGCTTCATCATGGATGATTTGAAAGGAATAGCTGATCATGATCTAGAAGAGATGGATATTCTGAGCCAAATGGCATTGATTAATATCAGATCTCAGAAGTTCTATAAGAGAACTGGCAGGAAATTTCCTGGACTCTCTGGCAAAACCAAAGTTGGTTTTGACAAGAGTAAGTTGAGGTGTCACAAATGCCAAAGGCTGGGACACTTTGCAAGAGAGTGTAAATCAACTCGATCTAACTCTTCTGCACCCTTTGTGACTTTTCCTAGTACTAGTCCACAAAACAGAGGGCAACATCCTACTGGTTCTGGTCATCATTCACATCCTAGGTCTCCTGCATACTTTGTCCCCAGGGTCCAATGTCATATCCTTATCCCTGCTATTATATGCCTCAACCAAATCCTGTTCAAGCTCCAATTGCACAACAACCACAAGCTTTGCCTGAACCACAACCTCCCAATCTCATCAACAAACTCAACCTCAACAACACAGCTTCTTCACCCCAGGAGTTGTTGACTGGAGCAGTTACCATATGATTTGTCTGGTCATGAACAACTATTCACTAGTGCTGGTCAACATGGTGGTGACAGTCCCTTTGGAAATCTAGCTCTTATGGCTTGGATTCCGCTGATACTTCATCCACTAATGCCTCTACACCAAAGGTATCACAGGTATCCTCTGAGGCAAAAGCCAAATTATGTTCTGAAACATGCATAGCAGCATTTGCATCTATTAGAGAAGCAAATGTAGCTTTGATTAACAAGAACATTGAGCTAGAACAAACAATTTCCAAAAGAAAAGCTGAATTTGAGTCTGTGCTTAATGAAAAGAATGATGAGATTTACAAACTTAAATGCCAAATCACAGATTATAAGGATAGGGAAGAGGTACTTCTAGAGAAGTACAAAGATCTTAAAGAAACCCTTGCAGTCACCCAAGTAGAGTGTGATCGATGGGTACAATCATGCAAAGGTTTTGAAATGCTTCTTAGTAAGCAATCTGCTTCTAATGTGAAGTTTGGCACTGGTTACAATCACACTGCTCCACCTACAGATTTTACTCCCAGAGCAGAGGTAGAATCTGATGGTGAGAGCAATAACCAATCCATTTCATCATGTGATCTACTTTCTGATACAACACCATCATAAGTAGAAGTCAGCACTAAGCCCTCTCAGAACCTATCAGCTGATGTTGATGGTTCAACTGCTGACACTCACATGATCAATGAGTTGATCAACTCAGGAGTTAATTCTGAAAGTCCTGAAAGGACTAGAGAGCAAGATTTAACACCTGAAGTTCAAACTCCAACTACTGTCAGTACTGAAAAGAAGAAAACTGTCAGTAGAAAGAGTTTGAAGACTACTAAAGAGGAAGTCAAGAAAGAAAACAATGCTTTCAAAGCATGAAGAGCAAGTCTTCAGTTGTTTCATCCTCTTTAGTTGATGATCAACCTGAGATGAAGAAAAACCATGTGAAGTATGTGGTTTGTTCAATCATCTTACAGATGATTGCTGGTACAAAAGAGGATCCAAACTCAAACATAAGAGGAAATTAAAGAGAAAATGGTTAAAATGAAAACTGAGTTTGAGACCACATTTGTATCAGCAACATCAAATCCTGTAACCCTTAAGTCCATAAAGAAATCCAAAAAGGAAGGGGTTAAACAGGTAACAGCTGAGATTGCTCAAAGAAGAAGGTGCAACATAGGAACTTATCAAACTCCAATGACAATGTGTCTGATGAGCTGAAGCCTTATCACAAAATCAGACACAGCTGTTATGATGGTCAATATCTATGGGAAGAGTTAACCAATTAGATGTTCCTATGTTGAAACCACAGAAAAGGAGGTCCAAGCCAAAGGATTCCTCTTCTTCACCATCTTCTTCCTCTCAGGCTGTTGTTTCCATCAAACCTGATAGTTTACCATCTGTTGATGAGACCAGGCCCAAAACCAAAAAGGTTTGGGTCTCCAAACTAACTGATTGTTTATAATTGCAGGGTTCTTCAACATGCCAAAGTAGCATCTGGTATGTAGACAGTGGGGGATCTATGCACATGACTGGGAACAGCTCTCTTCTTCATGACTACTCTCAAGGAAAGAAGGGGTTTTTTCTTTTGGCAATGATGCTAGGGGTTACATCATTGGCAACGGCTTTGTCTCCAATGGAGAAATAAAGTTTGATGATGTTAATCATGTGGAAAATCTCAAGTACAATCTCTTGAGTGTCAGTCAAATGTGTGATAAAGGCCATGTTGCTCTTTTCACCAGTCAGAACTGTAGGATTCTGTCATCCAAAGTTCTACATTTGATTGATAAGGTGTTGGATGATCACAATCTCCTGAGAGCCAACAAGACAGGAAAAGTGTATGCCTTAGATCTTTCTAAGAAAATAGATCTCAGAGGCAATCCTTGCCTATTTTCCAAAGCCTCTTCTCAAGAATCTACACTGTGGCACAGAAGGCTGGGTCATGTAAATTTCAAAAACATGAATCAGCTAATCCACAATAGTTTAGTTAGAGGCTTACCAATAAAGGAGTTCCACTGTGATGAAACCTGCACTGCTTGTTTAAAAGGAAAACAGCACAAAGTCTCATTCCCTCCTATTGAAGAGCCTAAGTCCACTGCCTGTTTGCAATTACTGCATATCGATCTATTTGGTCCTGTGAGAGTAATGAGCATGGCAAAGAAGAAATATTGTCTAGTAATTGTGAATGATTACTCCAGATTTGTATGGACTTTCTTTCTACATTCAAAGGATGAGGTTGCTCAGAAGATTATTCACTTTGTGTTGTATGTTGAGAAGCAGTATTCCCTTCCAGTCAAGTGTATTAGGAGTGACAATGGAACTGAATTTAGAAACCATACACTTGATGACTTCTATCTTTCAAAGGGAATCAAAAGGCAGTTTAGCATACCACGGACTCCAGAAAAAAATGGAGTAGTGGAGAGGAAGAACAGGACCCTAATTGAAGCTGCAAGGTCCATGCTGGCTGACTCTGGTTTGCCACTGACCTTTTGGGCTGAAGCTGTTAACACAGCTTGCTATGTGCAGAATAGAGTCTTAGTAAATCAGAGGTTGATGAAGACTCCATATGAAGTTCTCCATCACTTGACTCTTCTAATTTCATTTTTCAAAGCATTTGGGTGTCCCTGTTTTATTCTCAACACAAAGGCTCAACTCCAAAAATTTGATCCTAAGGTGGATGCAGGGTATTTTGTTGGTTATTCATCTACTTGTAAGGCATACAGAGTCTTCAACTGCAGAACAAAGATAGTTGAAGAGACTTTGCATGTGAAGTTTAATGAATCTCCTATGGACAAGATTCCACAAAACCCTATGGAGTTGTTTGATTTGGACATACTGCAATATGTTCCTTATCAACCTCCAGCTGTTGCAGATCATGTGGATAAATCATCTTCTGCAGCATGTCTTCCACCTGGTGGTATTGATGATGATGATGATAATATCAATACTCACCTATTCAAGTTTAGTGACCAACTGCCTGTGTCTGCTAAATTTGATGTTCCTGTAGCTTCAGCAGTTCCATCCACAACAAATGCTGATGAGATCTCTGATTCCTCTACATCTTTTGAGTTACCATCTAATTCTTGGTTTCAAGAGTGTGCATCAACATCTGCTGCTGCTGAAGGTCCTACAAACACTTGCACAGATCCCATTGTTTATCAAGAACTGAAGAATCACCTAATGTCTCAGATTATTGGTGATATCAATGCTAGTGTTTCAATAAGAAGCCAATTGTCTAACTTCTGCTTCTATGCTCTCTTCATCAGTCAGCTAGAGCCAAAGAACTACCATGTTGCTTTGAGAGACAATGGATGGGTTGAAGCCATGCAGCTTGAGCTACTTCAGTTCAAGAAATAGCAAGTGTGGGAACTGGTTCCTCTTCCCCCAGGTAAGTGTGCAATAGGCACTAAATGGGTGTTTAGGAATAAAACTGATGAAAATGGGCTTATTGTTAAGAACAAGGCTAGATGGTTGTACAAGGGTTTTCAAAAGAAGAAGGTATTGACTATGATGAAACCTTTGCCCCTGTAGCTAGACTAGAGGCAATCAGATTGTTTTTAGCCTATGCTGCATTCCACAATCTTAAAGTTTTTCAAATGGATGTCAAAAGTGCATTTCTATATGGTAAAATAAAAGAAGAAGTTTATGTGTGTCAACCACCAGGTTTTGAGGATAATAAACATCCTGAATGGGTTTATAAACTTGATAAGGCTCTTTATGGGTTGAAACAAGCTCCTAGAGCCTGGTATGAGACACTTTCCACTTTTCTTCTTAAGAATAATTTCACTAGAGGCTCCATTGATAAAACTTTGTTTATTAAGAAGGTGGACCAGCATAAGCTACTTGTTCAGATTTATGTTGATGATATCATTTTTGCATCCTCTGATACCCAGTTGTGTGATGATTTTACAACATTAATGAAAAAGAGGTTTGAAATGAGTGCAATGGGAGAATTACAGTTCTTTCTAGGCTTGCAAATTAAACAAAAGGCTGATGGAACCTTTATTCATCAGTCAAAATATACAAAAGATCTTTTGAATAAGTTTGATTTACAAAACTGTAAGCCCTGTTCTACTCCCATGTGCAACACCACACAACTGGATGCTGATCAGAAAGGTAAAGCTGTTGATGAAACACTTTACAGATGTATGATTGGGTCCTTGATGTATTTAACAGCTTCTAGACCAGATATTATTTGCTACATGGTTTGTGCTAGATTTCAGGCTGCTCCTAAAGAGTCTCATTTGATTGCAGGCAAGAGAATCTTTAGATATTTGCAAGGTACACAATCTCTGGGTTTATGGTATTCCACTGGACACTCTTGCAAATTAGTTGCTTTTTCAGATAGTGACTATGCAGGGTGCAAGTTAACTAGAAAGTCAACTTCTGGTGGTTGTCAATTCCTAGGCAACTGTTTGATTTCTTGGCAGAGTAAGAAACAAACATCTGTTGCTACATCAACTGCTGAAGCCGAGCACATTGCTGCTGCAAGTTGCACTTCTCAGGTACTCTGGCTTCAGAACCAACTTCTGGATTATGACATTATAGAGACTAAGACTCCATTATTAATGGATAGTGCTTCAGCTCTGTGTATTGTCAAAAATCCAGTCCAGCACTCTAGGACCAAACATATAGAGATTAGACATCACTTTATTCGGGATTGTTTTGAAAAAGGTCTGATTGATCCTAAGTTTGTGCCTAGTGCTGATGAGCTTGAAGATATTTTTACCAAGCCTTTGGATAGTTCTACTTCCAAAACCTTGTGTTAAGGCTTGGTATGCTGCAGCTAGAATAAGTGATAATTACTGATGATCTCAGTAAATAAATACTGATGATCATTGGTAACCATATCACAGATAGTACTGATTATGTTAAAACAACTGATCAAGCTACAACTACTGATGTAGTTATAACTACTGATATCAGTAACAGATAAGTACTGATATCCTATGAAACATCTGAAAAGCAGATGCATAGTCTGATGAGTAAGTGTTGAGGACAGTATGAAACAGCTGAAAGGCTATGAATTGACGAAAACTACTGAAGAGAACTTTCTTTTCAGTTGTTTCTACAACTGCTGTTTCATCCTAAACAACTGATGACAAAACCATATCTTCAGTAGTTTCACAACTACTGATGACTAATACCAAGTCATCAGCCGTTTACAACAACTGCTGACAAAACCAATGTCTTCAGTAGTTTCACAACTACTGAAGACTAATTCCAAGTCTTCAGTTGTTTCATCATCTGAAGTCAAAACCATGGTCTTCAGTAGTTTTCTAACTGCTGATGCCTAAAACCACGACTTCAGCTGTTTCAACGTCTGAAAGGGTAATATCATGTCAACAGTCGGTTTAAAACTACTCGTGACTAACACTAAACCCTTCAGTCATTTTCTAACCCCTACCCTATAAATACATGTCCTCTTCTCGAATGTTTCATTAGCCGTTATTTTCTGAGCTTCTCTTTCTCAAACATGGCGACCATGAGTCTGAAACCACGACATAACTGCGTTGCTACCTTACCAAGTCGGCTTTCTGGAACAAATATGATAATGCCATTGACTTAATGGTGAATTCCCCATATCGCACAGCCTTTCTCTTGAATCCGACCATCTACCCTGAATCCCTCAGTCAATTCTGGTCAAATGCTTTTGTTCATACTGATGAGTCTACCGGCCAAATCTCTGTTCGGTCCCTTGTCAACCAGAAACCAGTGGTCGTTACAGCCGACATCATTCGTCAGGCATTACACTTACACGACTCCACCGCTGTGACTGAATACCCAAAGGGCACAAAGATATGTCCTTTATCAATCATGGGTATGAAGGTGATCTTCGGGCTACAACCATTCTGAAGAAACATTTCCATGATGCTGAGAAATTTATTTTTCACATGGTAAATGTCTGCTTAGCCTCCAAGACATCTTCTTGGGATCAAATGTCATCCCAATGGCAACAGGTATTGTATTCTATTCTAGAACACCAACCGCTAAATTTTTCTGAAATCGTGTTTCTAGAAATAAAGAACTTGGCTCAGAAACCTGCGGCAAACCGATGGCCATTATATCCCAGGTTTCTGATGGCCATTATTTTAGATGAATTAAAATCTGATGGCCTTGTTGGCCTTGGAGCCCCTGCACAGCTGTTTTGGCTGAGGTATACTCCATGCACAACTCAGACCTTACTCTCAAAGAAGCTGCCCGAATGCTAAAGCCCAAGCACAGGGAACCCATAGCTTCCACCACCAGAACCAAAGTCCCCACTAAACCAAAACCAAAACACCCCAAAACAGCTATTCAGGGAGATGAGTCCCCTGAAGATGCTCCTGTATCACCCAGGCAGGATATACTTGCTGGCTTAAACCCCCCAGCAGTATCAGAGACTCTACCAGCCACAGCCGCTCAGGATTCCTCTCAAAAGGAGCCTGCAGCCACCACAGAAGGGGTACCCACACATCTGGGATCTTCCTCACTTGAGGAGATTGCCATTGAAGAGCACCATCCTTCCCAGGTGCACACTGCTTTTACCCCATCTCCCCATGCAACCGCCCCCCAAAGTCCAACCATAATCATTGCAAACGTGCTGACTTAGCTACATGCCTCTCCTCCTCCCCAAGAACCACCAACAAAGGGAGAACCACAGATATTGAGGAAGAGGATCACCATGCTTCTGAAAACCCACAACACCGGGGTTTACAAGTTCTATCTCCTGGTGTGGATAGGAGATTAGAACATCTAGTGAGGCTGCCACCTCTTCTGAATCAGTGGTTCAGGGGGAGTTTGTTGGACCAAAAGAATCAATGAGCCGGATCAAAAAAACCTTTAAGTCCCACAGACATCACAACAACTACTGAAGACCACACAGCTGAAGACAACAGTTGATTACAAAGTCTGAAGACACAAATGCTGAAGACAAAGTCTGAAGACACAAGTGCTGAAGACAAAGGCTGAAGACACAAGTGCTGAAGACAAAGTCTGAAGACACAAGTGCTGAAGACAAAGTCTGAAGACACAAGTGCTGAAGACAAAGTCTGAAGACACAAGTGCTGAAGACCAAAGTATCAGACGTTGTCACAACAGCTGAAAAGGTCTTCTTCAGTAGTTGTGATGGTTTACCTTTCAGTAGTTTTCTGTTTCAGTATTTGTAAAACAACTGAAGAGTATGTTCTTCTTTTTATTGTTTCAGTAGTTTCTTTTCTGTAGTTGTAATAATAGTTAACACTTAGTATTTTTCTAAGAAGATGTCAGCTGTTTGACATCTTTAGTAGTTGTGTTAACTATCAGTAGTTTGTGATAAATTCTGTTAGATGTCACTATCAAGTGACATCAGCAGACGTCACATCTCTTATATAAGAGGTGTCGACCTAATTGTAATTGTGACATTCCGTTACCACGAAAGCGAATATTGAATGAAATATATCTGCAGAATTCTCTCTATCTATAACCGTTTTGTTCTTACATTGAATATCTTTGTTCTTGCGATTTGGCTAATTCATTGTTAGAATTCCGCTGCTATACTCTCTAATCAATCAAACGTAGATCACTGATCCTAACAGACCGCCTCGAAAGGCTGAATTGTCCCGTCTTGAAAGACTTGGCTATGGATTCGATCCTCAACTCTTTGTCAAAAAGGTTTGAGAATTTTGTCATGAACTATAACATGAAAGGGTGGGACAAGAACATAAGTGAGCTTCACTCTATGCTCAAAACTACCATGGCGGCCATGGGTTAAAGGGTTTTACCTGTTCTCAATATTAATGAAGGAGGGAACAAGAAGAGGCCTCACCCCGCACCCAAGGAAAATGTTGCCAAGGGTAAAGGGCACGTTAGGAGAAAGGGAGAGGGAGTGGTAAGAGCGCCACCACCAAAACCAGTGGAGAAGAAGCAAAAGGTTGCTTCGAATGACCCATGCTTTAAGTGTGGGGAGATTGGACATTGGGCAAGAAATTGCCCAGTCCATCTCAAAGAGTTGCAAGCAAAGGGGGATGCCGGGCAAACCTCAGGTACAATTTTCATGATTCATATTGATCTGAATTTAATATCCTCTAACACATGGGTATTGGATACCGGATGTGGAACTCACATTTGCAACTTATTGCAGGGGTTCAAAAGAAATAAGGACTTCAAGAAAGGGGATGTAAGCCTCCACATAGGGAATGGGGCAAAGGTTCAATTTGAAGGCCGAGGGGACTACATCTTGAAGCTTCCAAATTGTTTGGAAGCAATTTTGAGCAATATTTTGTATGGTCCTAGTTTGACTAGGAACATTATCTATGTTGCCCAATTAAGACAATATGGTTATGTTTTGTCATTTATTGGGAATGAAATACATGTTTCTTTAAATAGAACATTTCATTTTAAAGCTATTCCTATTAATGGTATTTATGAATTGGTTCATGAAAACACATTATATGATAGCTCATTGTACCAAACCACCACTAAGAAACTCAAATTGGATTTGAGTGATACCTATCTTTGGCATTGTCGTCTTGGTCATATAAACAAGAAGCGCATACAAACACTTCAAAAAACGATCTTTCAAAAGCAAATGAATATGATTCATTGATGTATGTGAATCTTGTTTACAAGGTAAAATGACTAAGACACTGTTTAGTGGCAAGTCCTAAAGGGCAAAAGATTTATTAGGCATCATACATTCGGATGTATGTGGTCCTTTTAAGCCAATGACTAGGTACCATGAAAGATACTTCATTACCTTTACCGACGACTATAGTCAATATGGTTATGTGTACTTTTTAAGACACAAGGATGAAGCTTTTGAAATGTTCAAAATCTTCCAAAATGAAGTAGAAAATCAACTCACAAGAAAATAAAAATTCTCCTCACCGATAGAGGAGGTGAATACCTAAGTGATGCTTTAAGAGATCATCTTAGAAGTTGTGGTATTGTCTCACAACTATCTCCACCTGGAACACCACAACATAATGGCTTGACCGAGAAGAGAAATCGAACTCTATTAGATATGGTTCGATCTATGATAGCTAGAAGCTCATTGCCTCTATCATTTTGGAAGGAACTGTTAGTAGAACTGTGGATCTTGAGGAAGATCAAGAACCACAAAACGATACATGTTTGGTTAATACTAGCACTCAACACGAGGATGTTGAGAATGATCAAGTGGTTGATCAAACTACACAAAACGTTTGTAGATCTGGTAGAATTAGTAATCCACCTGAAAGATATGGATTTTTCATAGATGGATGCTATGTGATAGATTCCGATGAACTAAACACCTATCATGATGCAATGTCCAATTTGGATTGTGACAAATGGCTTTAAGCTATGAACATAGAGATGCAATCCATGTATGTCAACCAAGTGTGGGACTTGGTTGAGCCACCTCTTAACTCCAAGATAGTTGGAAGTAAGTGGGTTTTCAAGAAGAACACCAATATGCATGGAAACTTGGATACTTATAAAGCTAGACTTATAGCAAAAGGTTTCACTAAAAACTCAAGGGGTTGATTATGATAAGACCTTCTCACCAGTTGCAATGCTAAAGTCTATTAGGAATTATTTACCATAACTGCTCATTATGATTATGAGATTTGGCAAATAGAAGTCAAAACCGCTTTTCTAAATTGATATCTTGAGGAAGATGTCTTTATGGTTCAGCCTGAAGTTTTCTCAACTCAAAACATCCTAACAAAGTATGCAAGTTAAAGAAATCAATCTATGGATTGAAGCAAGCATTAAGAAGTTGGAATCACCATTTTGATGAAGAAATAATCAAATTTGGGTTCATCAAAAATGCTTATGAAGCATGTGTATATAAGAAAGCTAGTGGGAGCATCACCATTTTCCTAGTATTGTATGTGTATGACATCCTACTGTTTGGAAATGACATTCCACCATGGACGATGTAAAAACCTGGCTTGGAAGCTGTTTCTCTATTAAGGATCTTGGTGAAGCCGCCTATATTTTAGGAATAAAGATCTATAGGGATAGATCAAGGGGGTTGATAGGTTTGAATCAAAGTGTATACATTGATAAGATCTTGAAAAGGTTTAAGATGGAAAACTCTAACAAAGGTATTGTACCTATTCAAAGAGGAACAATGTTGAGTAAGACTCAATGTCAAGCTCAAAGGATGAGCAAGACAAAATGAAAGGAATTCCGTATGCATCTGCTATAGGATCGATCATGTATGCAATGATATGCATTAGGCCGAACGTGTCATGCGCTTTGAGCATGACAAGCCGATACCAACAAAATCCTAGAAGCAGTCATTGGATGGCTGTTAAGAACATACTTAAGTACTTAAGGAGGACCAAAGATATGTTCCCAATCTATGGATCTGGTGAGGAGGAGGTCGTAGTAAAGGTTTACATGGATGCGAGTTTCCAAAGTGATTGGGATGATTCACGATCATAATCGGGGTACATTTTCATCTTGAATGGAGGAGCAATCTCATGGCAGAGCTCTAAGAAAGATGTGGTGGCATTATCAACTACAGAGTCGAAATACATCATCGCTTCATTAGCAGCACAGGAAGCTGCATGGTTAAAGAAGTACATTGCCGATCTTGGGGTGGTCCCTTCCATTCAGGACCCCCTAGAAGTTATTTGTGATAACGAGGGTGCGATTGCTCAAAATCAAGGAACCCCGTGCACATCAAAAGACTAGGCACATTGAATGAAGATTCAACTACATAAGGGATTGTAGAGATTAATGAAGAGGCTAATGCAACCTAAACATCCAATGTCTATCCTGAATGCTGCACAAGTACTATGAAGAAGAATGCTTAGGAAGTTTCACATATGCAACAAAAATATTTCAAGTGTGAAATCTTCAGAAGCCAAGACCAATATCTTCCGAAACCAAATATGAAGTCTTCCGAAGCTTCAGAGACAAAGTCTTCCAAAGCTTCAACTTATGAAAACATATTTCTTCCAAAGACTTTTAACACATGCTTTATCCGATGTACTTTTCCATAAAGCTAGACACCTTTCCGCTGCACCTCTGTAAAGTCACCAACTTATATGAGTTGGTGAAAAGGTCCATGCTTTTGGTAATTGTAGATTGAAGTCTTGAGTGTGTAACATTCTACTTCATGTTCTTTATCCTTTTTGTAATAGATAAGGATGTGAGCTATGGCTTGTCATAGTCACTAGTCAAAAGGCAATCTGCCATTTGACTTTATGATTGATTTTGTTTTGTGTCTGGTCAATTGTATCCAGCTAGCTTTCAAAGTATAGCCGGCTGTAGAATGTAGTATAAGTATCTTATGTTCTTGTATCTTAAATTATGCTTTGTAACACTTGTAATAGAGCATAGAGAAAGCAATATACTGCATTCTTGAAAACCATATACTTGTGTTCTTTGTGTTCTGTCTCGTACATTACTTGTGTTCTTAGTGTCTTACCTGGTTAATCCATTTACTATTTGATTAAGTTTAGTTAATCTCCTCTTTGTGTTGTTGTGTTGTAACTCTACACCCTTCAACGATTCTACATTTGGTATCAGAGCGTTTCGGGCTCTTGATATAAGATCTCATCATCTTAAGATCCCTCACACACACAAATACTAAAATTTTCAAATGGCAGCCATTTCCAAGACTGATATGGAAACTAGAACCATGAACAAGTCCCCACGAATCACTCTTGATGAGTTTGACACCTGGTGTTTAAGAATGGAAGGTTTCATCACGTCTCTTGATTCAAGAATGTGGGAGTCTATTAAGAATGGACCTTTCATACCTAGCACCCCTTCTGCTAATGGTGCTGGTGTGATCCCCAAAGATGTGGCTAACTACTCTGATGAAGATAGGAAGAGAGTAGAGGTTGACAGAAAAGCCATGACAGCCCTTCAAACTGCCCTTCCAAACTTTGTGTATAGAGGTTTCAAGAAGTGCAAAACAGCCAAGCAGCTATGGGACGCACTAAAACTGATGTATGAGGGTTCCTCTGAAGCCAAGGAGAACAAGAAGGATCTCCTGAAGCAGCAGTTTGAAAACTTCACCTTCAAAACAGGTGAAACCATGACTGAACAGTACTTCAGGTATGTTGAGATTGTGGGTACCCTAGTGGATGGAGGAGTTTCTCTTGAGAACAGGGACATTGTAAGGAAGTTCATGTACTCACTTCCTAGGCAATGGACACACTACTGTGTGGTGATCAAGAGAACTGAAAATCTCAAAACTCTTACTCTGACAGAGTTATATGGGATTCTCAGTGGCTACCAGATGGAGATGAACATGCAAGGTTCATGTGGCAACTCCAACAATCAAATGGGTTCAGCCCTACATGTGGTTGAAAGGGATAGCATAGAACCCAAACATCATCTCATATGCTACCATGACAACTCACCGAAGGGTCCTTTCATCACCTTCCTAGAGACATCAGAAAGAACTACACTCAAGGAAGCCCATTCCAAGAGACAAGCTCTTCTCAAGCTTTTGTGTCTTTTGATGAAAGCTATGGCAACTCTCTTTTCACTCTTGAAGACCTGGACTGTATTCATCCAGATTATCTGGAATACATGGAAATAGTCCAGCAGATGGCTCTTCTCACTCATAGAGCCAAGAACTTCTATAAGAGGACTGGAAGGAAGTTTCCAAGCAATGCAACTAGTGGAAAGTTTGGTCTAGATAAAGGCAAAGTCAAGTGTTACAACTGTAACTTGATGGGCCACTTTGCCAGAGAGTGTAAGGCACCTAAAACAAATGGTGGCCAAACACAGTCTACACCAAACTACATTGACAAAGCTCTCTAGAATGACAAGTCAAAGCAGTAGGTTTTTGTTGCTGTTGAAGAAGGAGGCTTTGACTGGAGCTTTCAGGTGGAAGATGCTTCTCCTAACCAAGCATTGATAGCAGATCATGATGAAGCCAAGGTATTGGAACATCTCTGTACTCCTGAATGCATTGCTAAAGTTAATAGATACATGTCCTATAACCTGGAGATGAGATCTGACCTTGACTCCTTAAACATTTTAAAATCTGTTTTTAGAAAGTCTAAAAATGATTATAAACTGAAGATAGAGGACCTTGAGAAAACCATTTCAGTTCTAAAACATGAACACACAGATTTTAGGACTCAAATAAAAGATCTCATAACCAAGTTAACTGAGTGCCAGGCTGAGCTTGTGATCAGCAAGCTAGGGTGGAAAAGAGTGTTCTTGAAGAAGAGACCTTCAAGAACATGATATCATCATCCCTGCACAACAAAGTGTGTAATCAAAACAAGCAGGGACTGGGATCAAATGAGATAGCTCCTCCACACACAATCTTGTCTGTAAGATCTCCTAGGTGTGGAACTTGTGATGATGAGCTTCCTCTCATAAATCCTACGAGTGAAGAGGATGAAGAAAAGGTAGCAAAGAATTCCTCTGTAAAGAGTGAAGAGGAAGATTTTAAGAAGGGCCACTATCCTTTTGAGGAGAAAAAGAAGACTGTGATAACCAACTCCATAAGAAAGAACTTGATCAGAAAGAGCAAAAGAAAGGCAAGGAAGGCTCAAGAGATCAAGGCTACCTTTGATTCTAAGCAAAAACAAGGTTTCATCTCTACAGGGTTTAAAGTGGTAAGGACTGAAGACATCAACCAAAACTCTTCTGCCAAGAGTTCCCGTTCTTGTTCAACTCATCTCAATAACCAGAAGAAGACTGATCTGTTGTGTACCACTGCTGCACAGCCTGGACCATCAAACTCCAAGCACAGTTCTCAGCCAATGATGACTATCTCAGTATCTGCAAAGATAAAGGTGGAGAAGGGATGTGACCAAACACAGTCTTGTTCCTAGCAAAAGAATTTTATGAAAAGAAAATGATATGTGTCATGTGTGAAAGTACCTATCACATTGCTAAGAATTTTCCATACAATCCTAAAGAACTATCCATATGACCATACAAAGACTTCAAAGAGTTTTAAGAAGATTCAAGCTTCGGAAGGAGAACATGTTTCCTTCGGAAGCTCCAAGTCTAAGAAGAAAGGAAGTGGAAAATTACCCTCAGAAGAAAAGTTGGTCTCGGAAGAAAGGAGTTCTTCCGAAGTACTGAAGTCTGCTGTAGTGTCTGCAAAATCTTTCGAAGGTTCAGTCATCAAAACATCCGAAGTCCCAAAAGCTTCTGAAGTTTTGAAGGTCAAGTCCAAGACTCCAAAGATGGTGTGGAAGTCTAAGAAAGACCAAGTGACTAAGAATTCTCCATCAACAACAGCTCAAGATCCTCTCAGTACAACCATAGGATCTATTACTGTTGAATTACCTTCTGTTAGTGAGCCCAAGACAAGTAAGGCTTGGGTTTCCAAATGTAACTAATCATTTTCTTTGTCCAGAGACAGCTAAAGACAAACAAAAATGTCTAGATCATTGATAGTGGCTGTTCCAGGCACATGACAGGCAATAGGTCACTACTCAAGAACTTTGAAGAATTGATGGAGGACCAGTTGATTTTGGAGGAGATGAAGGTGGTTACATTTCTGGAGGGGGCAAGGTCACAAATGGTAAGCTCAGCATTGATAAGGTAAACTTTGTCAAAGAGCTTGGGTACAATTTTCTGAGTGTATCTCAATTTTGTGATCAGAGTCATAACATGCTCTTTCCTGAGCATGAGTGCATTGTTCTCAAGCCTGGTGTGGTCATTCCTCATGAGCATATCTTGCTTAGAGCCCCCAGGAAAGGGAACATGTACAAGATGGATTTGCAAGAAACATCTCCCTCTGGAGAAGTTTTATGCTCTCTGTCTAAAGCTAATAGTGATGAGTCTTTCCTATGATATAAAAGAATGTGCCATGTAAACTTTAACAACATGAACAGATTAATTAAAAATGATTTGGTAACTGGAATACCAAAGAAAGAGTTTACAAGTGATGACCATTGTGTTGCATGCCTGAAAGGGAAGCAACATAAGATATCTCACAAGCATAAGGAAAGGACCTCCATCACTATGCCCCTACACTTGTTACATATGGATCTCTTTGGCCCTACCAGTGTAATGAGTTTAGGAAGGACCTCTTACTGCTTAGTGATCACTGATGACTTTACAAGATTCACCTGCGTTTTCTTCCTTAGAACTAAGGATGAGACTCCTGAGATTCTGAAGAATTTCGTCTTAAATATTGAGAATCAATCCGATCACAAGGTCAAGATCATAAGATGTGATCAAGGAACTGAATTTATGAACCAAATCCTTGATACATTTTGTGATAAAAAGGTATTACTAGACAATACAGTGCTCCCAGGACCTCAGCAAAATGGTGTTGCCGAGAGGAGAAACAGGACATTGATTGATGCTGCAAGAACCATGTTGTCTTACTCTAAGCTGCCCATCACCTTCTAGACAGAGGCAGTCAACACTGCCTGCTATGTGCATAATAGAGTTTTAGTAGTTAAGACTCATGGCAAGACTCTTATGAACTTTAGCACAAGAGAAAACCTTTCATTGATTTTCATAGGTCATTTGGTGGTCCTTGCACCATCTTGAATACCAAAGATCAAATTGCCAAGTTTGCTGAGAAATCAGATGATGGACACTTTATTGGATAATCTTCTCAAGCAAAGGCTTACAGAGTATACAATCTCAGAACTAGAGTTAAGGAGTCGGCCAATATGACTTTCAATGAACACACACCTTGTGTTGCTGGTTCTAGTCAAGATTGGTTATTTGATCTTGATTTAGTTACCAACGTTTTAACAAATCTTGTGAAAATGTTTCAGGATCTGCAGAAAATTTAAATACAGGTGATTCTGATCCAAGATTTGAGCTAAGAAGACCTTCAAGTCACACATCTTCAGGTCCAGTTGGAACTACTTCTGCAAATGAGGTTTCTGTCAGCAGTACAATGACAAATTCAGGTGATACATCTGGGGTGCCTACAAATTCCAGATCAGAGGCCCTGCAACCAGATAAGGATACCTCAATTGTAGAAGACAACAATGGTGGTGGTGACAGTGACCAAGAATTTCTTGATGCCACTAATCACACCATAGATGAGAACATCAATGATTTCACACACTGCTTGGATCAAGTCTCTCTTGAAAAGTGTGCTGATGTGGTGGGAAAAACATCTATGCCAGATCTAAATTTCTCTAATTTAGATCTTTCTTAGCAACTTGTTGTGATCCCTCAGCTTAGGATCCACAAGTCTCACCCCACCATAAACATCATTGGAGATGCTGTCTCAGGGGTAAGAACAAGAGGACAAACCCATGAATCAAATGTTTTTCTTAACTCTTGTTTCTTATCCTAGATAGAGCTAAAGAAAGTTGATGAGGCTCTAAAGGATGGAAGTTGGGTTAAAGCTATGCAACAAGAGTTGCTTCAATTCAAAAGGTAAAACGTTTGGAACCTTTGTCCTCTTCCTTGTAGGAAGACAACCATTGGAACCAAATGGGTGTTTAGGAACAAGAAAGATGATAGAGGCATCATTATCAAGAACAAAGCCAGACTGGTTGTTCAAGGATACACACAAGAAGAACGGATTGACTACACTGATGTCTTTGCTCCTGTAGCAATATTAGAAGTTGTGAGGGTATTCCTGGCATTTGCTGCATCCAAGAACTTCAAGGTCTTTCAGCTTCATGTGAAGTGTGCCTTTTTGTATGGAGTGATTGATGAAGAAGTATATGTTAAACAACCATCTAGTTTTGTAGATCCTGATCATCCTGATTATGTCTGCAAGCTTGAGAAAGCTCTCTATAGGCTGCATCAGGCACCCAGGAAATGGTATGAGACACTATCTGAGTATCTTTGTAAACATGGATACAGGAGAGGTACTATAGATGGAACTCTCTTGATCAAAGGATAGGGAAATGACATACTGCTAGTTCAAGTGTATGTGGATGACATCATCTTTGGTTCAACTAATCCAAAGCTCTACAAAGACTTTGAGAAGCTGATGAAAGACAGATTTGAAATGAGTTCCATGGGGGAACTCAATTTCTTTCTGGGATTCCAAGTGAAGCAAGTTGAAGATGGCATCTTCATAAGTCAGTCAAAGTATGTTCAAGACATACTCAAGAGATTCAACACGACTGATTGTAAGATTGCTAAGACACCCATAGCTAGAAACCACTCCCTTGGACCTGATCTTGAGGGGGAGTGTGTAGATGAGCACTTATACAGGGCTATGATTGGGTCTCTTATATATCTTACTGCTAGCAGGCCTAATATCATGTTTGCAACATGCATCTGTGCAAGATATCAAGCCAACCCTAAGATGTCTCACTTCATCACTATCAAGAGGATTCTAAGATACCTCAAAGGTGCTTCAACACTTGGTTTATGGTACCCTAAGAATCCTAACTTCAATCTGTATGCTTATACAGATAGTGATTATGGTGGTTGCAAAACGACTGCAAAGTCTACATCTGGGGGATGTTAGTTTCTTGGTGGAAGGGTTGTCTCATGGCAATGCAAGAAACAATCCTATGTCTCTGCATCAACTGCTGAAGCTGAATACATTGTTGTTGCAAGCTGCTGTGCTCAAGTGCTTTGGATTCAAAATGAGATGCTGGACTATGGGTTAAAATTCAAAGAGACTCTCATTCACATAGACAACAATAGTGCTATCTCAATTGCAGAGATGAAGCCCCACCTGAAGTGGTTTGGTAGCATCAGCCTAGGGGGATTTTGTAGAGATTAATGAAGAGGCTGATGCAACCTAAACATCCAATGTCTATCCTGCATGCTGCACAAGTACTATGAAGAAGAATGCTTAGGAAGTTTCACATATGCAATAGAAATATTCTAAGTGTGAAATCTTCCGAAGCCAAATATGAAGTCTTCTGAAGCCTCAGAGACAAAGTCTTTCGAAGCTTCAACTTATGAAAACAGATTTCTTCCAAAGACTTTTAACACATTCTTTATCTGATATACTTTTCCATAAAGCTGGACACCTTTCCGCTGCACCTCTGTAAAGTCACCAACTTACATGAGTTGGTGAAAAGGTCCATGCTTTTGGTAACTATACATTAAGGTCTTGAGTCTGTAGCTTTCTACTTCATGTACTTTATCCTTTTTGTAATAGATAAGGATGTGAGCTATGGTATGTCATAGTCACTAGTCAAAAGGCAATCTACCTTTTGACTTTACAATTGATTTTGTTTTGTGACTAGTCAATTATGTCCAACTAGCTTTCAAAGTATAACCGGCTGTAGAATGTAGTATAAGTGTCTCATGTTCTTGTATCTTTAAATTATGCTTTGTAACACTTGTAATAGAGCATAGAGAAAGCAATATACTGCATTCTTGAAAACCATATACTTGTGTTCTTTGTGTTCTGTCTCTTACATTACTTGTGTTCTTAGTGTCTTACCTTGGTTAATCTAGTTTATTGTTTGATTAAGTTTAGTTAATCTCCTCTTTATGTTATTATGTTGTAACTCTACACTCTTTAACGATCCTGCAAGGATGAAGTTGAAAAGGAAAAGATATGTATTTGCAAAGTTCACACGGATCAAAACATTGCGGATCCACTCACGAAGCTTCTTGAAAGATGAAGCATGAAAGTCATGCTTGTGCCATGGGGCTTCAATATTCTAGTGACTGGATTGGGTCTTTAATTTATGTAATGAGATATTGTAACCTTTTTTATACTTGAATGAATTATTTGGTTATATGATTCAACTAATATTTCTATTTATGCATGTTTAAAATCCATTAGTAAATTGCTTACTCAAAATGTCCGTAGTTGTTCATGCTTGTGGGAACAAGTATGAAGATAATACTATCATGAACATGGATTGGTAGATATTCATATGGATGAATATAGAGCAAAGGTTGCTGCCAAAGTTCATAGATATTTGTGGGATGCAAATATTGGACTGACCTGCATCTCAAATATTACTACATGGAATGTTCCTGATTGATCATAAGTAATTTTGAGTAAAGGCGAACATCATTTGGTATCCCTGACCTGAGACACATATTGGGTCTTGATATTTACCGAATATTATACTATGACTTAGCTCTTCGCTATTTTGAAACATGGCAGTACATAAGTCTGAGTTTAGGTATGATATAAGGCAATTGTGAGAGACATATGTTGTCAAGATGGGATTTGTCCCTCTTATTCGTTGAGAGTAAGATGTCTAAGGCCTGATAAAGTTAAGTCAATTGAGAATGATTACTCTGTGTCTCTAGGATTTAACATGACATCTACGACAAAAGGATAGATGATTGATTCACCTAAACATTTCAAGTATGGTACTTGAAGGAGATGATGTTATTGAATGGCACTTAGTCATATGTATTAAGGGTAGTAAACCATTGTTAGGCTGTATTTACTGCTTGCATCAATCTTCTATGAATCTTGTGCAAGTGGGAGATTGTTGGATCTTGTATACCCGAGACACATACAAAATTGATGTGGCTAGTACGTTATGATCCAAGTCGGGTCATACCCAATAACAAGCTACACAACACCAATAAATGTTTATTTGTTGATGAGATCATACAATTAAACATTGACACCAATTTAGAAAATGGGTTTTCTAAAACATTGCTTTGTAATAGAACAACATTATATGAATAGTTTGTTCATGAGATATTATTTGTTTCATTCTTTAAGTTGGTTAAATAATAACAAATAAAAGTGTGTTATTGTTATAAAATTAAAGAGGTTTTAATTTTATAAAAAACATAGGGTTGAAAGACTGATTTTATAAAAATTTCAAAATGGGGGGAACCCATTTTCGGCCGCCCATATGGGCATTGGACTCTCCCTTTGTCTTGGCTTGTGCAAGACTTTACTCATTCAATCACTCAACCAAAAAGATACACTTTTCTCTCACACACAAAAGCCAAAAAATCTCTCAAAGAACAAGTGATTTTCCGTTTCAAGAAGGAAGAAAAGGCTGAAATTTTCGGTTTTGTTGGCTGCACTTCAAGAACTTCTTGGTTGATTCGGATTGTTCAAAGGGAATTCATTTTGGTGCTCTTCTACCTAACAAGATTAGGTGTTTGTTTGGGCTTGTGGGTATACAAGCTTGAGGTCTTCTCCTTTGAAGGCCAGACACATTCAAGAACATCATCACTGGCCTCTTTTCATCTACAACATTTGTTCTAGAAAGGTTGATTCTATGAACACCCTATGGTTGTTATGTTATGTTTGATAGCATATTATTTCACATACATTTTGATCCTTATTCTTGGGTTTTGTTTGTGTTATAAAATGGTAAAATTTCAGATTGGTAACCATATATTAAAACTTATATTCCGCTGCGTTTTTATAGTTTAAATGGTTAAACTAGCTAGTTTTACATGTGACAAAACCCAACAGAAATAACCCTTAATGTCCTTTAAATCAACATTTATGTCTAGTTAAGTGGTCTATTTTATGTTTTAGTCTCGGTTATAGGTTTTAGCCAATCAGCCCTTAAGGATGCGATTAAGATGTTCATTTTGATCGATTGCATTCTCCCAATACCTGTAGATGAGTAGAAAAACTGTTAGAAACACTGATCGATCGGTAAGAACAGGCAAATGAAATTTGGGCAGATTATGTTTGTATGTGCAATTTCAGAGAATTTTGAAGTGTGGTAAGGGTTACCACCGACTGACCCCCTTATTTATACTCTTTTAAATTTCAGTCATGCTACTGGACCCATACTTATGCTCCAGTCGTGCGAATGAGCCCATACTCATGCTTCAATCGTGCGACTAGGGTTTAGTCGTGCGACAAGCTCATACTCCTTCATCCATTCGTACGATTGGTTCAGTCTTGTAGTCCAATTCCATGCTTGTTCCATACTCATGGTCCAATCGTGTGACCGGCTCATACTTATAGTACAGTCATGCGATTAACTCATTCTTATGATTCTATTTGTACGATTGGCACATACTTATGAGCTTGAACTCATACACTTCCAAACACTTAAACTTTAACCTTTGATATAACATTATGACCTTTTAACACCATTCGATCACCTCAGACGTAATCATTTTAGTTTGGAACTGATTGATCACCTCAGATGTGATCCTTTTAGTTTAAAACCGATTGGTCACCTCAGTCGTGACCCCTTTTAGTAAGTGATTCATAGAGTACATCCAGTTGTATAGTCCAACATGTATGCAACAAAAGACTAGAAAATAGAAAATAACTTAGAAATTTAAAAGAAAATAAGGTATATTTTTGTTGTTTTGGGTTTGAGTAGAAGAGCTTCAAGTTAATTTGATCATTTCTGGAATGATTCATTATGGAATCATACAGGTATAACAGATGCATTTGGGAACCACTTTTTAATATGCACTTATATGCTAGATTCTTGTTTTGTCTGAGAGTCATCGCACTTTCAAGAAATCATACTAGAGCTATAAGATGCACACAATGATTTTGAATTTCAAGAATTGCAGCCAGGATGATTGTCAGTATCTTTGTCCACTTAAATCCATACACAGACTTTTGACTTACATTGGTGATGAATTAGGTTTAATTATTTCAACAAGAATTTGTGGATCTCACACTTATATGGTAATCAACATTCCTCAGGAGATTTTTGAGCGGTCAACGGGTTTGGACAAGAAGAGACTATTCTAAGAGCTTTCAAAGAGATGCCAAGCCTCAGGTCAGTGCCATCGCACAGTAGAGAGGCGCAAACAACAATGAATTCAAGAATATATAGGTTATGCTTATCCTCAGGTCAGTGCCACCGCACAGTAGAGAGGCACACAACCTATCTTCTTTTTAGAGCATATAATTTTCTTTTACACACAATACCACAACATTAGTCATTAGCTTGATTGCTTTTAGCATTTTTACATGTGCTTTGCTCATATTTATGGTCATCCGCACACATTTGTGGCGTTTATTTTGCTCGTCACCCTTATTGGAAATGCTTGATTGTGTTAACCAGGGATAAGATGAGAACCCACAGCAAGTTGAACAAGTTAGTTTGAGTTTTTAATTCACCAATGAAGTCTACTCATCTATTGTGTTAAATCTACCGACACATCATATATGAACTAGCAACCTCTAGGTCTACTTCCTCTATGTTACCTCAGTAGCAGACCAGTTTTACTATTATTTTTTATTAGTTGTGCTTAGACTTCTCAGACTTCTACTTTGAATTTCGCATTTTGAGCAAATTATTTTTGAAGTCCCAAGCAATTTGTTCCTTGTGTACTATCATTTTCCATAAGCTTTGAATCAAAATCACAGATTTGATTTCACTTCTTTCTGCTAAACTGCCCTCCCCCTTGTTTTTTTAAATAAATATATACTACAACTAATTTAATATTAAACTGAAACTATTCTTCCCTTAAAATTCTAAAACCGAAAATCCTTTGTGTTTTTGGATTCTAATAGACAGAAAAATAAAATAAAATAAAATAAGACAACTAGTCGGACTATGAAGTTTCTTCTTCTTGAATAACATCACTTTTTTTCACGCCATTAACTCTAGAAGATATAAAAACCTAGGTTTGTCAAATGCTTTTTTATAGAGGTTGGGGCGTTGAAAATCAGTATTAATTTTAACCACATCGATTAATTGCTTTTCAAACAGTCACGTATAAAGTGATATTTAATACCGATGTGTTTAGTTTTAGGATGTTGGACTGGATTTTTGGTTATAGCAATTGCAGCAGAATTATCAAAAAAATAGGGGTGTTAGAAAATTGCAAACCGTAGTCACGCATTTGCTGTTGAATCCAAATTATTTGTGAACAGCAACTTGCAGCAGCAACGTATTTGTTGATACATACGTACCAAGTTTAGGAGCTTAATGTAAAATGTCTTTCATGTCTTACATATATGTAATGAATGATTTAATGAAATGCAATATGTGATTGATGCTATTGATGTTTAATATTTCATTGGTTGTTGTGTAATAACACATATTGAACTAACTATATAGGTTTGTGCTTGTTTACATAGTTCTTAGTCAAGAATAGTTGAGAAATGTGTTTAAACTTAATCATATGAAGTCTTCATGCGAATGGACCATGCTAATGGACCATACACATGAACACTTCATGCTAATGGACCAGTCGCACAACTGAACCAGGAGACTAGATCAGTCGCACGATTGAGACATAAGATTGGCTCAGTCGAACTACTAAACCTTCAGGCGTGCGTATGGACCAATCATATGATTCAGTTGCACGACTGAACCATGCTAATGGTTCAGTCGTACGATTGACAAAACCTAACCTATAATACCACCTAATTCGTGGGAAAATGTAACACTTCAAGAATTTTGACTCTCATACATACCCTTGCCATCCAGAGACTCTAGAGAACCTGTTCCAACTTCATAGTTTGCAGTTGACCGTGTTCTAATTGTTCATAACGTTTCATTAATCTTTAGATTGATTGAAATTGCGTTCTCACTTATTTGATCACCAATCAAATAGGATTCCGCGCTATTTGATAAGGTACACACGCATTATCAGTTAGTACTCCGTACATACATGGTCCTAACAAGTGGTATCAGAGCTTTGGCTCTTGATTTTGCAAGTGATTCGATTAGTTTTGGTGCAAAAATCACATTTTTCATTCAAAAGAGTCAACTTTTTTTTAGTAAAACAGTGTTTTCAGTGTCTCCAGATCTAAAAGTTATAGTTTTTTGGCATACGGCAGGTTAGGGTTCTTGAAAACTCGTATTTTTATGTCAAAGTATCAAAAACCTTTGAATTTTCAAAAACAGCAGCCTTCAGTCGCATGATTGGCTGAATCGCACGACTGAACTCAATCGCACATCCCATACGCACGATTGAACTCAATCGCCCATCCATTCGTACGACTGAACCACCTCATTCGTATTGTCCATTCGCATTTGTCCAATCGCATGGTTGTTCATCCGCATTTGTCCAATCGCACGATTGACCCATCCACATTTGTTCAATCGCACGACTAGCCCATTCGCACCTCTCCATTCGCACGAGTGAATAAGTCTTAAGTTAAAGTTCAAAGTTTATAGAAATGGAAGATTAGTACTCTGCATCTACTGCTGGTAGAGACTCTCGTATCCAGAACCTTTTGCTTCTGGAAAATGAAATAGGGAATCACAATAAAGCCCCTAAACTTATAACATTAGATGATTACCCATAATGGAAGCAAAGGTTTGAGATTTATCTAAATGGAGTTGATCCCAATCTGTGGGAATCAATAGAGACAGGTTATAGCATGCCGGTTGTTGTTGATGGTGTTAAACTTACCTTGGGCGGCATGACTGATAGCCAAAAGGTGAAGTACAATGCTGAGAAGAAAGTGTATGCTCTGTTGACTCAGTCGATACCTAAGGATATATTCCACCAGTTTTCTGAGAACAAACATGCAAAGAAGTTATAGGAAGCCTTGGAGAAATGATACGACGGGAATGCATTGTTGAAAGCTCTAAAGGCAAAGGCTTTGAAGAAGGAGTTTGATAACTTCTCTTTGATGGGTAAAGAAAGCTTGGATTATGTCATAGACAGGTTCTACCATTTAATGAGTGAGCTACACACTCATGGAGTCACAACGTCAATGGAAGATAAGGTCTCAAGCTTTGTCGATGATATGCCAGAGAAGTAGGACTCGCTTGTGTCTAATTTCAGACAGAACAATGTACTGGCAAAATTAGACGTAAACGACTTTATCCTGAAATTAAGGGAGGAGGAACTGAGGATGAAATACAGGTCATAGAAGGAACCTATGACCAGAATCCTTCACTTTATAAATCCTCTTCCACTTCAACAAGTTCAGGAGCACCTCTTCAAATGGTATTCGTGTCTAGTTCAACCACTCCTTCCCAAACTCAGCTTTAAGATCTGAAATGTCAGGGTCATCAAGTACCCAATATATCACATCGGAAGCAAATGCTACGAAGTTGAAGACCGAGAATCTCGGGAATATTACTGTTGAGGTTGCAAAGGAGCATATGGACCTTTTAGTTGCAGTCGTTCATTCTTATGATGGTCTAGTTGCAAGAAAGATCAGAAATTGCCATGTAGCTGATGAGGATTACGAGTAGGTGGACGAGAATGAATTAGAAAGAATGGAGATTATGTGGGCTTTGGAAAGTGCTGTTTGAAAGGCTAAGAAGTTTGTGAAGAAGACTTGACAGAACTTGATAGCCACAAAGGATACAACTTTTGGTTTCGAAAAAACCAAAGTTACCTGCTTTAATGTGGAGAAAAGGGGCACTTCAAACAGGAATGTGTAAAGCCCAAGAAGACAGGTAGCGGGAATCCTTTCTCATCCTTCAACTGTCAAGACAAACCCACGAGTGGAGCTGCCTCGTCAAGCAAAGATACAAAGGTTTTAACTGCACAAGACGGCGAAGATCAAGATTGGACTTTTCGTTTTGTATCTCCGGGTGAGTCAAACATTGCAAATGTTGAGGGTCTAGATGATGACACTGCAAGTGAAGGTGAAATAGCATTTGAACTAGTGATGTCAGATCATGAAGATACTACGAATGTGGTCAATCACCTGATTGAAGAAGATCCCAGAACGACATGTTTAGAATCTCCAGCATTTGAAGAGTCAAACTCTGCACTGATGGCGGATTCAACCAAATCTTCACATGTAAGTACCACAGACCAACTTTTTGATAATCATGCTTGTAGTAAACGTAACAAATTTAGAGAAAGCATAGATTTAAAATTTCTAGGTTATTAGACCATAATGATAGCTTAGTAAATGACTTACAACTGTATAGAAGCTAATCAAATTCTGAACACAATGAACACAGTTATAAAGAGAAAATAGAACTTTTAAATAAACAACTCAGGGAAACCGAAGTTGTTGATTTTAATCAAGAAAATGACATAAAGTTCTACTTAAACTCCCTAGAAGAAGCTAAGAAAGAAAAGGTAGTTTAAGAAGTCAAAGTCAACTCACTAAAACAAAAACTGCACAGTTGGACTAGTTTTACTCACATAGTTTAACACTTAGTGAGAGAACGAAATAACGGGGACAGGTTGGGTTACAAAGTGGTACCACCACCACCTGAGATAGTGCTAAATGCTAAATGTAGACCAGTAAATAACAATCCTATTAAGTATCATGTGGTGTCCACTCCTCTAGTCTATTAAGTGCTCTAAAAGATTAATATGTTGTCTTTATTTGTCTTTTGATATTTTGTAATAGTATAGGAACTATTTCTGTAATTTGTTAGTTCCTTTACTTTTGTTTTCAGTATAAATAGCTTAGATTTGCAGGTATGTCGTAACGAATACACAAGTTATTCGAATCTGCTTTTCATGCCTGTAATTGTCTTAGCTTGATATGAATGAAAACTGAATTTTATTGATATCTTGTTTTGATTTGATTACTTTGTGTGAAATTCATTGAATTGTGTAACAAATCATCACAGATTTTTTTATTTGATCCTATCAAATGGTATGAGAGCTGTTGGTAAGCTGTTAGTGATTGATTTTCGTTTTAAGTTCATCGAACTTGAAAACCTAAAAATCTCACTGAATCTGTGATTGAGATACAATTCAATTGAAAATTTGTGAATTTCAGTTGTGTTTCATCATCAGAAACATGATTTGAATCACAATTAGCAGATCAATTCATCAAATTCAAGTAAACTGTTGAATTTGTTGTTCGAAAATAGCTTGAAGTTTCGAACTGAAATTTCAAAAATTGATTGATTTGTTGTTGAAATTGAAGAAATTGATATTAAGAAGAATGTTTATCGGTATAAAACTCATCTAAATGAAAAGTTTCAATCGAATTCATCAACATTTGAAGAATTCAGAAGATTTGAGTTTGTTACATTCATTTGAAGATGATGAATGTGTCGCATGAGCTGAGATTGACTGAATTTGTCTAAGTGTTAGACGCATTAACATTGTGTAGACGTTTTAGTCAGTCGTTTGAGTACTGTTGAAGAGAATCCCAAACGTATCACCTGTGTTAAGTTGATAACTATTCAGACGCTTGACAACTTTTTAGGCGTTTGACAACTATTCAGGCGTTTGACAACTGTTTAGGCGTTTGACAACTGTTTAAGCGCTTGAAACCTTCCAGACGAATTAATACTTAGACATTTTGAAAATTTTTCTAAGGCATTCCCTTAGACGTTTCTCAACTTAGACGCATCAACTGTTGAGATTTTGAATACTGTTCAGACGTTTTAACCTTGATACTTAGATTTTTTTTAAAATATAAGAATGGTAAAATCAGAAGATTCTGAAAATAGAGTTCCAAAGCTTGAAAATAGAGCTGATTTCAAAAATTAGTCTCTTAGACTAAAACAACATTTTATTCTATTGACACTGATCTCTGGAAATCTATAGAAAAAGGACCATACATTCCTATAATAACTGATGGACGAGACAGAGGATTTGTGTATACTAAAGATTCTCCAGAACCTTATCCAGAAGATGATCTTCAAGGAGATGATCTGAAAAGAGTTAAGAATGATATTAAATCCTATTCATTAATGTGTAAAGGACTACCTTTGGAAGTTCTACAAGGCTAGATGCATATCAAACTGGATATACACTATATAAAGCATTGAAGATCATTTGTGAAGGAGGTAAAGAGATTCAAAATTTAATGAAACAAAAGCTGAAAAGACAATTAGAATTGTTTCAATATTTGTCTGGAGAGACAATAAATCAAATGATGAACAGATTTGTTCAAACAAACTGAGATGTCAACAGCTGGTATCAAACCTGATCTTGAAGATTTAAATCTCAGACTACTCAATGCTTTACCATCATCACGGAAACAAATTGTAACTTTACTAAAGCATACTGAGAAGTTTCCAATGGATCTAGATCTTCTTATTGCAAAAATAGAATCAGTGGAGATTGATGAAAGCTCAAGGAACAATGATAGAGCAGCATCAATGTCTCAATATCAGTTTGTTGCTTCTCCTGCAACCACCATAGAAAATGCATTCATGGAAAAGAGTGAGAAAAGTCCTGAAGAAGAAGGAGATCTGTTTGTAGGAGCAGGATTTTTCAGTGACTCATCATTTACCAGTGCACCTGCATATACAACTCAATCTCATTCTCAATCTCCTCCTAAAACACAGTCACGATCATCAAATATTCAGACAGAGACTTCTTCATCATCTAACTCTGCTAAATCTAGCAAAGTTAAAGATGTGATTAACATCCTATTAGAGGATGAAGAGTCCAAAACTACATTTACTGCTTTTATGGCCAGCTTTCAAGCATATCAAGGTAGCCATTTAACTCAACTAGATTTTGTTTAACAGGATTTATTTGAGATGGATCCTGAAGATGTTGAAGAGATGGACCTGAACTGGCAGATGGTGATAATTGCCTATAGGACTCAAAAACATTCTTATGTCAACAAGAAATACAAGCCTAGTGCAAACAAGACTATTGGATTTGACAAGTCAAAATCCAGATGTTTCAACTGCAATAGTTATGGACACTTCTCAAGAGAATGTAAAGCTCCAAGGAATAATGGAGGAAGTGCTCATTCAAGCTCAAATAATAAAAGGTTTCAACAAGCTCAGAAGACTTTTCAAAAGCCATATCAAAGTCTTCCCATGCTAGAGCTTAAAGATGAAACCAAACCATCTGATGAAACAAAGAAAGCACTAGTAGTCAACATAAAAGATGGATATGATTGGAGTGCATATGCAAATCAATTTACAAATGAATTAACATCAAGTTTATCTCTTATTGTAGAAATTCAAGAGGAAGATTGGTCAGAAACAATGACCAAAAGGGGAAAGTGATGAAGAGGAGATAACTATGATTGGAGTGACAAGTCTGATCCTAAAGAGGTTACAGAGGAAGTAGCTCTAATGGTTCAGTCTGATCAACCAAAGGTTAAATCTTCTACTTCATCATCTGAAACCACAGTTCCAAAACTTCTTGAAATACCATCAGAAGTAAGAGAAAAGCTTTGCACCAAATCATGTTTTGAACATGTTGCACACTACAGAAAGTATTCATTCACAATCTGTGAAAAGCTAAAACAAGAGGAATGTATGCATAACCAACTTAAATCTGATCATAAAACTGCAGATCAAAAGATTGTCTCTCTTCAAAATTCATGGAACAAAACAATCAAAGATTTAGAAATTGTTACAAAACAACTAGAAGAGATGACCAATAATCTTAAACAAGAGAAAATAGCACATGCTACTACTCAAGTTGATCTAGCAAAAGTTAAGAGTTCAAAAATGATAGTAGAAAAACTAATCAGTGAAAGGAAAGATAAACAAAAAGCAGGATTAGGTTTCACTCATGAACCTATGCCTGAATCTATCACAAACACACTACCAGAGAATTTCAATGCTCATAATTATTCACCAGAATACAAAGCAAAGCTTTCAGATCAAAACCAAGAATGCAGAAGAGGAAAAAGAAAATGTTCAAGTGTTGTTGAAAAAGATGAAGAAAAAATAAAAATGGACATCCAATCAAGATAAAATCATATGAACCAAAACAACCAAAACAAAATATCTCTTCTGATTAAATTCACAATGTAATAGAAGAAGTCAGAGTTCAAAACAAGGATAAACAACAGATAGGAACATCAGAAGATTCAACACCATCAATATGAAACAATTTCAATCAGAAAAGGATCTTCTTTGATGATGTTCAATCTGAAAATAAACCAAGCTCTTCTAAATCAAAGAATCAAAAAAGAAAAGAAATCTGTAAAAGTAACATCTGAACAAAACAAAAGTTCAAAAAAATTGATTAAAGCAACAAATCAAACATCAAAACTAAAACCAATTAAATTTGTGTCAGCAGGTATGTTAAATATGAATTCTCTTTCAAATAATAAATCAAATGTTATGAACAAATCAAACTCAGATCTGAAATCTAGTTCAGATTCAAAGACTTCCGCTGTAGCAAAAAGATTTGTTTCTAATACATTCAAGAAGGAATTTATGTTAAACAATGAACAATAATCTGACACAAAATCAAACTGTGAAAAATGAAGGACAATAGTTTAACTATATGAAACCAAAAAAAACATTATGTCATTGTCAAAAGTTAACAAAGCGTTGTTTTTAACGCCACAAAGGTACTGTGAAATTTGTGATACGAAAAATCACAATACTGCTGAGTGCTACTTTAACAGGTACTGTCACATATGTGACATGAGAAATCATTCGACAACAGATTGTTATTATAACAAATATTATACTTATTGTGATGAAAAGACTCACAACACTGCAGATTGTTACTTTAGAAATAGATCTCTCACTAGAAACTTTGCAAAATCAAACATGAGAAAAGGATTTGCTAATCCACAGTAATTGAGAGATCAAACTAATGGATTTCAAAGAGACATTAATCAACCTAATGTAGGTTTGAGATATTTTCCTAAGAAAACTTACATGAGCTCAAAACACAACATGCAAGAACACTTTATACCAAGATCTGTAAGGATGACTAATAAAAATGTTAGACATCAATACATTTCAAAAGATGATAAATCAAATGGTATAAATGTTCACAAAAATAAATCAAATAATTTTTAGAATAAAATTGGAAAATTCATCAAAAATAAACCTGATTTGAATAATCTCCATTATAAACAATTTACAATTGTTGACAAATTTCGAAAGCCCAAGACCATTTCGGCTTGGGTAGATATTTCAACTTAACTTTCTTGTAGTGCAGGTACGCGAAAAAAGACCAATCAATACATGGTATGTGGATAGTGGGTGTAGTCGGCACATGACAGGCAATACTGCCTTGTTACAAGATTTGAAGTCAAAAGATGAAACTCACGTCGCCTTTGGTGGTGATGCTGGAGGAAAAATAACTGGAGAAGGAACAGTATCCAATGGGATAATAAGCTTTGATAAAGTCAACTTTTGTTCACAGTTGAACTTTAATCTTTTAAGCGTATCTCAAATTGTGACAAATCTTATTCTGTTCTGTTGATAATTCATTCTGTTATGTTTTGAAGCCAGGTTTCAAGATAAGTAAAGATTGGGTTATTGTTACAGCTGAGAGAGACAAAGATGTATACAAATTGGATATGTCTCAAGTTGATCCTTCAACTGAAACAACATGCCTAATTTCAAAGGCATCAAATGATGAAAGCCAGCTTTGGCATAGACGTCTCAGTCATTCAAATTTCAAGAATATGAACAAGCTTGTAGTAGGAAATCATGTCATTGGACTTTCATCCAAGAAGTTTGCAACTAATGATCACTGCTCAGCAGTTTGAAGGGAAAGCAATACAGAGCGTCTTATAAGTCTAAGCCTATAACTCAACATCCAAACCTCTTCAGATGTTACATATGGACCTTTTTGGACCAACAAATGTCAAGAGTATTGGACGAAAATCATATTGTTTAGTTATCATTGATGACTTTACAAGATTTTCATGGGTTTTCTTTCTATATGTCAAATCTGAAATAGCTGAATTATTAAAAGAATTTATCATTAAAGTTGAAAATCAATTAGACAACAAAGTGAAAATAATAAGAAGTGATAATGGAACAGAATTCAAAAATGCTAACATTGAAATGTTTTGTGCACAGAAAGGGATAGTTCATCAGTTCAGTGCTCCCAGAACTCCTCAACAAAATGGAGTTGCTGAAAGGAAGAATAGAACACTGATTGAAGTTGCCCGTTCTATGTTAGCTGATGCAAAAATTCCTGTCACTTTTTGGGATGAAGCAATATCAACGGCGTGTTTTGTTCAGAATTGAATCTTAATTGTAAAAGATAAACTGAAAACTCCATATGAGTTAATGTTTGGCAGAAAACCGAACATAAACTTTTTAAAAAATCATTTGGTTGTCCTATTATGATTCTTAATTCAAGTGATCAATTAGAAAAATTTGAAGCAAAATCTAATAATGGATTTGTGGTTGGATATTCATCAGTTTCAAAAGCCTATTGAGTCTACAACTCTAGGACAAATGTAATCATTGAAACATTCAACGTTAAATTTATGGAAAATTATTTTCCATCAGTTTCAAATGGTCCTGCATGGTTATTTGATCTAGATTCATTATCAGACTATTTTCAATCTAATTTTTTTGATCAATCAAATTGTTTTAATTCTACAGATAAGAAGAACTCAAGAGGAGATCTTGGATCTTTCAGTGAAGATTCAGATTCTGATGACCCAGATGTTTCAAGCTCAGACTACCCATTTTTATCATTTGTTAAGGATTTAACACTACAAAATCATAATAATACAGTTTTAGATCATTCTGAGTCAATTAATCAGGATGAATCACAAATATTCCTCATGATGGTAATGAGTTTGTGATACCTGAGTCTGGAACATCATCCATTTCAGGTGATGTAGTTGATACAGGTAACTTTGATTACTTTGTCAACTCACCTACTCAAGTTCCAAACTTCAATCCACATTCTTCTACGTTAATACATGAGTTTTCCAACTTGAATCAAACAAATTTGGATGTTAATGTTCAATGTGATGAGATCACTACATCTCGTATTCACAAGAATCATCCAATTTCTCAGATTATTGGTTCATTGAATGAGAGAACAACAAGGAGTAAAGTACAACAAGTAAACGTATGCTTATACTCTTGTTTTCTATCTCAAATTGTTCCTAAAAATGTTACCGAAGCATTAAAGGACAATGGTTGGATAGAAGCCATTTAAGAAGAATTACTTCAATTCCGCAAACAAGAAGTGTGGAATTTGGTGGATCTACCTGAAGGAGAAAATGTAATTGGCACGAAATGGTTATTTAGAAATAAGACTGATGATCGTGGTGTTGTAATAAGGAACAAAGCAAGACTTGTTGCACAAGGATACACACAGGAAGAGGGTATAGATTATGATGAAGTGTTTGCACCAGTTGCAAGACTTGAATCTATTCGAGTTTTTCTGGCTTATGCTTCATTCATGAAATTTAAGGTGTATCAAATGGATGTAAAGGGTGCATTTTTATATGGTCCAATTACTGATGATGTATTTGTGAAGCAACCTCCAGGCTTTGAGGATGCACAATTTCCACATCGAGTATATAAACTGAGTAAAGCTTTATATGGACTTCATCAAGCCCCTAGATTTTGGTATGAGACGTTATCACAACACTTAATCCAACATGGATACACACGAGGGAAAATTGATCCTACTTTATTCATAAAGAAGGACAATAATGATCTTTTATGTGTACAAGTATATGTTGATGATATCATATTTGGTTCTACATGTCCAAAATTATGTAATGAATTTGAAGAAATAATGAAATTTCGATTTCAAATGAGTTCTATGGGAGAGATTAACTTCTTTCTTGGACTTCAAGTCAAGCAAACTGCAGATGGAATTTTCATCAATCAAGAAAAGTTTGTTGACAAGATCTGAAAGAAATTTAAGTTGCAAGACTGTCAGTCCATACGAACTCCAGCAGATGTTAACACCATGATTAAACCTGATCCAAAAGGAAAATCTATTGACCAAACGTTATACAGATCAATGATTGGTTCGTTGATGTATCTTACTACATCTAGACCAGACATTATGTATGTTGTTTGTGTATGTGTCGGGTATCAATCAGACCCGAAAGAATCTCACTTAATTGCTGTCAAAAGAATATTCAAGTATCTCAAAGGTAAACCAGCCTTAGGGCTTTGGTATCCTTACGAGGGTAACTTTGAACTACATGGATATACTGATAGTGATTATGGTGGATGTTGTCAATATAGAAAATCTACTTCGAGTGGGTGTCAATTTCTTGGTCCTAGATTAGTCTCATGGCAATGCAAGAAACAAACAAATGTTTCTGTTTCAACTGCAGAAGCTGAGTACATTGCTGCATCAGCAAGATGTTCTTAAATTCTTTGGTTGCAAAATCAATTACTAGATTACGGATTCAACTTTCTTAAAATACCAATCTATATTGATAACACAGCTGCTATGTTCATAACAGCTAATGCTGTTCAACACTCAAAAACAAAACATATCAAAATTCGATATCATTTTCTTAAAGATAACTCTGAAAAAGGATTAATCATATTGATTTAAATTGCAACAGAAAAACAATTGGCAGATGTATTTACTAAAGCCTTCCTACCAGGACGGTTTGAGTACTTAGTAGAATCAATTGGTCTTATAAATCATATGTGATCTCCCTAAATCAAAAGATCATAATAAGTGATACTCTCATTGTGAATTGCCAGTTTATATTTTTGTGTGTGTGTGATTTTATGTTTTTCATAGAAAAATCAAATACAAAAATATATATCAAAAATACAAAAATATTTTTTTTGGAAATGATTATGTTTTGCAATATATGAGAAATGATAGTACATTAGTGAGACCAGTTGCATACTTCACTCATTCATAAAGTCTAGACATGATCAGATTTGATGTGTAGCTAATATCTGACTATTATGCTGAAAAGTAAATTCTTGTGATCAAACTAAACATACATGCTTATGTGTATTCATCTGAGTACTTTTGAGTAACTTTAGCTTATCAAAATGAATGTTTGTTAAGATACATCTCTCACACCTGTTGAAACTATGTGAAATCATGAGATCTGTTAGAAAGCATCATTTCACTTCTTTGTTATGAGTCATCATAGACCTGAAGTACTGAGATATCCTTTGTTGTAACTCATTACAGACCTGGATTCTATTTTTGATGCAAAAAGATGCCAATGTGCACAACCTATTCAAAAGAATAGTCAGAGCTGATCAAATGGTTATCCATGATCATCCTCTATTAACTAAGTAACATGAACTCTGGTGATATCTATGTTTCAGGTAATAAGTTGAGCATGTGTTCTTTCTTACATTTCATGATGATAGTTGAATCAAAAATTTTTATAAATTGAAAGTGTAAAATGCAAAAAGTTCAAAATTTAGGGATCTAAAAGGTAAAAAGTGTGCAAGTGAAAAAATTGGGAATCACAAGTGTATGTACATAAACAGTGCACATGCATCTCAATAGGAGCATGATGAAATTTTCAAGATTATACAAGTGTTGGACGCTTTCCATGCGTCTAAACAGTTGTAATACATCTATGAAAATTACAAGTGTTGGACGTTTGATTCATTCCCATGCGTCTAAACAGTTGTAATACATCTGAAAATTTCAAGTATTGGGCGTTTGTGATAATCCCATGCGTCTAAATAGTGTGTTAGACGTTTGTCATGTCTCATACGTCTAACTAGTTTCAAAATTTCAAGTGTTAGACGTTTTACAAAGTCCATGCGACTGATCAGTGCAAAAGCGACTAAACAGTGCTTATGCGTCTAAATAGTTCTCATGCGTCTGACTTAAAACGCACAACAGTGCTCATACGTCTAACAAAATAAATGAATTCTAGGTTTTCATACGCTCAGACAGGGACCATACGTCCGAACAAGGCTCATACGCCTAAAATTTCACTTATATATATTGAACACTTATGCGTATTTTTCATTCACACTTCAAAATTTCAGTTACAAAACCCTCGAACTGCGACTGTCGAGCACCAACATATCCTTATTTCATCAGAAATCGAATCAATCCTTTGAGTATACATTGTATTTCAATATATAAACATGGCAGAATTAGAATTTGAGCCAAAACACAATGTAGCTGCTTTCTTAAATGATGAAAACAGAGAAGCTACAGGATATGAAGATATTATCAGATTCTTACTAAGAACATAATATGTTTATGCTTTGTGTGCAAGGCCCATGATTATGGAAGAATGATTAAAAAATTCTGGAGAACTGCAAAAGTTGAAAGAGATGATCAAGGAAACAAAGTTTTAAGAGCCTTCATTACTTCAGAAAGAATGATTGAAGTTTCTAAAGAAGCAATTAGACAAGGTCTAAGACTGGGAGATAATGATCCTGAAGATTTATCTCAATATACATTTAATGAATGTAGAGAAGTTTTTCTACAGATGGGTCATCCAGATCATTTCCCGAAGAACAGTTTTTCAGAGCTCGTGTATTTAAACATTGGAAGCTTTTATGCTACATATTTCAACATTGCATGTCAAAAAGAAGTGCGGGTTGGGATTCATTCCCTGTTGACATTGCATCTCCAATTGTAGCCTTATCCACTAACAGAAGATTCAATATGGCTAAGTGGATAATGCATGGATTTATTTTTAATCTGGAAAGAGGCCTAAGGCATAAGTATCTGATGTACCCAAGATTTCTTCAACTTCTCATTAATGAAGCGAATCCAGATTTGTATGCTGCTGAAGTTATTGTGATAGAATTCAGTTAGAGCACATGTCAGAGAGTGTGTACAAAAGTCTGGGAATGATAACGGGTGCTTAAAACATTCCAGTTTTTGATTGTATCAGAAATGTACCTATGGATGAAGTTGATATTACTCAGCCACACTTTCATCTAACTGAAGAAGAACCAATAGATCCAAATGATCTGATTGAAGATGTAGAAGTTGATGAAGAAAGTGATGAGGATATGTCTGAAAGTTCATCAAGTGAAGAAAGTGATGATGATGATGATGAAAATGATAATGTCACTGAAGTAATTCAAGAAGGAAATGAAGAAGGGAATGTTGAAAATACTGAAAATGAGACACAGGCTATGATTGAAGAAAATGTTGAGGAAGCTGTAACAGAAAGGAATTCTCAAAATCAAACATCTGATTCTGATTTTATCAATGATATTTCATTCAATCCAGTATTTGAAATTGATGAAAATGAAGGAGCAGAAGAAATTCCTGTTTGTATATCACATAATGTGTCTATACAAACAGAGGAAATAGTTGAAGTTGATGTGATTAAAAAATTGAAAGAAGAAAATGTAAACAAAGAATAGGAGATTGAAAAGTTGAAAGTTGGAAATGAAAGAATGAAAGAGATAATCAATGCTTGTGAAAAAGAAATTCAAAAGCTCAAAGATGAAAATTTGAAGTTGTCTGAAGAAATTGTGTTCAAAGATGAAAAGATTGTTAGTTTTGCCCAAGATAAAGAAGATGTGATAAAGAACTTTGAAGTCATGATTAAAGATTATGATAGTCTTGAGGATAAATTCAAGAAGCTATCTGAAGAAAATGAAAATCTTAAAGCTAAATTGATAAAGGAAAGAGAAACTCAGAAAGCTATATCTCCAGTACATGTAATTAGTACTGAGGTGCAAATTGAAGAAAATCTTGAACAAAGAAAAGGCAAATGGAAAGTAAATGAATTAGAAGAAGTTGATCGGACTGAATCTTCTTCTAAAATTCAAAGAACTGAAGAATTGGTTGAAGAGCAAAATGTTTAAGAACAGATTGATGCTCTAGATGATATTGAAGAAGTATATAATGATGATTGGTATGATGAAGTTCTTGAGAATGAAGACATTGATGAAGCCGAATTTGTGTCACATTTCTCTTCACAAGAACATATACAAGAACAAGATGAAGTACCACAGGATTTTGAAGAAAAATATAACTACCTTGTGAACATGAAATACAATAGAGTGTATTTGGATGGACTGACTGTTTCTCAAATTAATGATGAATACGAGAAATGCATCTATGCAGAGTAAGTTGCTTCAATAGATCCAAATGAGAGAGTGATTGAGCATGGTGAATGGATAAGAACAAAAGGAGGTTATAAATGTAGAAGAACTGTCTAGTTCTGAGCTGCACCATCCTGATCCTGATGATATGAGTATTCCTGCTCTTAGATCATGGTTGCAAGCTAGAAATTATCCGTGGAGGAAGCTGAAGAGATTACAATCTGTATCTCTGAGAAATCTTGTGAGAAGCTTTCAAGAAACTGAGAAACAAATGAAGAAGATGATAGTGCTGGATACAGATAACCCTCAGTATCTTGAGATAACAAAAAGAACAAGAATATTGAAGCCTCAGGAAATAAAACAAATGTCAAGACTTGATGATGCTCACACTCAAAGAAAAGAATTGATAGAAATGTTTGTTGATCCTGAAATACAAACTTATAAGCATCAACTGATCAAAGGCATATTCTCGATAGTTCAAGAACAATAGGAGATTTAGTAAGAAATATATTGCAGAAAGGACAATCAGTTGCTGAATTGTTGAATGCAATGATTGCTCCAGATTTTACAAACCAAGTAAAGATAATTGCATGGAAGTATGACGAAGTGTTTGATGCCTTCTTGATAAAGAGAGTAAATGTTGTATGTGACGTTTATAATTTTTACTCTAGTATCATAAAACTTCCGGTGCAAGACTTAAAAGAGCTAAATAGACTACCTCTGACCAATCCTACTGATGCAAAACGTGGGAAGATGTTTGTAGAATTATTAAGACGTGGATTGGATAGATCAAGTAATTTCCTTAACACAAGATGCGATCAAGAAGACAAGGAGTATTTTGTTACTTTGAAGAAAAACAAGAAACTTAAGGGAGTTCAATCAGAAGAAGAACATTCGTTGATAGAATTTTGTGATAATACTTTGAAAAAGTTACAACTCCAGGACTTAAAGTGATTGACGGTAATAAAAACTCAAAGCCAATTCTCAGATGGTTTTGTTAGGACCTGGTATTTGACCAAAATATCTAGAGATTAATGTGTAAACCAGATCAAATAGTGCGGAATCCTATTTGATTGGCGATCCAATCAGTGAGAACACACGAAGAATCAATCAAGAATTGAAACTAACGTTAGAAATCGATTGGGAATCGATCTAATGTGTTCTATGAACTTGGAGAACGAATTGAGAGGTTTCTGGATGGCTAGGGTACGTCTGGAATCGTAATTGATTGAGAGTCTTTCTTTTTCACGAATTGAGTTGTATTTATAGGTTGGTATTATTCAATCGTGCGACTGAACCATTAGTCTGGTTCAGTCGTGCGATTGAACCATGCGGTTGATTCATTCGTACGACTGAGTGGTCAGTTGTGCGACTGAGCCAATCTTATGTTACAATCGTACGACTGATCCAGTCTCCTGGTTCAGTCGTGCGACTGAGTCAATCGTGTGAAGTTATTCATGCGTATGGTTCATTCGCATGAGCCATTTGCATGAGAGCTTCATTAAGTTACGTTTGAATGTTTTAGTTAATATAACATAATGTGCAACCATTCAACCAATCATAAACCCAATCAATTCAATCACGACTCATTAATGAAATATTAAACATCACAAGTAACAAACAATTTATGTCATTTCATTAATCAATACAAATTACATCATACTCAGACAGACAAGATTCATTACATTTCAAATCATGATCTAGGGACATACATGCATCAACAAACTCCCCCTTGGACCTAGATCTATGTAATCTCTTGTCTTCTGCATAACCTCTTTATACTTCTTGTACTTCTCCTCCTTAGTGACTCCTGCGTGAATCTCAAACGCAAAACAAAGTCGTATAACATTTTGGAACTGGAGGGCTTGTACAATGTCTTGTGTGTCATAGAACAGTGGCCACTTGTATAATGTATAGACATCATTAGCAAACAAGTTGGTTAGCCACATCGGGTCGAATACCCTGATAGTATCCATTTGGCCCTCTTTATTCAGAACTATGACAGCTTCAGCAGTTCTCCAATCATAGTACCACCATTTGAAGTGTGGGGTGAAGTCCTGTGGCATTTCCCTGAGAGGGATTCTCGACATAGTGCGCGGAGGACTCCACTTCAACACAATCTTGGGCTTGCCAGTACTGGCATCAACCTCAGACCTTCTTATATACCTCGTAGGCTGTTGTGGTCTGAAGTTAACCCATCTGGTGTGGTACTCCTTCTTCAGGGCAGCCTCGAACCAGCCTAACATTTTTTGTGGTCAGCATACAGCAGCTTTAGCTTAGCCAGCTGGTTGAGCTCAAAACCAGGTAGAGTCTTAAGATCATGTGGAAATCTGAAGTACTCTATGCCCTGTTCCCTCTTAACTGCATACGCGTTAAGGTCATAAAAATAAGCCCATGCAATAATCCTGCCTGACACCTTATGGTGTTTCTTGAATCTGTAGAGCTTGGTGTAGGCATCTTTCTTTGGTGCAGCATGCTGGGCTCTAACTTCTTCAAAACATGCAGCCCACTCAGCCTTTCGAGTGTCTACATCATCATTTGAGGCTTGGGCTGTTCCTTCGGTGTTTCCTGTTTCCTGCTCCATCTTGTCTAGTACCTCAAACATATCACTGACTAGGGACTCACCCAGATTGGGGACCACATTACCCTCGTTGTCAGCGTACTGAGGGTACTCTTCTGCAGTATTATCTTCAACCTAAAGTTCATCAACGTCATTTAGTTCTTCATCACTGGTTGAATCAACTGTTGGAGCATCCTTGACAATTTCATCAGGATTGAGTCTGAACATCTCTGTCAGTTGCTCGTTAGATAGGTCATGAATTATTTCCCCTTCTTCAGGGGTATAACTCACAGACCTTCTTATAATCCCTTGCAGATCAAGAGTCATGGTTAGTTGAGTCTTGACCTGTTGAAGGGGAGCAATGTCAAACTCATCCCTTAGAAAGTTTGGATCTGTTTGATTTAAACATTCAACACATAAACCATTAGTAAGTGATCAAACAGAATTATATCAACTTAATATATAAACATTCAACACACTTGTTTTTCATTCCATGATTCAATCACAAAATAAATAAATACATAAGACATCTAATCTGTACTTTTGTCTTGAATCCTGGGCTCGTCGCTCGGAGGAGCAGAAGTGGAAGATGGCTGATCCTATCGATTCTTCGATCTTCGCTCTTGACCAGAAGCAGAGGCCGATGCAGCCGCATCCCCTCCTTCTACTTCATCATCATCATCTCTACCTTCTGTCCTTTCTTCCTCTGTCTCTTCTTCATCCTCATCATCTTCCTCATCGTCATCATCATTTTCATCATGACCATCTCCATCATCCCCATCACCCTCCTTTATCTTCAAAGGCTCATCCTTTGACCCCTTTAACCTCAGCATAATCGTCTTGTTGGTCGTCTCCAACTCCTCTATACGTTTGGCTGATTGGGCCTGCTGGTCCTGGAGTTGGGACATCTCGACTCTCCTAGCATCGATTAGTTGGGTCTGCTGCTCTATCACCCGAGCCTACTCTGCCAACTGCTGAGACTGGGCAGCAGTCAGATCGGTCCACTGGCGAATCTGCGCCGCTTTCTCTTCATCTGCAGCTAGCAGGCGCATCACCATACGGTTAATCGCCGACAGCTGCTCCTCTACCCCGATATGAGGTAGAGTAGATCCATATACATGTGATGGCTGGGTTGAAGGTCCGGCATGATGTGAGGTGGTGGTGGTAGTAGCAGTGGTGAATATGGGTCGGTAAGCAGGTGCTGATGATGTAGGTGTGAATGGTATGGTGGTGGATGGGAAGGATACAGTGGTGGTAGGTAAGGTGGTGGCTGTGGTAGCAGTAGTGGATGTGTTGGCTGTGGTAGCAGTAGTGGAAGTGGTGGCTGTGGTAGCAGTAGTGGATGTGGTGGCTGTGGTGATGGGTGGTATGTCAGTGGAGGTGGTAGTGGTGGCTGTGGTGGTGGAAGTAGTGTAGCAGTGGTAACGAAGGTCAGGCGACGCGTCTTCTTCTTCTGTCCGTGGGGTTGAGCCATCCTCTTCCTCCTAGTCCCGGTGGTAGTGGATGCTCCCCCTGCAGCTCTGCCCACTGAACCCGGAGCATAGCCTGGGTCAGTCTCTCTCTCAGTGGAGTCCTGAGGGTGTTCACCAACCACCCTAAGCCCGTGTTCTGTGGGAACAACTTTGCTTCCCACAGTCCTAGTGAGGGGCTCCTCATCCGACTCCTCCTCTTCCTGATCACCAACAATGAACCCCTGATGGAAACCGGCCGTCTCAGCAACCTCTCCGGCAGTGTCAGACCCCGGGGGAATAACATCTGACTCAGTGCCTCTTTGTGTAGCAGGCATATCATCCCCGCGTTGCCGCTGTCATCATCATCAGAATCCATATCTGGTAGGAGCAACCTCTCATCATCGGACTCGCTGTCATCGTGACGCCATTTGCGTCTGCCATGCGCCACATACCTCTCGTTGGCCAGGTGGCCAATCAGTCTCTTCACTTGGGGCTTTACCTGCTTTCCCCTGTAAACTCTCATCCTGCCCAGAGTAGTATCATCCATAATCTCTAAGGCCACTGCGTCATGACTCTCTTTGGGCAACTGTGGCAGTTTCTCGTTGAAGACGAGCTGTAAGAATCTGGGGTACATACAAAACCCCTCTTTACCCTTGACCTCCAAGTTCTCCACTAAGTAGGAGAATATCATGCTGGAAAAACTGAAGGGGTGGTTCAGAACCAGTGCCACGTAGGCATTTTGAATCTGGTCTGAGATGTCGTCAAACCCACCCCTCCTCGATGCAACACACTTGAGGATCACGTGTGCTAAGTACTTGTACTGGGGGCTCAGGTTGCTCTTGTTGAGCACACCTGAGTTGATATCCCCAGCGTACTTTATCCTCAGGAAGCATCCTCACTGTCAACGGATGTAGTTTAGTAGGATGATCAGTGTCATCCCCAAACTCTAGGACCCTCTGAATGTCGGCAGCAGAGATCTCAATATCATGGCCCAATATAGAGCTCCTAATACAATACGGCTCACGAGAGCGGTCCACCGAGGCATTCTCCCAGAATGCCTGATGGAGTGATCTATATGGCGTGCAAGGCGTGGAGATAGCCATATGAATCCGGGACCGTCTCAGAAAGGCTATAATGTCAGTAAACTCGGCCCCATTCCTGGTGGTGTGATCCAAATGAGCACAGATGTTGTGCTTTGGATTTATGGACCACCTTTCTGCCATTTACCTGAAACACACAAGACATAGAACCATTAGTACATAAGACATGAAAAATTCTGTTCTAAGTGTAAAGTTGAAAGTCATTCTGATTCATTCGTGCGAATGAATCATGCGACTGAAGTCAGTCGTCTATTCTTTCATGCGACTGGAGTCATTCTGGTCAATGTGACAAGCGATTGGGTTCAGTCTGCTGACTAAGTCTACGAATGGTTCAGTCGGCCGACTGAGATCAATCGTATGGTTCATTCGGCTGAATGACCCAGTCGCCAGATTCAATCGCGCGATTGAAGTTCATCCAGACGACCAGTCGCCTGTCTCAGTTGTTCAGTCGCCTGTGGTTCGAGTCTTGATCAATACAAATCATTTAACATGGATTACCGGTTCAATATACTCGCATTCTTGTTACTAATAACCTTAACCTTAATTTTAACATTTTGCATAGTTGAAGTAGGTTATTAGGTCGCGTTCTGTCTGTTTCTTGTTTTCGTTCGATTTCACCACATTATGGTTCAATCCTTCTGATTTCAATGAAACAAGACTTCAATCTACCTGTATAATGAATGGCGAACGTTAGTGAATCAAAAACAATGATAAACTAGTGCTAATAAAACTTTGGCAGAGTAACGGTAGGGAGTGCGATTTAAGGGCGATTTGGGAGTGATGAGTGAAATGCGATCGACAGAGCCCTTTAAATACTGAAGCTGGGCTTAGTCGGCCGACTGGCCTCAGTTGCCCAGTTCATTCGGGCGACTCAGGCTCAATCGTACGATTAGCCCAAACAGTCGCATGCACTTGACCGACTGAGATTCAGTCAGTCGACTAGCTCAGTCGTGCCTTTCATTCGCATGTTCAGTTGACCGAATTAGTTTCAATCGGTCGACTGACTCTTTCGCCCTCTTCCAATCGGTCGAATGGGCTATTCTGATGAGCCATTCGTGCGAGTGGAAGCCATTCGCATGGTTGGTCCATTCTCATGGTCCAATCGTGCGAATAGGTCACACTTAGTTAATTTTCTGCCATTTATACCAATTTATATTTAAGCCCTTTTAAATTAGTTGAAATTAACGTTATGAGCCTTTGATCATCTCAGACATGATCATTTTATCTTGAAAGCATTTTGATCACCTCAGACGTGATCCTTTTAGACACTTTAGTCACCTCAGACGTGACCCTTTTAAAAACACTTTGTCACCTCCAACATGACTATTTTAAACTTTCAAAGCACATATGGTCATCTCAGACATGACCCTTTTAGTGATTTGATTCCTTCTGATTTTCCTGATGTAGCCCGAAACACGCCTACAGTAAATTAAAAAAAAACAACTAACTAATTTAAAAACCTTAAACTAATTTCATACAGAAACTTATTTTTGGCTTTTGTGAGAGATAAATCCAGAGATTGATATCTACGGGATTTGGTTCGGGAGTAGACAGCTTCAACATAGATTGATCATATCTGGACCAATTCAATTTTGGAATCATACAGGTAAGTCAAATCATTTGGGACTTGTTATTAAAACCTTTTGATGCTTAAATTCTCGGTGTTCATCCAGAGTCGTTAGCAACTTAAGGAAATCATACTGAGACTCTTAGATTTTCACATTGATTTGAACTCTTGAGTATGTAGCCACTAAGATTGTCAGTATGTTTGTCCACTTAAATCCATACACAGACTTTTGATGCAGACTGGTGACTGATTTAGGTTTAATATTTCAACTAACATTTGTGGATCCCACACTTATATGGTAATCAACATTCCTCAGAAGCTTTTGAGCGGTCTACGGGTATTATTACAAGAAGAGACTATTCTTAGAGCTTTCAAAGAGAAGCCTGTCCTCAGGTCAGTGCCATCGCACAACAGAGAGGCGGCAAACAACAATGAATTCTAGAATATCTAGGTTATGCTTATCCTCAGGTCAGTGCCATCGCACAGCAGAGAGGCACACAACCTATCTCCTTGTTAGAGCAGCTTATTTTATTTTACACAATGTGCACCAACAACATAATTCATTAGCTTTATTGCATTTGTCTTTCATTTTTTCTAGCTTTGCTCTAATTATGGTCATTCGCACACATTTGTGGCATTTAAATGCTCATTACCCCTTATTGGAATATATTTGATTATGTTAACTAGTGATAAGATGGAAGCCCACAGTCAGTTGAACAACTTAGTTTGATCTTGAGATCACCAATCAGGTCTAATTGTCTATTGTGTTGAATCTACCGACATATCATTTGTGGTCTAGCAGCCTCTAAGTCTACTTTCTTTGTGTCACCTTAGGAGTTGCCAGTTTTCTATCATCTTCCCTTTTTATATTGCTTAGACTACACAGACATATACTTTGAACTTTTGCATCTTTTCAAAACTTAAATTTTTAAAGTCCCTCTTGATTTGTTCCTGTGTACTATCATTTTCCAAAGGTATTGAATCGGTATCACAGACACAATCTACCTTATTTCAGCTAGTTACCCCTTCTCCCTCATCTTATTTATTTATTTTTTTTAATGTTAACTTGATGACATATTCTCCCCCTAAAATACTAAAATCATTTCTGGTTTAATTATTTTTGGATTTTAATAAACAGCAAAATAACATGAGTTTAAATATAACAGACGAAAATAAAACAGATAACATAAAATAAAATAACTTTAACTAAACTACATCGGACTACACATTATTATCATCAGGAATTACCTCACTTTTCTTTTTAACGCCGTTGACCTCTAGCAAATATTGAAAACGTGGTTTATCAAAGGCTTTAGTATAGAGGTCAGCGCGTTGAAAATCAGTATTAATTTTAACCACATCAATTAAGTTCTTTTCAAACAGTCTCTTATGAAGTGGTATTTAATACTGATGTCTTTGGTCTTAGGATGTTGAACCGGATTTTTAGTTACTGCAATTGCAGCAGAGTTATCAACAAAATAGGAGTAGATGAGAATTTTAAACCGTAATCCCGCATTTGCTGTTGAATCCAAATGATTTGTGAACAGCAACTTGCAGCAGCAACATATTCGGCTTCACAGGTTGACAATGCAACCGATGTCTACTTCTTACACTGCCAGGTAACTAATCTTCTCCCAAAGAATTGACACCCCGTTGTCCCGTTGTCTGAGCGTACTTGTCTAACTTTTAGCTTGTAGAGAGATTCCAGTGTGGTTACTAATTCCTTGAATGTCTCCAATGTTTCTGATTCGGATTTCAGAAACATTACCCAAGTGAACCTTGAGTAGTCATCAGTGACCACAAAACAGTACACGTCGCCTGCAATGCTCCTTGTACTAACTGGACCAAACAGATCCATGTGAAGAAGCTCAAGAGGAAGTTCTATTGAATGAACTTTCTTTTCCTTATGAGACTTCTTTGTCTGTTTGCCTTTCTTGCAAGCTACACAAATGTCAGGAAGTTGGAAGTTCTTGATATTTACTCCTCTCACTAAATCCTTCTGAATCAAATGATTCATCTTCCTTTGACTAATGTGTCCCATTCTCCTATGCCAGGAGATTGAATCCTTCTCAGTAGCTTTAGATAGAAAGCACTGAACCTCATGATCCGTTGTAGCAGCTGTTGACAGATCAAGACATAAAGGTCTTTATATCTTGAAGCAGTCATCAGAACTTGGTCCTCTGGGATCATATATTCTTTCTTCAGCACGTAACACTTCTTGTTGTCGAAGATGACTTTATATCCTTTATCACAGATTTGGGAAACATAAAGTAAGTTGTTCTGAAGTTGTTGAACGTAGTTCACCTTATCAAACTTAACTTTCTGATTTCCCACTTCTCCCTGAGTTGTGATATAGCATCCTTTGTTTCCTGCAAAGGAAACATGCCCTCCTTTTATTTGTTTGACGTTTGATAAAAGGGCTCTATTTCATGTCATGTGCCTGGATGCTCCACTGTCTATAATCCACGTGTTAGTCTCAGCACTGTATCGAACACCCTGCACATACAAAGTAAATGAATTAGTTTAGGTTAGGAACCCAAGCTTTTACTTTCTTGGGTTTCCCAAAGGCATCACACATCATAAACTCCACCCATTGACCCTTAGAGGGTGAGGGTAGCTCAGGTTCCTTCTTGTCATCAGTATCAGAAACGTAGGTGGACTTTTCTTTCCATAAGCCAGATTTGTGCAATGCCTGTTTATGATAAACAGTCGTCTGGCTTACAGGTTGGACTTTAGGTTCACTAGCTCTTCTAGGTGTAGTTAGAGAACTCCTCTTAGAAGACCTAGGTCTAGAGTCCTGAAGATCAATCTTCTTCCTAGGTGTCTGATAGAAATGACAATAGGAAGCAATGTGTCCACATTCGCCACAGTTGTAGCATGACCTGCTATCAACTTTATGAGTAGACTTTCTTTGTGGAGAAGTGCGTGACACTCTAGTAACATCAATCACTTTAGTTTTTGACTCTTGTATGTTTGATGTTTTCTCTGATTTAACAAAATTTACTGTTTTAACCTGTTTCACTTTTTGGTTAACTGGTTTTTGACTTGAAGCATGTGAAAAAGTAACATTTGAAGTCCTTTTAGGTTCTGATTTGACTCTGTTTGACCCTGACTTTAAGTTAACTTTTTCAAATTTATTTTCCAGATTAACACAAGGCAATTTACCCTTTGCCTTTGAAGTGGCCTCCTTTTGTTTCAGTCCAGATTCAGTAGATGAACATGAGGTGTCTGGATCAGTAACAAGAGAAGTAGTCACCACATGATCCTTGATGGGGTTATTATTTACTGGTCTAGACTTAGTGTTCATCAAGGTCTCAGGTGGTGGTGGAACCACTTTTTAGCCTAATCCCTCCCCGTTATTCCTTTCTCTCACTAAGTGTTGAACTATGTGTGAAGAACTAGTCCAACTATGCAGTTTCTGTTTTAATGAATTAACTTCTACTTCTAGAACTGCCTTTTGCTTCTTAGTTTCTTCTAGGGAGTTTAGATAGTACCTAATGTCATTTGCTTGGTTAAAGGCCACTACTTCGGTTTCCCTAAGTTGTTTAGTCAATAGGTCTATCTTTTCTTATAACTATGCTCATTTTGTTTTAGTACTCTATTAGCCTCAGTGCACAGTCGTAAATCTTTTACTAAGTTATCATTATGATCTAATAACCTAGCAAATTTTTCATCTATGCTATTCCTAAAAGTATCACAATCAGAACAAGCATGATTATTAAACATTTGGTCAGTTGTACTTACCTGAGTTGGTTCAGAAGAGTTAGCCATCATTGCAGCATCAGATGTCTCTGGTTCTGGAGATTCTGACTTTTCTGTCTCTGACGTGGAAATCTCCTCATTTGGCTTGTAACTGACCTCGGCTGCAGTTGTTTCTTCACTATGTGACATTGCTATCTCAACTGCTAGATCACCTTCACTCGCATAATCATCATCAATATCCTCAACAATGGCAATGTTAGATTCTCCTGGTGAGACAAACCTAAAACTCCAATCCTGTCCTTCATCATCATGAGCAGTCAAGGCTTTTGGATCCTTGTTTGATGAAGTAGAACTGGAGGCTTGCTTGTCTTGGTGAGTAAAGGACGAGAACGGGTTCCCATTACCTGTCTTCTATCGCTTGACACATTCTCTTTTGAAGTGCCCCTTCTTTCCACAGTTGAAGCAGGTCACTTTGCTCTTGTCAAAGCCAAATGTGGTATCCTTAGTAGCTATCAAGTTCTGTCCAGTCTTCTTAACAAACTTCTTCGCCCTTCGGACAGCGCTAGCTAAGGCCCACATTATATCCATCCTCTCAAGCTCCATTTCATCCACCTGCTCGTAGTCCTCATCTGCCAGATGGCAGTTTCCAATCTTCCCGGCAACAAGTCCATCATATGAATGAACCACTGCTGCTAAAAGATCCATATGCTCTCGAGCTACTTCTACGGTCACATTACCGAGGTTCTCGATCTTCAGTTTGGTAGCACTTGCTTCTGATCAAATATAATGGGTACATGACAACCCAGACGTGTCTGATCCAGAAGGAGAAGCATGTGAAGGACCTGACGAGCTAGACACAAAAGCAGTCTGGAGTGGTGCTCCAGATGTCTTAGCTTGAGGCGTGGCGTTGTATAAAGTTGGATTTTGTGTGTACGAAGACTTCTGAGCTCTATACTTCATCCTTAGTGCTTCTTCTCGCAACTTAAGAATGAAGTCATTTATATCCAGCTTTACAAGCATTCCATTCTGTCTCAGGTTAGACACGAATGTAGCCCACTTATCAGGCAATCCGTCTACGAAGTTGCTTACTTTCTCTTCCATAGTCGTTTCCATTCCATGTGTATGTAATTCGCTCATCAAGTGGTAGAATCTGTCTATGACTTCGTCTAAACTTTCATTACCAATCGATGAGAAGTTATCGAATTCCTTCTTTAACTCCTTTGCTTTTGTTTTCAATATAAATAGCTTAGATTTGCAGGTATGTAGTAACGAATACACAAGTTATTCGAATCTGCTTTTCATACCTGTAATTGTCTTAGCTTGATATGAATGAAAAATGAATTTTATTGATATCTTGTTTTGATTTGATTACTTTGTGTGAAATTCATTGAATTGTGTTACAAATCATCACAGATTTATTCATTTGATCCTATCATAGTCAGTGATCTAGATTCCACGAGTAAGCAGTGGAATCTGTCACTAAACAAAAGGAGGCTACTTTGAAGTCTAAAGGTAAGATGCCTATGGTGAATTTGGAAGAACAGTTTGAAAAGGTTAATGTAAAGTCAGGGTCAAACATGTCTATTTCTGAACCCAAAACGTCCAAACCAATTAACCAACCACGTGTCCACGTCACAGTCCAAATAAACAAAAGGCTAAAGATGTTAAAAACGTTCAAATAATTAATTTGTTAAAGAAATTAAAACATCTAAACAAGAAGTGTCCAAACCCAACCAGACGAAAGTCACACTAGTATCACACACTTCCCCACAGAGACTATTTTCCCAACATGTAGAAGGCAGATCTTGCTACAATTGTGGAAAGAGAGGACACATTGCTTCTAAGTGTCCTTATTATCAACACCAAGAAAGAAAGTTGAACTTCATGATACTAAACCATGTTCTTTAAAAAGAAGTTCAATTACTCCACCAAAAAGAATCTATGAACCCAAAGTTCAAACCATAAGCCAATCGTCTGTTTATCACAAACAAGCCTTACACAAAACTTGCTTATGGAAAGAAACGTCAAGTCAAATGTCTAATAATGAGAACAAGAAGAAGAACGATATGCCCTCTCCCTCCAATGGATAGTGGGTTGAATTCATGATGTTTGATGCCTCTGGGTCACCCAAGCCAGTTAAGGCTTGGGTCCCTAACCTAAACTAATCATTTACTTTAAATGTGTATGGTGTCCGTTATAGTGCTTCTACAAATACCTGAATTGTTGATAGTGGGGCATCAAGGCACATGACTGGGAACCTGTCCCTCCTGTCAAATGTCAAACAAATTAAGGGGGAACACGTTTCATTTGCCGAAAATAAAGGAGGATATCACTGCACAAGGCGAAGTGGAAAACAAGAAAGTCAAGTTTGACAAGGTCAACTATGATCAACAACTACAAAATAACTTGCTTTCTGTATCCTAGATTTGTGACAAAGGATTCAAGGTAGTCTTTGACAACAACAAGTGGTATGTGTTGAAGAAGGAGTATGTAATCCCGGAGGATCAAGTCTTAATGTCAGCTTCAAGATATAATGATTTATATGTCTTGGACCTATCAAAGGCCTCCATAACCGATCATCAAGCACAATGCTTCTTGTCAAAGGCAACAGAAAAAGACTCCATATCATGGCATAGGAGAATGGGACACATAAATCCACGGAAGATGAATCACTTGATCCAGAATGATCTAGTGTGTGGAGTAAATGTTAAGAACTTCGAATTACGGATTTTTGTGTCGCATGTAAGAAAGGGAAACAGAAAAAAGAAGTCTCATAAGGAGAAGAAAGTTCACTCAATTGACCTACCTCTTGAGCTTCTTCACATGGATTTGTTTGGGCCAGTAAGTACAAAGAGCATTGCCGGTGATTTGTATTGCTATGTAGTTAAGATGATTACTTAAGATTTTCTTGGGTGATGTTTCTAAAATCCAAATTTGAGACATTTGAATCATTCAAAGAGCTGGTAACTACATTGGAGTCACTCTAGAAGCTGAAGGTAAGACAAGTTCGCTCAGACAACGGTACCGAGTTAAAGAATCAATGGATGGAGGTATTCTGCAAAGAAAAAGGAATTGTGCACCAGTTCACATCTGCCTACACTCCTCAAATGAATGGAGTGACAGAGAGAAAGAATCAAAGCTTGATAGAGACAGCTCGGACGATGCTAGCAGACTTGAAACTACTTATACAATTTTGGAACGAGGCAGTAGCTAACGCACGTTACACCCTCAATAGAGTCTTGGTGGTTAAACGTCATGGTAAAACATGCTATGAGTTGCTCCAGCGATGCAAATCGAATCTGGAGTACCTCGAGCCATTTGGCGCACCATGTACGCTGCTTAAGAAAACTCAGTCAGGGAGGTTTAGCGAGAATGCCGAAGAAGGGATTTTTCTAGGATACAACATACCAAATAAGAGAGTTTATAACAATTTAACGGGTCAAGTAGAAGTGTGGTGCAACGTTGATGTACAGAGATACACCACCCCCCTTGCTGGAAAAGGACCTCTTCTTTTTCGACTATGATGGATTCTTTAAATCCTTCAACACCCCTCTCTCCTCTCCTGAGGATTAATTATCGACCAGAATGATGTACGATGTGTTAAACACACCATCACTGGACCCGACAACCTCAGCTTCACAAGGTGAGTCTTCTAGTTCTTTAGGGGGAGCACTTGAGGTAAGTGACTCCTCCTCTGATGATGAAGACGTGGAAAATGATCAGGTGGATCAAGGGGAACAGGTTCCTACTACTACAAGTACACAAGCATCTGATGTTGATGCCTCTGACACTTCAGAACCTCACACTCCCATTGCCTCAGATATTGAAACTGGTGTTCACAATCTGAATAATGAGGTAGTTGTTCCCACCATTCCTGGATCACGACTAAATGTTTATCATCCTTTGGAAAATTTCATTGGAGATGTTCGATCAGGAGTACAGACTAGAAATCAGCTATACTCAGCTAATTATGCCTTAGTAATGGAAAAGGGATATCTGTCACACCCCAACCTTGACGACGGAAACGTCGAGGAGTGAGAGTTAAGATCGTTCACAAGCCACATAACGCTATTATTAAATAAAATATATTATTTATAAGTTTGAAAGGTACATTACAAGCATAAGTCTCAAATAAGAACACAATATATAAAAATATAACAATCTCATTTGTTAAGTTAACTAGGTCCATTCCTAGGTGTGAACAACTTCAAAAATGGCAATCAAGCTTGAGTATTTCCTGAAACATGTTAAAAATAAAAGGTCAACATAATGTTGGTGAGATTTCCATAGTTTTCGATACATAAGTATATATAATATGGCAATTCATGTTGTAAGTTAGAGAACAAAGTAAAGTAAGGATGTAAGACAGAATGCACAATCAAACCTCGACAAAGTTTTACAAGTCTCAAACGTTTACAAGTATATACGATTAGCTAAGTGTACTTGGATCAACCAAGCAGGCTTGTCTGGCCCATAGATCTATGACTTCGCTAGCCTAGCAATAGTTAATGATTGTACATATATTCGACATTATATGGTAGCTACAAAGTTCAACTAACCACGACACACAAGTAAATTGCCATAATTTTACAAGAATCAAACGTTTACAAGTGCAATGGTTATAATGTAACATTTTTCACCCCAAAGTGTGAAAATAGGAAAAAGGGGTATAGAAATACTCACTTGATCAAATACGTATAGAATGACGATTAATAAAAAATATAATAAACAACGATCAATGTAATGCTTCACAATGCACCTAAAAGTTAATATATTACAAGGTTTAAGTTTATTTATAACAAGCTTAATGTTTTAACGAGAACTAGGGTTTTAGGTGGAATTTAGTATTTAGAGGTTTTATTAATTACATTAAATAATAAAAGAAAAGATACATACGAGTTAAGCATTTTAGTTTAAAAAAATGTAGGAAACCATTGTAACACAACTTAGTTACAAAGTTCAGTAACGTGTATAACTTTTAAAATTACCCTCATTTTATACAACAATATATGCTTATTATTTAAATAAACAACAATTTTTAAAGTCTATTTATTATGAAAAATATTTATATAATTTATTTGACTAACAATAATTTAGCAAAACAATATTTTAAGTCTAACTTATAATAAAATAAATGATTTGTACAAATAATGATTCTATAAGTTAAACAATATTTAAGGTCCCATTTATAAGAAAATAAATTAATTATATTGTTTGCGTATAATATATAATAAAATATAAAGACATCTTATGAATAAATTAACAGAAAATAGTAGGGTGTCTAATAAAATAACAAGTTCACAACTTGATTTTTATAAATTTTTAGAAAAAAAAATCTGAATTTAAACAAAGGCTAAAAAGCCTTAAAATTAAAACAAGAGGTTCCCCGGGTTCGAACCGGGGACCTCTTGTTTAGAAGTCACCAAAGTTACCACTTGAACCAAGGCCGCAACGTGTTTTTTAGTTTGGTTTTGAATTCACTTAACCCATATTAAGAAAGTCCTCCCAAATCGCAAGAACCCTAGCTTGATTTGAACCAAAATTGAAGATCAAATCGATGGTGTTTACGGGAATGAACATGGTCTTTAATGCCCAAGTGAAATCAAGCATAATATACAGAACTTACGTGATTAGTATTGAATTGAGGGAGATGAGATGAAGAATAGGTAGCGAATGACGTAGCGATTGTTCGATGTTCAAATGATGATATTAATACAATCGTTGCACAGAAAGCTTCTGTAGAACCCAATGAACGTAAACCCTTTGTCAATTTCAGATATTGAAATCCGGAGAATGGTGTTCAAGTAGCAGGTAGGTCGCGGCTCAAGGGGGTATTCGAACTCGTTGTAATGTTTGTCTCAGTGAAAGTGAAATTGAGAGTTTTGTTTGAAGGTATAGATAGAAGTTCGATCTGCTTGAAGTAATTGGGTTATTATTGGATTGTACTGACCGAACGGTTAGAGGATTAAAGTGGCCGGTTATGAACTCGTTTGTTTTAGTAATCGGTGCTTTAAACCACAATTATGTGTGCATTCAGTTCGAAACACACTCACGAAGCGTTTAGGAGCAGTTTGGTTCGAAAATTGGTGGTTTTTAATGAGTTTGGGGGTGGCCGGAGCTCGGCCGGAGTATGGCCGGAGCTCCGCCGGAAAGTCGGGTGAAGGGGAGGGTTGGTTTGGGAAATTGTAAATTTACACATATGGTCCCTTTGATTTTTATTTTATCATTTTATGTCTTATGTCTTAATTTGTTTTTAAGTTTATAAAATAACATTAGGGCCCCCTTGACTTATTAAATCCAAGTTTTAAACATTTTAAGTCTAAAAATTACAATTATGTATTATTATTATTATAATTATTCTGGTTATATTATTATTATATTAATTTTGTTAATATTGTTATTATTAGTATGATTATTATTGTTATGATCATTCTAATAGTTAAAATATTAACTTTCAAATTAAACATCTAAAGGAAACAAACATGAATAACCCTCATGGTTACATTAATGACAACATGGCCCTTACAAGATTATAACAAAGCTAACTTTTGATTAACGCAAAATACAAGATGTTACGATATCTTCTCGATGGTGTGTATCGATGTTTTGTGTCCCAATTTGAGCCAAAATATGTCATTGAAGCTCTAAACGATGAGGCATGGGTCAATGCCATGCAAGAGGAACTTCTACAATTCAAGAAGTTAGGGGTATGAACATTGGTGGATAGACCAAAAGGTACTAAGGGGATTGGCACCAAATGGGTCTTGAAGTGCAAGAAAGATGACCAAGGGGTCATAATAAGAAACAAGGCTCGACTTGTAGTTCAAGGATTTCGACAAGTTGAGGGTATTGATTACAATGAAGTGTTTGCACCTGTGGCAAGAATGGAAGCAATTCATATCTTCCTAGCCTATGCATCTTACTTGCAGATCAAGGTATCAATTATATGTAAAGAGTGCATTCCTTCATGGTGAAATCCAGGAGAAAGTGTACGTTAGTCAACTTGAAGGATTTGAGGATCCGTATCATCGGGATAGAGTTTACAAACTAGATAAGGCTCTCTACGGGCTCCATCAAGCCCCAAGAGCATGGTGTGAGAAACTCTCGACTCATCTTGTGAAACACGGATTTCGTAGAGGAGTGATTGATTGTACACTGTTCATCAAAGAAAAAGATGGTGACTTAGTGCTCGTACAAATTTATGTTGTTGACATAATTTTTGGTTCCAAAAACGAAGAATTGTGTAAAGAATTTGAAGCAGTAATGAAAGCAGAATTTGAGATGAGTGCCATGGGAGAGATAAAGTTCTTTCTCGGGTTACATGTGGATGAGAAACCAAATGGAATATTTCTACATCAGACCAAGTATGTAGGTGATATCCTAAGTCGGTTTGATATGGAGAATGCTTCGGCAGGTGGGACTCCACTGCTACAAACCACGACGTGGCACCCAATGAAAATGGTGATCTGGTGGATGCAACCATGTACCGAGGAATGATCGGATCCATCATGTACCTCACTGCCTCACGACCTAATATCATGTATGCGACGTGCCTGTGTTCTAGATATTAGGCAAAACCAAAGTCAACCATCTCATAGGAGTTAAAAGGATATTTCGTTATGTACTCCAACACTCACGTTGTGGTATCCTCATGACGATTACTTTGAGCTTACAGCGTATAGCGATTCAGATTATGGAGGCTGCAAAATGAATTATAAGTCAACATCAGCAGAGTGTCAATTCTTTGGTAAACGGTTAGTCACCTGGCAGTGTAAGAAGCAGACCTCATTTGCTCTGTCAACTTGTGAAGCTAAATATGTTGCTGCTGCAAGTTGCTATTCACAAATCATCTGGGTTCAACAGCAAATGCGTGACTACGGTTTGAAATTCTCTAACACTCCTATATTCGTTGATAATTCTGCTGCTATCGCCGTAACTAAAAATTCGGTCCAACATCCTAAAACTAAACACATTGGGATTAAATATCCCTTTATACGTGATTGTTTTGAAAAGAATTTAATCGATGTGGTTAAAAGTAATACGGACTTTCAACGCGCTGACCTCTATACAAAAGCTTTGATAAACTGAGGATTTTATATCTGTTAGAGGTCAACGGCGTGAAAAAGAAATTTGAAGTGATTCCAGAAGACGAAAGTACATAGTTTGACGAGTAGAGTTATTTTTTATTATTATATTATTATTTTTTATTTCTTTTATTTTATCTTTATTTCTTCGTCTATAAAATCCAAAAACTCAAAAATATTTTTAATTTAGAATTTTAGGAAGAGAATAGGTTACATTAGAATTAAAATTATTCGTTTCATTTAATTACTTAAAAAATGAGGGAGGAGGGCAGCTTAGCTAAAACAAAAGAAATCAAATCTATGATACTGATTCAACGTATTTGGAAAATGATAGTACACAGGAACAGATTATTTGGGAATTCAAAAGTTTAACTGTTTAAGAGGCAAAAGTCAAAGTTTAAGTCTGAAAAGTCTAAGCAAAGTAAAAGGAAAAATGATAGCAAAACTAGTAGGCTACCAAGGTAACATAGAGAAAGTATACCTAGAGGCTGTTAGTTCACTATATAATGTGTTAGTAGATTCAACATAATAGACAAGTAGACCTCATTGGTGGTTCCAATTACAAACTCAGTTGTTCAACCTACTGTGGGTTCCCATCTTATCCCTGTTAACACAATCAACACCTTTCCAATAAGGGGTAAAGAGCAAAATAAACGTCACATATGTGTGCGGACGAGCATAAAATATGAGCAAAGTACAAGAGAAATGCATAAAGCAATCTAGCTAATAACTTATGTTGTTGGTGTGATATGTGCAAAAAGAAAAATAATTGCTCAAACAAGAAGATAGGTTGTGTTGGATCAAGAAGAAGGCTGGTGCAACCAAAACCAAATCACTTAGATAATTTTGGTGCTACATGCAAAGGCTTCCGAAGCTTAGCATGGAATGGTGCAACCAAAACCAAATCACTTAGTTAATTTTGGTGCTACATGCAAAGGCTTCCGATGCTTAGCGTGGAACTTCTGAAGGTTGTACAGTTCTTCCAGAGACAAAGTAAAAGATCAACTTCTAAAGACAGAACTCTACTTCGGAAGTCAAGAGCATGCTTCCGAAGATCAAGTCTTAGAAGAACAATCAGAAGACTACTTCCAAAGTATGAAGAAAAGAAGAAATTCCCAAGCCTTAGAAGAAGCAGTCTCTTCCGAAGTATAAGTGGCTTCGGAAGTACTTGTTCTTCCGAAGCCATTTAACCTTCAGAAGACACTTCTATGACACAGTGGACATAAGTATGGACCCTGACACTCCGCTGCAGACCTCTGATACTGCATGGCATTTTCTCAAAGAGCCATGCAGTTGACCATACTTTATTCCATTGTTTACCTTTTATGATAGTACATGTTACCAACTTTAGTTGGTGACAAAAGGTAAGTCAGGGACATATCCTGACTACCATATCTCAGATAAGACTTTATCTGAGATACCTTAAACTATAGTCTTGTAGTATAGGCTTTAGTTATAGGATCCCAGCTAGTATCAAAGTATATCCGGCTGTAGGTAGTATTATATGTAGGTTCTCATTGTAACTCATTATATACTGCTTGTAAGAGTCTTGTAATATTTGAGTTGAGAAGCAATATATAAAAGTACCTTGAAAATTACTTCTTGTGTTCCTTATTACTTACTATATTGTTATCAACTCTTACTGACTCTATCTTTATCCGAGTGTTGTTCAAGTGAGTTTGAGAGAAAAACTAAGTGTTATGTGACTTTAACCGATCTGGCAATTGGTATCAGAGCTTTTTAGGCTCTTGATTGTGTGATCTAACCATCCAAATCAACCTGTTTTTCACTCCTCCCTACAATTCACTCACTCAAAATGGACCTTAACAAATCCAAAGTAGAGATGGGAATTATGACAAAGGCTTCCATCATTACTCCTGAAAATTTCAGGTCTTGGAGCAAAAGAATGGAAGGCTTCATCAGATACCAAGACAGCAAAATGTGGAACTCCATTGTCAGTGCCCCGTATAAGCCGAAGGTGGCTCACCTGGTGGAAACGGTGCCATGATAGAAAAGGCTGTTGAAGATTATTCTGACGAAAACCGAAAGAAGATGGGCATTGACAGCAATGCTATGACCATTCTTATGACTGCAATACCGAACTCCATTATGTGGGGTTCGAGCATTGCAAGACTGCCAAAGAATTGTTTGATGCACTTGCTCAGATGTATGCAAACTCCAACGACTCTAAGAAGGACTCACTGAAGCAACAGTTCGAGAACTTCACTCATATTGCTGGAGAGACCCTTAGCGAGTAGTATGTCAGGTACATGGATCTTATCTCTTCTCTTCAGTCTGTGAAGATCACTCCCGAACTTAGAGATCTTACTAGAAAGTTCATGAGTGCTCTTCCAAATGAGTGGACATTCTACAGTGTCTCTATCAAGAGAACAAAAAATGTGAAGACTCTTACTATGACTGAACTCTACGGCATCCTTAATGGATATCGCCTAGAGATGGAGAGTAAGAAGGGCCACCAAACAAGCAGACCAATAAGTCTACCTGCTAGCAACGCTTTAGTGGTTGCTGAAGGCTTAATACCCCCACAACCTCAGCACTACCTGACCTACCAGCAGCCATCCTGCTCTTCTAGACATACATCACTTTTCCTGAGACTCCAAGGTCTCAACAGGCTCAACATAATTCCTTTCAGGAAAGTTGTGCCTTTGTCTCAGGAAGTGGACACTCTAGTGATTTTCAATACTGCTTTGATGATCTTGAGTGTTTTAATCCAAATGATGTAGAGTATGTGGACATTGTCCAACAGATGGCTCTTTTAACCTATAGAGTGAAGAAGTTCTTTAAGAAAAACGGAAGGCAATTCCCTCAAAACCCAACTACCAGCAAGTTTGGGTTTCACAAGACCAAAGCAAAGTGTTACAACTGTAACCAACTCGGTCACTTTACAAGGGAATGCAAGGCTCCGAAAACCAATCCGGGAACCTCACAGGCCTCCACACATCCCTAAACCTCAAAGCCCACTAAAAAACATCAACCGAAATAGTTACAATGGCTCAAGACGTGACTGGAGCTTCATGGTACAGGATGTGACTCCTGCTCAAGCTCTCATGGCTGGAACAAACGATGCCCAGGTATATGAACATCTCTGTACTCCAGCCTTGTATAGCTAAAGTTAAACTTTATCAGGATTACAATATGGAAATCAGATCTGATATTAAGTCTTTAAATATTTTAAAATCTGATTTTAAGAGAGCTGAATCTGATTACCAAAAGAAATTGAGGAGTGTTAGAGAAAACAATGTCTCTTTTAAAACATGAACACACAACTACAAGACTCAAATCAAGAATCTGATATCCAAATTGTCTAAGGCTCAAGCCCAATTTGTCACTGCTGAGGCTCAGGCCAGGAAGCATGCTATTGCTGAGCAGAACTTCCAAGCTATCTTGAATTATCCTCCTACTCCAAACCTGTTATTAGAACAAAAGAGGGTTGGGAACCAATGAAATTGCTCCACCACACTCTTATGAGTCTATTAGACAACCTAGATGTGGTATTGAGGAGCAAGAGGTTCCAACTGCTGACCCTCCTTACTAGAGTTGAAGGATAAAGCAGCAATAGTGGCCACCACAGGGGAGGTACAGGTAGATGTCCCCATCTCGCCCAGTGAGGATCAGATCCTAACCACTAAGGCCAGAAGAAGCCGAGCTAAAGCTGCTAGAAGAACTGTGAAGAAAGTGGCTGAGTCCAAGCTAAAGTTTGACCCAAAGCAGAAAGGTGTCTTTATCTCAGTTGGATTCCAAGTGTTAGGTACTTCTGATTCAAGAAAGGAGTGTAATACCAGCATTCTTGTCCTGCCAAAGGATCAGAAGTTGAAGGAAATGGTTGTTGATGAAGAGAAGAAGCCCAAGAATAGCAACCCTCATAATCCCAAAAGACTAACATTGCCTGCATAATGTGTGGTCTGCACAACCACATGGCAAAAGATTGTTACTACAATCCTGTAAGCATACATTATGCAAATAATGTTAGGAAAGAAGGAGTCAGGGAAGGTTTCACATTTGGACCTTTTCAAACAGTTCAAGTGATAATGAAGGGAAAGCTAGTTTCCGAAGCAAGGTTGCTTTCGGAAGAAACTCTTTCTTCTGAAGGGAAAATGGCCTCGGAAGCAAATGTAGCTTAAGTTTGGAAGAACAAGAAGATTCCCTTGAAACCATCCTAGAAGAAGACTGCTTCGGAAGAAAAGGTGGTGAAGGATTCATCCGAAAAGAAAGAAGCTTCGAAAGAAGGCCATGCTGCAAAAAGCTTCAATAACTCATCCTCCAAGATCAACCAAAGGATGGACTGGAAGATCAAGGAGATGTTGTAGCCTAAACCTTTTCTTCAAAGACATCTATTGAACCCCCATGCATATCTTTTGGTTCAATTATGTAATTATCCTTGGAAGAATCCAAGACTAGCAATGCTTGGGCTTCCAAACAATGTTAGGATCGTGTATTGGATGAAATATTAACTGATAAATGTGTATACCAACTCAAATAGTGCGGAATCCTATTTGATTGGCGATCCAATCAGTGAGAACGCATGTAGAAATAATCGTAGATTGAATCTAAACGTTAAGAACGATTTGTGATCAATCTAGTGCGATCTATGAACTTGGAACAGGTTCTTAGAAGTCTCTGCACGGCTAGGGTATGATTTAGTACGTAGGTATTCAAAGTCTTACATTTTCTGCAAATTAAGTGGTATTTATAGGTTAGGGTTTCTCATTCGTGTGACTGAGCCATTAGCATGGTTCAGTCATGTGATTGAGTCATGCAGTTGATCTAGTCTCCTGGTTCAGTCGTGCGACTGGTTCATTAGCATGAAGTTGCTCATGCGTATGGTCCATTAGCATGGGCCATTCACATGAGAACTTCATATGACTAAGTTTGAATATATTTCTCAATCATTACATTACTAAGATTCATTCAAACAACCACAAACCTATATAATTAGTTCAATATGGTCAATAAATAATAACATTCATACACTGAAACATTAAACATTAAGATCATTCATCACATAATATGTTTCATTCAACTCATCTTTCAATTACATTGAGGACATGACAGACATATACATTAAGATCATAAACTAGGTACATATGCCTACAAACTCCCCTTGGACCTAGATTCTATTATTGTCTGGCATCCTTCTTTAGCTCGTCAAACTTTTTATGCCTCTCCTCAACTGTGACTCCTGTGTGTATCTCAAAAGCAAAGCATAGTCTTATCATATTCTGAAATTGGCGGGCCTGCACAATATCTGCAGATCATAGAACAATGGCACCTGTATAAAGTATAAACGTCATTAGCAACATGTTGGTTAGCCACGTTGGGTCAAATACCCTGATGGTCTCCATTTGGCGCTCTTTCTGTAATACTATGACTGCTTCTCTTGTTCTCCAGTCATAATACCACCAATTGAAGTGGGGAGTGAAGTCCTGTGGCATTTCCTCATAGGGATGTTGGACCAAAAGAACCAATGAGCCAAGATCAGAAAACCTCTAAGTCCCACATGGTATCACAACAACTGCTGAAAGCCTCATCAGCAGTTTGACAAGTGCTGAAGACTTCAACAGTTGAAGATCAAGTGCTAAAGACTTCAACAGCTGAAGAACTAAAGTGCTGAAGTACAACAGCTGAAGAACACAAGTACTGAAGCTGAAAGACCAAAGTACTGAAGTACAACAGCTGAAGAGTTTACAAGTGCTGAAGATCAACAACTGATGTACAAAGTCTGAAGACAAAGACTGAAGACATCAGCTGATGATATCTACTGAACTCATCAGCTGATGAACCATCTGAAGGTCAAAGTCTGAAGATCAAGTACTGAAGCCTCAGTAGTTTGTCACAACTGCTGAAGAGTACTCTTCGTAGTTGTGATATCAGTAGTTTTATATTTCTAGTTTTGTAGTTTTAAGTTTCAGTAGTTTTGTAAACACTAAAGAGCTTGTTCTTCAGTCGTTGTAGTTTCAGTAGTTTCCAATCAATAGTTTTATATTTTGTACTTAACACTCTGTATGTTCTCAGTAGTTGTGAACATTTCAGTAGTTTGTTAAGAGTTAGTTATTTTTGTATTAGATCTGCCATTGTCACTTTCCGTGATAACAGCAGTGTTTGTTGCACTCTATATAAGGAGTGACAACCTATTGTAATAGTGTAATGACGTGAATGACTGAATGATTTGATTAGAAATTCCATATCTATAAACATTCCTTGAATCAGAATCTATTCTCTCGCTATAACGGTCTCTTAAATGCATACAAGCATCGACTCTTGCTACAATTGTCTAATTCCTATTCTTATTCGCTGCCTGAACTCTAATACATCAAACTTGTGATCGCTGATCCTGTCAAATGGTATCAGAGTAGGTTAATCATTGATCGATCTAATAATGATCATTGAAACTGCTATTTCAGATCTAAGTTTTGATTGAATTAGCTTTTGTTTTTGCAAGAAACGGTTATAAGAGATTGAATTTTCTGTATTTCTGTCATTCATCCTGAGACTTTTCTGGTGTTCATTGAGTTTGTTGTGGTCTGTGGAAAATTTTTAAAAGCTTGAATTAATTGTTTCTGAACTGAAAATGACTACTCCCTCCAATGATCCTCACAATACTGGTTCCTCCACCAAGCCACCAATGCTGGTTAGGAATGAGTATACATATGCAAAGACTAATGCTCCACAACCCTGCGCTGTTAACAGACGGTGATGAGCAATACGTCTTTGCCATATGTTATACCATTCCTAACCAGCATAGGAGGCTTGGTTGAGGAACCAGTATTGTGAGATCATTGGAGGGAGTGGTCATTTTCAGTTCAGAACAGTTTAGTTCCTTTTTAAAAAGTTTGAGACAAACACAACCAACTCAATGAGAACCAAGACAAAGATCTAGGATGAATGAGCAGAATACAGAAAATTCATCTCTATAACCGTTTCTTGCAAAAACAAAAGCTAATGCAATCAAACCTGGATCTTGAATAGCAGTTTCAATGATCAATTAGTAGATCGATCATGATTACCTGCTCTGTACCATTTGACAGGATCAGTGATCACAAGTTTGATGTATCAGAATATAAAGCAGCGGAATACAAACACGAATTAGACAAATTGTAGCAAGCCAACGATATTTGTGAGCATTAAGATCGCATACGGTTATAGGGAGAGAATATGAATTTCTGATTTCTAGGAATGTTTATAGATGTAGAATATTTCTAATCGAATCAATCAATCATTCCATTCAATTACTCATTTCACTCACTGATTACAATAGGTTGTCACTCCTTATATAGAGTGCAACAGTCACTGCTGTTATCACGGAAAGTGACAACTGGCAGATCCAATACAGAAATAACTAATTCTTACAAACTACTGAAATGTTCACAACTACTGAGAACATATCAGCAAGTTAAGTACAAAATATAAAACTACTGAAACTACAACGACTGAAGAACAAGCTCTTCAGTCGTTTTACAAAACTACTGAAACATAGAAATAAAACTACTGATATCACAACTACTGAAGAAGTACTCTTCAGCAGTTGTGACAAACTACTGAGGCTTCAGTACTTGATCTTCAGACTTTGACCTTCAGGTGTTTCATCAGCTGATGACTTCAGTAGATATCATCAGCTGATGTCTTCAGTCTTTGTCTTCAGACTTTGTACATCAGTTGTTGATCTTCAGCACTTGTGAACTCTTCAGCTGTTGTTCTTCAGTACTTTGGTCTTTCAGCTTCAGCACTTGTGTTCTTCAGCTGTTGTACTTCAGCACTTTGGTTCTTCAGCTGTTAAGGTCTTCAGCACTTGATCTTCAGCTGTTGAAGTCTTCAGCACTTGTCAAACTACTGATGAGGCTTTCAGCAGTTGTTGTGATACCGTGTGGGACTTAGAGATTTTCTGATCTTGGCTCATTGGTTCTTTTGGTCCAACAAACTCCCCCTGAACCAATGCAGCCAAAACCTCTAACTTATTTATATACTCCCACTTATTGATGGCCAAAATGTTGGTCTTTTTCCTTCTTGATCAGTAGAGAAGATGACCCATGTATGCTCCGGCCTGGGAAGAAATCTCAAATATTTGTTTGGCAGAGTATGAATGGGAACTCTGTTTTGGGGAACTGGACACAGAGTTGTTATCCCATTCATGAGATTTACTTCCCCATAATGAGTCTGTATGACTCACGAACATAGGCCTCAAGGAGAACAATTTGTTCCTCTTGAGAGAGTTCTTCAGCTCCTCCTTCGAAGAAGAACTCTGGACCATAGTACTCTGATAAGTACTTCATGGTCCTGCCATTTTTCAGCTCCACCGTAGTTACCTCCCTATATACAAATTCATCAGGATGGTTGCCTTCAGGAGTAACTGGAGCTCATTCTTTTGGATGTCTTCAAGCTTTTATATAACAACCCCTTCTTAATCATCTTGTTTTCTAGTAAGGCTTGAGGTGTCTTCTTTGCTTGGTGAGCTTTCTTGAATTCATCAATGATTTCCCAAGGTGAGACTACAACGGCCAACATGATGGTAGATTCTATTGTTTTTCGTACTTGGCCGTTGTATCTGTGTGGGATAGTTCTTTTATGGATTCTAGAACTCACCCTGGGGTCTGGCCATACTCTCACTCTCTCCTTCTGATACTGAAAGGTGTGCCTGAGAGTGTACAGCCTTTGAGCATGCCCTTTCATGGCTTGAATAGATGATGACTGAGGAAATTCCTTGTCAACCATCTTCAACAGTTGCTCATCGTGCTGTTTCTGCTGTTTTCTTCTTCTTCTTGACTCTGACCATTTCCCTTTGAGAGTCAGGTGTGATCATGGATTGACTCCGGGGTTTTGGTAGCTTCAGAACAGCAGAGAGTGGCAGACTATCATCTTCATCCTCTTCTTCTTCTTCTTCTTCCATCCTCAGCACCCTCTCCTCCTTCGGGGTACATCACTGGATGATGGTTGGGTTGGTGAAGGGATTGGTTTTGAAGAAGAGGATGTTTGGGTTTTGGCTTAGAGGTTGGTTGGGAGATTTGAGGGATAGGATCTGTTTGAGTGGGTGGAAGGGAAGGTTGATCTAGCATCCTTGTAGTTAATTTCGCCTTTGTGAGTTTAGCCATCTCTAACCTTTTGCCAGCCCCAGCCTCATCAAGGGCTTCCACAATAATCCTTTGTTGAATTGCTCAGACAGACAGATTCTGGTGGCTATAGCCAGAATGCTGTCCCTGGACCATGCGCGGATCTCCATTAATGATCTTCCAAGTATTTTGCAATAAAGCGGATCATTATTTCCAACCTCTCTTTCTCAAGAGCATCATACCCTGCCCATCGGGTTTGTATCTCTTGTACTTCTAACCTTCTGATCTCACTATCCAGTGTGGCTGTGTCAAACCCCTGCCTGAAGAGTTGTTCAATTATATTATCCATGGAGCGGCTGTGTGTGGTGTCAGCTTCTTTGACCAGCTCCTCCAAGGATTTGTCTTCAGCAGTGTGATCATCAGCACTTCTCTTTCGCTTGTAACGTGAGCAGAGGTTGCTTTTCTTTTTCCTCCTCTTCCTTTCCTCAGATCTTTTCCTCTTTTTTCTTTCACTGCAGTACTCTCCCCCTTTTTGTTGCATTGGAGGAAGGGTTGGTACCGCAGAAAGAGTCTTTTGGACAGCAGCATCAACCAGGGGCTGTAATGTTGAGGAAAGCCTCTCATCAAGGGCTTTGATCACTATATCAGTGATTATGGGGGTGATGAGAGGGAGGGAATTTTGGAGTACAGCACCTATTTGCTCAGGAGGGTTCTGTTCCTGAGAAGTAGGGCCTGAAGCAAAGGCAGGTGGTTGATTTTGGGGTGGCTCTGTGTTTGGGAAACCTTCAAGAAGGTGCCATCTGTGGGTGTATGATGGTGGCAGATGGACTTGCATCCTGAGACATCTTGGCCAGCAGCTCTTTGAGTCTGCTACCTCATCCTCTAGAATGGTATTTTGAGCAACTACATCATAGAAGAAGCTCAGGTCATCATCAGTTGATACTGAATCACCTGACCTCCTGCTTAGAGCAGGATTTACATGCACTGGGTGTAGACCAGTTGGTGCATGTGCCCCTTGTGCTTGGTACTGGGGACTTCCAGCCTCAGGACAATGTCCATCATCAGCTGTTGCCTCTAGGGAGGTCTTAGCAATGTTACCAGCCTCACTCTGGTCATGTGCTGAGTCAGAGGAGGTGGCAGCCTCACTAGATATTCTAAGCTCCTTGTCTACACCAGGAGATAGAATTGGGAAACCCCTGTGCTGTGGGTTCTCAGGTGCACTGTGTTCCTCCCCCTCAATTGTAGAGGAATTCCCAGTAGTAAGTGGTTTCTGGGGAGGGGGTGAGGAGTGCAATTGAGTCAGCACTTGTGCAACTATTAAAGTTGGGCTGTGAGGGGGTTGTTTGGGGTAAGGGGTTAGAAGCAGTGTGCACCTGGGGTGGATGGTGCTCTTCAATGGCAATCTCCTCAAGTGAGTGAGATCCCAGATAAGTAGGTGCCCCTTGGGTTGCTGCAGGCTCCTGTTGAGAGGAAGCCTGAGCGGCTGTGGCTGAAGAGTCATTGTATCCACTAGGGGGTTAGGACTAGTGGATATATCCTGCGTTTGTGGTGCAGGAGCATCCTCAGGGGACTCAATTCCCTGAGTAGCCATTTTGGGTTTCTTTTTGGTGGGTTTGGTGGGGACATTGGATTTGGAGGTGGTGGCTGTGGGTTCCAGCTGCGTGGGTTTTCGCAGCTTGGCAGCCAGTTTGAGTGTCCGGTCAGAGTTGTGCCGGGAGTATACTTCTGGCAGAACAGCCGTAGCAGGGACTCCCAAGCCAACAAGTCCCTCAGCATTAAGCTGGTCTATAATAATGGCCATTATGAACCGTGGATAGAGTATCCAACGGTTGGCAGTTAGTTTTTGAGCCATATCTTTGAGCTCTGAAAATATTAATTCTGAAAAATTCAGTGGTTGTTGCTCAAGGATAGAATACATTACCTGCTGCCATTTGGGGACATTTGATCCCAAGACGATGTCTTAGGGGCCAAACATACATTGACCATGTGAAAAATCAGGCGCTCAGCGTCATTAAAGTGTTTCTTCATGATGGTGGTGGCACTGAGATCACCTTGATATCCATGCTGAGCAAATGATAGATCTATGGTGCCCTTCGGATATCCAGCAGGAGAGGTAGCATCACTCAGTTGAAGAATTTTACGGATTGTTGCAGGAGTAATCACTACTTCTTTGTTGTTGACGACTGACCGGAGGGATCGTGTGTTGCTCTCCTCAGTTGTAACAGTAACGTTCATCCAAAATTGGTTCAAGGATTCGGCATGTAAAACGGGTTTCAGAAGGAATGCCTTGTTGTATTGGGACTGAACCATAAGATCGATAGCAGTATCGAACTTAGTCCAGATCGGCGATTTTGTGAGGTAGGCAACACAGTTGTGTCGCGGTTTAATTTGCATAGACGCCATGGAATTTTTGGAGAGGAACGTTAGGTTTGAAGAAGATGAAGCATGGAGAGCTCAGGTTAAGGGTATTTATAGGGTACGGGTGAGGAAACGACTGAAGGATGTGGTGTTAGTCATCAGTAGTTTTAAACGACCGTTGACATGGTATTATCCTTTCAGACGTTGAAACAGCTGAAGTCGTGGTGTTAGGCATCAGTAGTTTAGAAAACTACTGAAGACCGTGGTTTTGACTTCAGATGATTGAAACAACTGAGGACATGGTGTTTGTCATCAGTAGTTATGAAACTACTGAAGACAGTGGTTTTGTCATCAGCTGTTGTAAACAACTGAAGACTTGGTATTGGTCATCAGTAGTTATAAAACTGCTGAAGACGTGGTTTTGCTTCAGTTGTTTAAAATGAAACAGCAGTTGTACAAACGACTGAAGAGAAAGTTCTCTTCAGCTGTTTTCGTCAATTCTTAGCTTTTCAGCTGTTTCAAACTATCCTCAACACATTCATCAGTCTTTATGGCTGATTTCAGTTGTTTCATAGGACATCAGTACTTATCTGTTTTTACTGATTGCAGTAGTTATGACTGCATCAGTAGTTGTAACTACTTCAGTAGTTTAGAGCAGATGAAGTACTTCAGTACTTGTGAGGCATTTAGCCTTCAGTAGTTATAAAAACTACTGAGGTTAAAAGAGCTCATCAGTACTTATATGTGACAGGCACTCATGATCATCAGTATGAATTACTGAGATCATCAGTAGTTGTCACCTATTCTAGCTGCAGCATACCAAGCCTTAACACCAGGTTTTGGAAAGTTGAACTATCCAAAGGCTTAGTAAAAATGTCTGCAAGCTCATCAGCACTAGGCACAAACTTAGGATCAATCAGACCTTTTTCAAAACAATCCCTTATAAAATGATGTCTGATCTCTATATGTTTGGTCCTAGAGTGCTGGACTGGATTTTTGACAATGCAAAGAGCTGAAGCACTATCCATTAACAATGGAGTCTTAGTCTCTGTAATGCCATAATCCAAAAGTTGGTTTTGAAGCCAGAGTACCTGAGATGTACAGCTTGCAGCAGCAATGTACTCTGCTTCCGCAGTGGATGTAGCAACTGAGGTCTGTTTCTTGCTCTGCCAAGAAATCAAGCAGTTGCCTAGGAATTGACATCCACCAGAAGTTGATTTCCTGGTCAACTTACACCCTGCATCACTGTCAGAAAAAGCAACTAATTTACCAGAATGTCTGGTAGAATACCATAAACCTAGAGATGGAGTGCCTTGCAGATATCTAAAGATCCTCTTGACTGCAATCAGATGAGACTCTTTAGGTGCAGCCTGAAATCTAGCACAAACACATGTAGCAAACATAATATCTGGTCTAGAAGCTGTTAAATACATCAAGGACCCAATCATACATCTGTAAAGTGTTTCATCAACCACTTTACCTTTCTGATCTGAGTCCAGTTGTGTGGTGCTGCTCATGGGAGTAGAACAGGGCTTACAGTTTTGTAAATCAAACTTTTGCAAAAGATCTTTTGTATATTTGGATTGATGAATAAAATTCCATCAGCCTTTTGTTTGATTTGCAACCCCAGAAAGAACTGTAATTCTCCCATGGCACTCATTTCAAACTTCTGTTGCATCAACTTTGTAAAGGCATCACACAACTTTGGATCAGAGGATGCAAAAATGATATCATCTACATAAATTTGAACAAGTAGATTATGCTGCCCAGCTTTCTTAATAAATAAAGTCTTGTCTATGGAGCCTCTAGTGAAATTGTTTTCCAGAAGAAAGTTTGATAATGTCTCATACCAGGCTCTGGGAGCTTGTTTTAACCCATAAAGAGCTTTATCAAGCTTATACACCCAATTAGGATGTTTATTGTCCTCAAAGCCTGGAGGTTGACATACATAAACCTCTTCTTTAACTTTTCCATACAAAAATGCACTTTTGACATCCATTTGAAAGACTTTAAGTTTTTGATAAGCAGCATAAGCTAAAAACAATCGAATTGCTTCCAGTCTGGCTACAGGGGCAAAGGTTTCATCATAATCAATACCTTCTTCTTGTGCAAACCCCTGAACAACCAGTCTGGCCTTGTTCTTAACAATAAGCCCATTTTCATCAGTTTTGTTCCTAAACACCCATTTAGTGCCTATTGCACACTTACCTGGAGGTAGAGGAACCAGTTCCCACACTTGCTGTTTCTTGAACTGAAGAAGCTCAAGCTGCATGGCATCAACCCATCCATTGTCCTTTAAAGCAATGTGATAATTCTTTGGCTCTTGCTGACTGATGAAGAGCATAGAAGCAGAAATTTGACAATTGACTTCTTGTTGATACTCCAGCAGTGATATCACCAATGATTTGAGACATAGGGTGATTCTTCAGATCTTGATACACAATGAGATCTGTGCAAGTGTTTGTAGCCGGTTCAGCAGCAACAGATGGTGATGGTGAATCATTTCCTTGAAACCAATCAGTGGATGGTAATTCAAAGGAAGTTGAATTCGAAGAAATCTCATCAGCATTTGTTGTGGATGGTGCTACTGGCGCTACAGGAACATCAGGTCTAGTTGAGTCAGGCAGCTGATCACTAAACCTAAGAGGTGAGTACTGCAATCATCATCATCATCAGCAGTACCACCAGGTGGTGAACTGTTGACAGGAGCAACAGCAGGAGTTTGATAGGGAACATATTGCAGTATGTCCAAATCAAATAACTCCACAGGACTTTGTGGAATCTTGTCCTTTGGAGATTCATTAAACTTAACATGTAGAGTTTCTTCAACCATCTTTGTTCTGCAGTTGAAGACTCTGTATGCCTTGCAAGTAGATGAATAACCAACAAAGTATCCTGCATCCACCTTAGGATCAAATTTGTGGAGTTGATCCTTTGTGTTGAGAATAAACAGGGACACCCAAATGCTTTGAAAAATGAAATCAGAGGAGCCAAATGATGGAGAACTTCATATGGAGTCTTCATCAACCTCTGATTTACTAAAACTCTATTTTGCACATAACAAGCTGTGTTGACAGCTTCGGCCCAAAAGGTCAATGGCAAACCTGAGTCAGCCAGCATGGACCTTGCAGCTTCAATGAGGGTCCTGTTCTTTCTCTCCACTACTCCATTTTGTTCTGGAGTCCTTGGAATGCTGAACTGCCTTTTGATTCCCTTTGAAAGATAGAAGTCATCAAGTGTATGATTTCTGAACTCAGTTCCATTATCACTCCTAATACACTTGACTGGAAGGGAATACTGCTTCTCAATGTACAGCACAAAGTGATAATCTTCTGAGCAGCCTCATCCTTTGAATGTAGAAAGAAAGTCCATACAAATCTGGAGTAATCATCCACAATTACCAGACAGTATTTCTTCTTTGCCATGCTCATTACTCTCACAGGACCAAATAGATCCATATGCAGTAATTGCAAGCAGGCAGTGGACTTGGACACTTCAATAGGAGGAAATGAGACCTTGTGCTGTTTTCCTTTTAAACAAGCAGTGCATGTTTCATCACAGTGGAACTCCTTTATTGGTAAGCCTCTGACTAAACTATTGTGGCTAAGCTGATTCATGTTTTTGAGATTACATGACCAAGCCTCCTGTGCCACAGTTTAGATTCTTGAAAAGAGGCTTTGGAAAATAGGCAAGGATTGCCTTTGAGATCTATCTTCTTAGAGAGATCTAAGGCATACACTCTTCCTGTCCTGTTGGCTTTCAGGAGAGTGTGATCATCCAACACCTTGTCAATCAAGTGCAAAACTTTGGATGACAGAATCCTACAGTTTTGACTTGTGAAAAGGGCAACATGGCCTTTATCACACATTTGACTGACACTCAGAGGTTGTACTTGAGATTTTCCACATGATTAACATCATCAAATTTGATTTCTCCATTGGAGACAAAGCCCTTACCGATGATGTAACCCCTAGCATCATTGCCAAAAGAGACAAATCCCTTCTTTCCTTGAGAGTAGTCATGAAGAGAGAGATGTTCCCAGTCATGTGCATAGATCCCCCACTGTCTACATACCAGATGCTACTTTGGCATGTTGAAGAACCCTGCAATAATAAACAATCAGTTAGTTTTAGAGACCCAAACCTTTTTGGTTTTGGGCCTGGTCTCATCAATAGATGGTAAACTAACATGTTTATTTGTAACAACAGCCTGAGAAGAGGAAGATGGTGTAGAAGAGGAGTCCTTTGGCTTAGACCTCCTTTTCTGTGGTTTCAACATAGGAGAATCTAGTTGGTTAACTCTACCCAACAGATGTTGTACCATCATCACCAGCTGTGTCTGATTTTGTGATAAAGCTTTCAGCTCATCAGACACATTGCTAGTGGAGTTAGATAAGGTCCTATGTTGCACCTTCTTCTTTTGAGCACCCTCAGCTGTCACCTGTTTAACTCCTTCCTTTTTGATTGCTTTAAGGACTTAAGGGTTACAGGATTTGATGTTGCTGATACAAATGTGGTCTCAAACTCAGTTTTCATTTTTACCATTTTCTCATTAATTTCTTCTTTTTGTTTGAGTTTGGAACCTCTTTTGTACCAACAATCATCTGTAAGATGATTGAACAAACCACATACTTCACATGGTTTCTTCTTCATCTTAGGTTGATCATCAACTAAAGATGGTGAAGCAACAGAAGACTTGTTCTTCAATGCTTTGGAAGCATTGGTTGCTTTCTTGACATCCTCTTTAGTAGTCTTCAAACTCTTTCTACTCACGTTTTCTTCTCTTCAGTGCTGACAGCAGTTGAAGTTTGAACTTCAGGTGTTAAATCCTGCTCTCCAGTCCTTTCAGGACCTTCAGGATTAACTCCTGAGTTGATCAACTTATTGATCATGTGAATGTCAGCATTTGGACCATCAACATCAGCTGATAGGTTCAAGGAGGACTTGATGCTGACTGCTACTTCTGATTGTGCTGTATCAGAAGGTAGATCACATGATTTGATGGATTGGTTATCACTCTCACCATCAGATTCTACCTCTGCTCTTGGGGTAAAATCTGTAGGTGGAGCAGTGTGATTGTAGCCAATCCAAACTTCACATTTGAAGCAGATTGCTTACTAAGAAGCATTTCAAAACCTTTGCATGATTGTACCCATCTATCACACTCGACCTGGGTAACTGCAAGGGTTTCTTTGAGATCTTTGTACTTCTCTAGAAGTACATCTTCTCTAGCCTTATCATCAATTTTTTGCAATTCAGTTTATAAACCTCATCATTTTTATCTTTGAGCACAAACTCAAACTCAGCTTTGTTTTTGGAAATTATTTGTTCTAGCTCAATGTTCTTATTAATTAAAGCTACATTTGCTTCTCTAATGGAAGCAAATGCTGCTATGCATTGTTCAGAACATAATTTGGCTTTTGCCTCAGAGGATACCTGTGATACCTGAGGTGTAGAGGCATTGGAGATGAAGTATCAGCAGACTCCAAAGCCATAAGAGCTAGATTCCCAAAGGGACTGTCACCACCATGTTGACCAGCACCTGAGAACAGTTGATCATGACCAGACAAGTCATCTGGTAAACTGCTCCAGTCAACAACTCCTGGGGTGAAGAAGCTGTGTTGTTGAGATGAAGGTTGTTGATGAGATAGGGAAGGCTGAGGTTCTGGTAATGCATGAGGTTGTGGTGTCATAGGAACTTGAACTTGATTTGACTGTGGCATGTAATAACCAGGGTACTGATATGGCATTTGGCCCTGAGGAACAAAATATGCCGGAGATTGTTGTTGAGGATGATGACTAGATGTGACAGGATGTTGCCCTCTGTGTTGTTGACTATTGCCAGGAAAAGTCACAAAGGGTGCAGTAGAGTTAGATCCAGTTGATCTACACTCTCTTGCAAAGTGTCCAAGCCTTGGCATTTGTGACACCTCTCTTGCTCTTGTCAAAACCAACTTTGGTTTTGCCAGAGAGTCCTGGGAATTTTCTTCCAGTTCTTTTGTAGAACTTCTGAGATCTGATATTTATCAAGGCCATTTGGCTCAAAATATCCATCTCTTCTAAGTCATCATCAGCAATCCCCTTGAGATCATCCATAATGAAACATAATTGTCATTATTACACCCAGTGAACTGACCATCAACACTTACAAATGCAGAATTAGAAGTGCTCGAAGAGAAATTAATATGCTCATCATACTGGCATTCAGATGAAGCATATTCTGACTCATGACCCACCAAGGCAGTGTTGCCTTATAAAGTCTTCAGTGAGCTTTCCAGATGAAGACAGCTTTCTCTTCTTTCTATCTCTCTCTCAAAAGTGAGCAATTTCCCATGGAGTTGGGTGAGAGATAGTTTGTCCAAACTTGCACTGGAGCGTAGGACAATAGTATATGTGTCCCATCTCTCAGGCAGTGATCTGAGAAATCTGTTATTCATCTGAATATTGGTGTATTCAAGTTTGACCATTTTTAGTTCAGAGATCAAACAGAAAACCGCTCATATTGTTGAGTCAGTGTCTCACCCTTTCTATGAGAGAATGTCTCATATTGTTGGGCAAGAATTTCTCTATTATTTGCCAAGACCTCATCTGTTCCTCCAAATTGTTCTTTCAAAGCAATCCAGAGGTCATGGGCAGTTTCATGATGCATTAGCCCAGAATAGATTTCATTGGGCAAAGCCATGGCCAGAATTCCATGGGCTTTTGCATCAATCTCAAGCAACTTTTTATCCTCATCTGAGTATTGCTCCCTCCTCTTCGGAACCATTTGATTGGTTTCCGGGTTATTCACCATAGGCTTGTGTGGACCATGTACCACTGATGTCCAACACCCTGCGCTGTTAACAGACAGGTGATGGAGCATACGTCTTTGCCATATTTATACTCATTCCTAACCAGCATAGGAGGCTTGGTTGAGGAACCAGTATTGTGAGGATCATTGGAGGGAGTGGTCATTTTCAGTTCAAAAACAGTTTAGTTCAAGTTTTAAAAAGTTTTAGACAAACCACAACAAACTCAATGAGAACCAAGAAAAGATCTCAGGATGAATGAGCAGAAATACAGAAAATTCAATCTCTATAACCGTTTCTTGCAAAACAAAAGCTAATTCAATCAAACTTGGATCTTGAATAGCAGTTTCAATGATCAATTATTAGATCGATCAATGATTAACCTGCTCTGATACCATTTGACAGGATCAGTGATCACAAGTTTGATGTATCAGAATATAAAGCAGCGGAATACACACACGAATTAGACAAATTGTAGCAAGCAAACGATATTTGTGAGCATTAAGATCGCATACGGTTATAGGAGAGAATATAATTTCTGATTTCTAGGAATGTTTATAGATGTAGAATATTCTAATCGAATCAATCATCATTCCATTCATTACTCATTTCACTCACTGATTACAATAGGTTGTCACTCCTTATATAGAGTGCAACAGTCACTGCTGTTATCACGGAAAGTGACAACTGGCAGATCCAATACAGAAATAACTAATTCTTAACAAACTACTGAAATGTTCACAACTACTGAGAACATATCAGCAAGTTTACAAAAATAAAACTACTGAAACTACAACGACTGAAGAACAAGCTCTTCAGTCGTTTTACAAAACTACTGAAACATAAAAATAAAACTACTGATATCACAACTACTGAAGAAGTACTCTTCAGCAGTTGTGACAAACTACTGAGGCTTCAGTACTTGATCTTCAGACTTTGACCTTCAGGTGTTTCATCAGCTGATGACTTCAGTAGATATCATCAGCTGATGTCTTCAGTCTTTGTCTTCAGACTTTGTACATCAGTTGTTGATCTTCAGCACTTGTGAACTCTTCAGCTGTTTTCCAGTACTTTGGTCTTTCAGCTTCAGCACTTGTGTTCTTCAGCTGTTGTACTTCAGCACTTTGGTTCTTCAGCTGTTAAGGTCTTCAGCACTTGATCTTCAGCTGTTGAAGTCTTCAGCACTTGTCAAACTACTGATGAGGCTTTCAGCAGTTGTTGTGATACGTGTGGACTTAGAGATTTTCTGATCTTGGCTCATTGGTTCTTTTGGTCCAACAAGTTTGTTGTGTCTGTGTAAAATTTTTAAAAGCTGACTAAATTGTTTCTGACTGAAAATGACTACTCCTCCCCATGATCCTCACAATACTGGTTCCTCAACCAAGCACCATGCTGGTTAGGAATAGTATACATATGCAAAGACGAATGCCCATCACCTGTCTGTTAACAGCGCAGGTTGTTGGACATCAGTGGTACATGGTCCACACAAGCCTATGTTGAATAACCCAGAAACCAATCAATGGTTCCGAAGAGGAGGGCAATACTCAGATGAGGATAAGAAGTTCTTGAATTGATTCAAAGCCCATGGAATTCTGGCCATGGCATTGCCAAATGAATCTATTCTGGCTAATGCATCATGAAACTGCCCATGACTCTGGAATGCCTTGAAAGAACAATTGGAGGAACAGATGAGGTCTTGGCAAATAAAGAGAAATCCTCGCCCAACAATATAGACTTTTCTCATAGAAAGGTGAGACACTAACTCAACAATATGAGCGGTTCTCTTGTTTGATCTCTGAATTAAAATGGTCAAACTTGAGTACACTAATATCCAGATGAATAACAGATTTCTCAGATCACTGCCTGAGAGATGGGACACATATACTATTGTCCTACGCTCTAGTGCAAGTTTGGACAAACTATCTCTCACCCAACTCCATGGGAAATTGCTCACGTTTGAGAGAGAGATAACAAAAGAAAGCTGTCTTCATCTGGAAAGCTCACTGAAGACTTTGTACCAGGCAACACTGCCTTGGTGGGTCATGAGTCAGAATATGCTTCATCTGAATGCCAGTATGATGAGCATATTAATTTCTCTTCAAGCACTTCTGATCCTGCATTTGTGAGTGTTGATGGTCAGTTTACTGGGTGTAATAATGACAATCTATGCTTCATTATGGATGATCTCAAGGGGATTGCTGATGATGACTTAGAAGAGATGGATATTTTGAGCCAAATGGCCTGATAAATATCAGATCTCAGAAGTTCTATAAAAGAACTGGAAGAAAATTCCGAGGACTCTCTGGCAAAACCAAAGTTGGTTTTGATAAGAGCAAGTTGAGGTGTCACAAATGCCAAAGGCTTGGACACTTTGCAAGAGAGTGTAGATCAACTGGATCTAACTCCACTGCACCCTTTGTGACTTTTCCTGGCAATAGTCAACAACATAGAGGGCAACATCCTGTCACTTCTAGTCATCATCCTCAACAACAATCTCCGGCATATTTTGTTCCTCAGGGTCAAATGCCATATCTGTACCCTTGTTATTACATGCCACAGTCAAATCAAGTTCAAGTTCCTATGGCACCACAACCTCATGCACTACCAGAACCTCAACCATCCCATCTCATCAACAACTCAACCTCAACAACACAGCTTTTTCACCCCAGGAGTTGTTGACTGGAGCAGTTTACCAGATGACATGTCTGGTCATGACAACTGTTCTCAGGTGCTGGTCAACATGGTGGTGACAGTCCTTTTGGGAATCTAGCTCTTATGGCTTTGGAGTCTGCTGATACTTCATTTTCTAATGCCTCTACACCTCAGGTATCACAGGTATCCTCTGAGGCAAAAGCCAAATTATGTTCTGAACCATGCATAGCAGCATTTGCTTCTATTAGAGAAGCAAATGTAGCTCTAATTAATAAGAACATTGAGCTAGAACAAATAATTTCCAAAAACAAAGCTGAGTTTGAGTCTGTGCTTAAAGATAAAAATGATGAGATTTTAAACTGAATTGCCAAATAATTGATGATAAGGCTAGAGAAGAGGTACTTCTAGAGAAGTACAAAGATCTCAAAGAAACCCTTGCAGTTACCCAGGTAGAGTGTGATAGATGGGTACAATCATGCAAAGGTTTTGAAATGCTTCTTAGTAAGCAATCTGCTTCCAATGTGAAGTTTGGAATTGGTTACAATCACACTGCTCCACCTACAGATTTTACCCCAAGAGCAGAGGTAGAATCTGATGGTGAGAGTGATAACCAATCCATCACATCATGTGATCTACCTTCTGATACAGCACAATCAGAAGTAGCAGTCAGCATCAAGCCCTCTTTGAACTTATCAGCTGATGTTGATGGTTCAAATGCTGACACTCACATGATCAATGAGTTGATCAACTCAGGAGTTAATTCTGAAGGTCCTGAAAGGACTAGAGAGCAGGATTTAACACCTGAAGTTCAAACTTCAACTGCTGTCAGTACTGAAGAGAAGAAAACTGCAGTAGAAAGAGTTTGAAGTCTACTAAAGAGGCAGTCAAGAAAGCAAACAATGCTTCCAAAGCATTGAAGAACAAGTCTTTAGTTGCTTCACCCTCTTTAGTTGATGATCAACCTAAGATGAAGAAGAAACCATGTGAAGTATGTGGTTTGTTCAATCATCTTACAGATGATTGTTGGTACAAAAGAGGTTCCAAACTCAAACAAAAAGAAGAAATTAAAAAAAAAATGGTAAAAATGAAAACTGAGTTTGAGACCACATTTGTATCAGCAACATCAAATCCTGTAACCCTTAAGTCCTCAAAGAAATCCAAAAGGGAAGGGTTTAACAGGTGACAGCTGAGATGCTCAGAAGAAGAAGGGGCAACATAGGAACTTATCAAACTCCACTGGCAATGTGTCTGATGAGCTGAAAGCTTTGTCACAAAATCAGACACAGCTGGTTATGATTTCAACATCTGTTGGGTAGAGTTAACCAACTAGATGCTCCTATGTTGAAACCACAGAAAAGGAGGTCCAAGCCAAAGGACTCCTCTTCTACACCATCTTCTTCTCTCAGGCTGTTGTTTCAGATAACCTGTTAGTTTACCATCTATTGATGAGACCAGGCCCAAAACCAAAAAGGTTTGGGTCTCTAAAACTAACTGATTGTTTATTATTGCAGGGTTCTTCAACATGCCAAAGTAGCATCTGGTATGTAGACAGTGGGGGATCTATGCACATGACTGGGAACAGCTCTCTTCTTCATGACTACTCTCAAGGAAAGAAGGGATTTTTTCTTTTGGCAATGATGCTAGGGTTTACATCATTGGTAAGGGCTTTGTCTCCAATGGAGAAATCAAATTTGATGATGTTAATCATGTGGAAAATCTCAAGTACAATCTCTTGAGTGTCAGTCAAATGTGTGATAAAGGCCATGTTGCTCTTTTCACCAGTCAAACTGTAGGACTGTCATCCAAAGTTTTGCACTTGATTGACAAGGTGTTGGATGATCACACTCTCCTGAGAGCCAACAAGACAGGAAGAGTATATGCCTTAGATCTTTCCAAGAAAATAGATCTCAAAGGCAATCCTTGCCTATTTTCCAAAGCCTCTTCTCAAGAATCTAAACTGTGGCACAGAAGGCTTGGTCATGTTAATCTCAAAAACATGAATCAGCTTACCCACAATAGTTTAGTCAGAGGCTTACCAATAAAGGAGTTCCACTGTGATGAACCTGCACTGCTTGTTTAAAAGGAAAACAACACAAAGTCTCATTCCCTCCTATTGAAGTGCCTAAGTCCACTGCCTGCTTGCAATTACTACATATGGATCTATTTGGTCCTGTGAGAGTAATGAGCATGGCAAAGAAGAAATACGGTCTGGTAATTGTGGATGATTACTCCAGATTTGTATGGACTTTCTTTCTACATTCAAAGGATGAGGCTGCTCAGAAGATTATTCACTTTGTTTGTATATTGAGAAGCAGTATTCCCTTCCAGTCAAGTGTATTAGGAGTGACAATGGAACTGAGTTCAGAAATCATACACTTGATGACTTCTATCTTTCAAAGGGAATCAAAAGGCAGTTTAGCATCCCAAGACTCCAAACAAAATGGAGTAGTGGAGAGAAAGAACAGGACCCTCATTGAAGCTGCAAGGTCCATGCTGGCTGACTCAGGTTTGCCACTGACCTTTTGGGCTGAAGCTGTCAACACAGCTTGCTATGTGCAAAATAGAGTTTTAGTAATCAGAGGTTGATGAAGACTCCATATGAAGTTCTCCATCATTTGGCTCCTCTGATTTCATTTTTCAAAGCATTTGGGTGTCCTGTTTTATTCTCAACACAAAGGATCAACTCCATAAGTTTGATCCTAAGGTGGATGCAGGGTATTTTGTTGGTTATTCATCTACTTGCAAGGCATACAAGTCTTCAACTGCAGAACAAAGATGGTTGAAGAAACTCTACATGTTAAGTTCAATGAATCTCCAAAGGACAAGATTCCACAAAGCCCTGTGGAGTTATTTGATTTGGACATACTGCAATATGTTCCCTATCAAACTCCTGCTGTTGCTCCTGTCAACAGTTCACCACCTGGTGGTACTGCTGATGATGATGATGATTGCAGTACTCACCTCTTCAGGTTTAGTGATCAGCTGCCTGATTCAGCTAGACCTGATGTTCCTGTAGCTCCAGTAGCACCATCCACAACAAATGCTGATGAGATCTCTTCGAATTCAACTTCCTTTGAATTACCATCCACTGATTGGTTTCAAGGAAATGATTCACCATCACCATCTGTTACTGCTGAGCCTGCTACAAACACTTGCACAGATCTCATTGTGTATCAAGATCTGAAGAATCACCCTATGTCTCAAATCATTGGTGATATCACTGCTGGAGTATCAACAAGAAGTCAATTGTCAAATTTCTGCTTCTATGCTCTCTTCATCAGTCAGCAAGAGCCAAAGAATTATCACATTGCTTTAAAGGACAATGGATGGGTTGATGCCATGCAGCTTGAGCTTCTTCAGTTCAAGAAACAGCAAGTGTGGGAACTGGTTCCTCTACCTCCAGGTAAGTGTGCAATAGGCACTAAATGGTGTGTTTAGGAACAAAACTGATGAAAATGGGCTTATTGTTAAGAACAAGGCCAGACTGGTTGTTCAGGGGTTTGCACAAGAAGAAGGTATTGATTATGATGAAACCTTTGCCCCTGTAGCCAGACTGGAAGCAATTCGATTGTTTTTAGCTTATGCTGCTTATCAAAACCATAAAGTTTTTCAAATGGATGTCAAAAGTGCCTTTTTGTATGGAAAAATTAAAGAAGAGGTTTATGTATGTCAACCTCCAGGCTTTGAGGAATAAACATCCTAATTGGGTGTATAAGCTTGATAAGGCTCTTTGTTGGTTAAAACAAGCTCCTAGAGCCTGGTATGAGACATTATCAAACTTTCTTCTGGAAAATAATTTCACTAGAGGCTCCATAGATAAGACTTTATTCATTAAGAAAGCTGGGCAGCATAATCTACTTGTTCAAATTTATGTAGATGATATCATTTTTGCATCCTCTGATCCAAAGTTGTGTGATGCCTTTACAAAGTGATGCAACAGAAGTTTGAAATGAGTGCCATGGGAGAATTACAGTTCTTTTTGGGGTTGCAAATCAAACAAAAGCTGATGGAATTTTCATTCATCAGTCCAAATACACAAAAGATCTTTTGCAAAAGTTTGATTTACAAAACTGTAAGCCCTGTTCTACCCCATGTGCAGCACCACACAACTGGATACAGATCAGAAAGGTAAAGTGGTTGATGAAACACTTTACAGATGTATGATTGGGTCCTTGATGTATTTAACAGCTTCTAGACCAGATATTATGTTTGCTACATGTGTTTGTGCTAGATTTCAGGCTGCACCTAAAGAGTCTCATCTGATTGCAGTCAAGAGGATCTTTAGATATCTGCAAGGCACTCCATCTCTAGGTTTATGGTATTCTACTGGACATTCTGGTAAATTAGTTGCTTTTTCTGACAGTGACTATGCAGGTGTAAGTTGACCAGGAAATCAACTTCTGGTGGATGTCAATTCCTAGGCAACTGCTTGATTTCTGGCAGAGCAAGAAACATACCTCAGTTGCTACATCACTGCTGAAGCAGAGTACATTGCTGCTGCAAGTTGTACATCTCAGGTACTCTGGCTTCAAAACCAACTTTTGGATTATGGCATTACAGAGACTAAGACTCCATTGTTAATGGATAGTGCTTCAGCTCTTTGCATTGTCAAAAATCCAGTCCAGCACTCTAGGACCAAACATATAGAGATCAGACATCATTTTATAAAGGATTGTTTTGAAAAAGGTCTGATTGATCCTAAGTTTGTGCCTAGTGCTGATGAGCTTGCAGACATTTTTACTAAGCCTTTGGATAGTTCAACTTTCCAAAACCTGGTGTTAAGGCTTGGTATGCTGCAGCTAGAATAAGTGACAACTACTGATGATCTTAGTAATAATTACTGATGATCATTAGTAACTATGTCACATATAAGTACTGATGAGCTCTTTTACCTCAGCAGTTTTTATAACTACTGAAGGCTAAATGTCTCACAAGTACTGAAGTACTTCATCTGTTCTAAACTACTGATGTAGTTACAACTACTGATGCAGCTACAACTACTGCAATCAGTAAAAACAGATAAGTACTGATGTCCTATGAAACAACTGAAATCAGCCAAAAAGGCTGATGAATGTGTTGAGGACAGTATGAAACAGCTGACAAGCTAAGAATTGACGAAAACAGCTGAAGAGAACTTTCTCTTCAGTCGTTTCTACAACTGCTGTTTCATTCTAAACAACTGAAGCAAAACCATGTCTTCAGTAGTTTTATAACTACTGATGACTAATACCAAGTCTTCAGTTGTTTACAACAGCTGATGACAAAACCACTGTCCTCAGTAGTTTCATAACTACTGATGACAAACACCAAGTCCTCAGTTGTTTCAATCATCTGAAGTCAAACCACGGTCTTCAGTAGTTTTCTAACTTCTGATGCCTAACACCACGACTTCAGCTGTTTCAACGTCTGAAAGGATAATACCATGTCAACGGTCGTTTAAAACTACTGATGACTAACACCACATCCTTCAGTCGTTTTATTACCCGTACCCTATATATACCCCTGACCTATCCTTCAATGCTTCATCTTCTTCAAACCTAACGTTCCTCTCCAAAACTTCCCTCCTCTCAATGGCGTCCATGCAAATTAAACCGCGACACAACTGTGTTGCCTACCTCACTAAATCGCCTATCTGGACTAAGTTCGATACTGCTATCGATCTTATGGTTCAGTCCCAATACAATACGGCATTTCTTCTGAATCCCATACTACATGCCGAATCCTTCAACAATTTTGGATGAACGTTACTATTACCACTAGGGAGAACAACACACCATCTCTCCAGTCGGTCGTCAACAACAAAGAAGTAGTCATCACTCCTGCAATAATCCGCCAAATTCTTCATCTGAATGATGCTAGTTCTCCTGCTGGATATCCGAAGGGCACCCAGATCTATCCTTTGCCAACATGGATATCAAGGCGATCTCAGTGCCTCCACTATCATGAAGAAACACTTTAATGACACTGAGCGCCTAATTTTTCACATGGTGAATGTATGTTTGGCCCCTAAGACGTCGTCTTGGGATCAAATGTCGACAAAATGGCAGCAGGTAATGTATTCTATTCTTGAGCAACAACCACTAAACTTTTCAGAAATAATATTTTCGGAGCTCAAGGACATGGCTCAAAAACTAACTGCCAACCGTTGGATACTATATCCACGGTTCAAATGGCCATCATTACAAACCACTTAATGCTGAGGGACTTGTTGGCTTGGGAGTCCCTGCTACGGCTGTTCTGCCGGAAGTATACTCCCGGCACAACTCTGACCAGACACTAAAAATGGCTGCCAAGCTGCGAAAACCCACGCAGCTGGAACCCACAGCCACCACCTCCAAATCAAAAGTCCCCACCAAACCCACCAAAAAGAAACCCAAAATGGCTACTCAGGGAATTGAGTCCCCTGAGGATGCCCCTGCACCACAAACGCAGGATATATCCACTAGTCAAAACCCCTAGTGGATACAATGACTCTTCCAGCCATAGCCGCTCAGGCCTCCTCTCAACAGGAGCCTGCAGCAACCACACAGGGGTACCCTACATATCTGGGATCTTCCACTTGAGGGGATTGCCATTGAAGAGCACCTACCTCCCCAGGTGCACACTGCTTCTATCCCTTCACCCCAAACAACCGCCCCCTCACAGCCCAACTTTAATAGTTGCACAAGTGCTGACTCAACTGCACTCCTCACCCCCTCCCCAGAAACCACTTACTACTGGGAATACCTCTACAATTGAGGGGGAGGAACACAGTGCACTTGAGAACCCACAGCACAGGGGTTTACCACTTCTATCTCCTGGTGTAGACAAGGAGCTTAGAATATCTAGTGAGGCTGCCACCTCCTCTGACTCAGCACATGATCAATGAGGCTGGTAACATTGCTAAGACCTCACTAGAGGCAACAGCTGATGATGGACACTGTCCTGAGGCTGGAAGTCCCCAGTACCAAGCACAAGGGGCACATGCACCAACTGGTCTACACCCAGTGCATGTAAATCCTGCTCTAAGCAGGAGGTCAGATGATTCAGTTTTGGCTGATGATGACCTGGGCTTTTTCTACGATGTTCTTGCCCAGAACACAATCCTTGAAGAGAAAGTCAGTAGGCTGCAAAACCTACTTGATCAACTCTCCCAAGGAGAAAGACCATCTGCCTCTACCACCCACACAGATGGCACCTTCACTTGAAGGTTCCCCAAACACTGAGCCACTCCAAACTCAACCACCTGCCTCTGCTTCAGGCCCTATTCTCAGGAACAGAACCCTCCTGAGCAAATAGGTGCTGTACTCTTCAAATTCCCTCTCTCATCACACCCATAATCACTGATATTGTGACTAAAGCCATTGATGAGAGGCTTTCCTCAACTTTACAGCCCTTGATTGATGCTGCTATACAAAAGACTCTTTCTGCGGTACAAACCCCTTCCTCCAATGCATCCAAAAGGGGGGAGTACTACAGTGAAGAAACGAAGAGGAAAGAGGAAAAGAACAGAGGAAAAGAAGGAAGAGAAGCAAGCCCAAGAGGAGGAGAAAGAACAGCAACCACTGCTCACCTACAAGCGAAAGAAAGGTGTTGATGATCATATTGCTGAAGATAAAGCCTTGGAGCTACTGATAAAAGAGGCTGATGCCGAACACAGCAGATCAATGGACAACATCATTGATCAGCTGTTTAGGCAAGGCCATGACACCATAAACTTGACTCTGATTCGACGATTAGAGATTGAAGAAATCCAGAATAGATGGGCAAGTTATGAAGTGTTAGAAAGAGAAAGGCTTGAGATCATGATTAGATTTATTGCAAAATATCTTGAAGATCAATGATCGAAATCAAAGCTTGGTCCAGGGACAGTATCTTGGCAATCACCACCAAGATCTGTTCGTCTGAAGCATATACTAAGGGCTTGTTATTGAAGCTTTAAATGAAGCGGGTGCTGGGAGCAGGACTGAGCTAGCCAAGCAATCAAAAGCCACACTCACCGCAAGAATGCTAGAACAGCCTGTAAACATTCCCACACCAAAACCACCCAAATCACAACCCACCAAACCACTCCCTTACCCTCAAACCCATAGCCGATGATATACCCTTGAAGAAGAAGAGAAGGATATTGAGCTAGAAGATGATGAAGAAGATGATGAGATAGGCTGCCACTCTCAGCTGTGATTCAGTTGCCTAAGGCCACAAGTCACTCCTCAGCAATTACTTCTGAAGTCCAAAGACAAATGGTTAAGTGAAGCTAGAAGAAGAAGAGCTTCATAAACAGCATGATGAGGAATTGCTGAAGAGAGTTGACAAAGCTTATGTAGCCACATCTTCTATCATCAATATGAAGAAGCAAGCCCTCAGACTTTACCTCTCAGGCATACCTTTCAATATCAAAAGGAAAGAGTGAGGATTTGGCCTGATCCCAGGGTCTCTCACAGAATTCATAAGAAAAACATACCTCAGAGATACATTGGCCAGGTGAAAAAGATCGTAGATGAAGTGATCACTCTGGTCTTTGTAGTTTCACCCTGGGAAATCCTAGAGGACTTCAAGAAAGCCTACAAAGCTAATCTATCCCTCAAAGATGCTGGAAAACAAAATAGTGAAAAAGGGGTTAGTTTACAAAAGGCTTAAGGAAGTCAGGAAAAATGAGCTCCAGTTGTTCCTAGAGGGTAATCACCCGGATGAGTTTGCTTACAGAATAATAACAACTGTGGAGCTAAAGAATGGGAACAGGCCAAATACCTGTCTGAGTATTATGGGCCTGAATCATTGTTTGAAGGAGGTGCTGAAGAGCTAACCATGGAGGAACAAATCACCTTCCTTGAGGCCTACACAAGAGAGTCGTACAGACTCATTATGGGGAAGTAAATCTCATGAATGGGATAACAACTCTGTGTCCAGTTCCCCAAAACAGAGTTCCCATTCATACCCTGCCAAACAAATATCTGAGATTTCTTCCCAGGACGGAGCTTACATGGGTCATCTTCTCTACTGATCAAGAAGGAAAAAGACCAACATTTTTCCAACAATAAGTGGGATAATAAATAATTTAGAGGTTTTGGCTGCATTGGTTCAGGGGGAGTTTGTTGGACCAAAAGAACCAATGAGCCAAGATCAGAAAACCTCTAAGTCCCACATGGTATCACAACAACTGCTGAAAGCCTCATCAGCAGTTTGACAAGTGCTGAAGACTTCAACAGTGAAGATCAAGTGCTGAAGACTTCAACAGCTGAAGAACTAAAGTGCTGAAGTACAACAGCTGAAGAACACAAGTACTGAAGCTGAAAGACCAAAGTACTGAAGTACAACAGCTGAAGAGTTTACAAGTGCTGAAGATCAACAACTGATGTACAAAGTCTGAAGACAAAGACTGAAGACATCAGCTGATGATATCTACTGAAGTCATCAGCTGATGAAACATCTGAAGGTCAAAGTCTGAAGATCAAGTACTGAAGCCTCAGTAGTTTGTCACAACTGCTGAAGAGTACTTCTTCAGTAGTTGTGATATCAGTAGTTTTATATTTCTAGTTTCAGTAGTTTTATGTTTCAGTAGTTTTGTAAAACGACTGAAGAGCTTGTTCTTCAGTCGTTGTAGTTTCAGTAGTTCAATCAGTAGTTTTATATTTTGTACTTAACACTCTGATATGTTCTCAGTAGTTGTGAACATTTCAGTAGTTTGTTAAGAGTTAGTTATTTTTGTATTAGATCTGCCAGTTGTCACTTTCCGTGATAACAGCAGTGTTTGTTGCACTCTATATAAGGAGTGACAACCTATTGTAATAGTGGAATGACGTGAATGAATGAATGATTTGATTAGAAACATTCCATATCTATAAACATTCCTTGAATCAGAAATCTATTTCTTGCTATAACCGTATGTGCTCTTAATGCATACAAGCATCGACTTCTTGCTACAATTTGTCTAATTCCTATTCTTATTCCGCTGCTTGAACTATAATACATCAAACTTGTGATCGCTGATCCTGTCAGGGATCTTCGACATAGTACGAGAAGGACTCCACTTCAACACCACTTGGGTTTTCCAGTCCTTGGGTCCACCTCCGACCTCCGAATGTACCTCGTAGGTTGCTGAGGCTTGAAGTTAACCCATCGTGTGTGGTATTCTCTCTTCAACGCAGTTCAAAACTAGCCGGACATCTTCTGGGGATCAGCATACAACAGGTTCAGGTGTGCCAACTGGTTGAGCTCAAAACCAGGGAGAGTCTTCACATCATGTGGAAATCTGAAGTACTCGATTCCCTTCTCCCGCTTCACAGCATATACATTTAGATCCTCCAAGTAAGCCCACGCTATAATCTTGCCAAACCCCTTCAGATGCTTCTTGACTCTATAGAGCTTGGTGTAGGCACTCGGTTTCGGCGCTGTGCATTGGGCACGGATCTCTGCAAAGCAAGTCGCTTACTCAACCTTTTTGGTCTCAACATCTGCATCCGAGGCTTGGGCTTGGCTCTCTGATTTCTCAGCCTCCCTCTCCATCATATCCAATTTAGCATACAAGCGACTGTCTAGCGTATCACCAAAATCGGGAACCACATTTCCTTCTCGATCAGTATATTTAGGATAGTGATGTGCTGTGACGTCTTCAATCTCTATTTCATCAACATCATTGGAGCTCATCATCACTAGCAACATCGATGGTAGGGGCATCTTTGACCAGTTCATCCGGATTCAACCGGAACATCTCTGTCAGTTGCTCATTAGTAAGGTCATGGATGATTTCTCCTTCTTCAAGAGCATAGCTCACTGACCTCCTGACTATCCCTTGCAGACAAGAATCATAGTGAACTGAGTCTTGATCTGCAGGGGAGCAACATCGTATTCATCTCTTTGAAAGTTGGATCTGCTTGATTTGAAACATATAATACATCATTCATCAGTAAATAATCAAGATAGTAAACATTAAATAATACATAAACATTCACGCACATAAGTTTAATACAATATTCAAGTACAAAAGATTTAAATTACATAAACATCTATGCATTACATTTGTCCTGAATCATGTGGTCCTCTACTGTCGGGGCTGATGTCAACGCACCTTGATCTTGATTTCTTTTGGCCGCCTCTCATTAGCTTCTTGGGCACCCGAAGCAGATGGATCTCCTTCTCCTTTAATGTCTCCACCATCCATATCATCACCTCCATCTATATCATCACCTTCATCATCACCATCATCATCATAATCATCACTCTCATCATCATCCCCATCATCACCATCTCCCTCTCGGATCTTCAGAGGCTCATCCTTTGTGCCCTTAAGTTTGACCAGGATGGTTCTCTTGGTATCCTCTAACTCCTAAATCTTCTTAGAAGATAACACGTTCTGCTCTTTGAGTTGGGTAATCTCTAGACTCTGAGCAGCCATTTGTTGGGCTTGCTCCTCAACCTGTTGCGTGTGCAGAGAGATCTGTAGTGATTGTGCAGCAGTAAGCTCCACTAACTGTCAGAGTTGTGTAGTCTTCTCGTCATCGGCGGCTAACAACTTCAGCACCATACGGTTTACTGCTGAGAGCTGTTCCTCTACCCTACTAGGAGGTAGAGATGAGTTGGAGGGAAAAGATGGGTGAGATGATGGTCCTGCCTGGTGGCTAGTGGTGGTGGTGGCAGCGATGAATATGGGAGGTGGTATATTGTGGATGGTGGTGGGTGAGCTGTAGTGGGGTAGATGGGATGTGGGTAAGTGGTGGAGGGGCTGAGGTAGTGGTGTGTGAGATGGTAGTGGTGGTGGCAGGTGGTGTGGTAGTAGTGGTGGTGGTAGTGGTGGAAGGTGTGGCTGAGGTAGTGGCTGTGGTGGTAGCTGAGGTCAGGGTGAACTTCAGTCTATTCCCCTTCTTGCCATAGGGGCGAGCCATTCTCTTCTTCCTTGTGCCTTTAGGTACTGTGGCACCCCCATGGCTGCTGGGCGGGTCTGGGGTTATGATGGATCTAAAACAGCAGCAACAGCATCCCTGGACTCCCCTTGGCATCCACCAACTGCCCTTAAACCTCTCTCTGTGGCAACCACCCTGCTGCCCATAGTACTTGTCAGGCTCCTCATCACTCTCCTCCTCCTCATCAGGAGGGCAAACATCCTGATGGAAACTGGCAGTGGTGGCTTCTCCATGGGTGGGTGGTGGAGGTATAACATGTGCAGTGCTTGCCCTAGAAGCAGCGGGCCCAGAGTTTCCACCGGTGTCACTGTCATCGTCATCGGAGTCATCAAAAGGGAGAGCAATCTGCTCTACATCTGAGTCACTCTCCTTATGGCGCCACTTACGCCTTGCCAGCGCCATGTAATCCGCCCAGGCCAGATGCCCGAATAGTCTCTTCACAGGGGGTTTGACTAGCTTTCCCATGTAGACCTTCATGCGGCCCAATGTCGTATCATCTATCACCTCCAGAGACATTGCATCGTGGCTCTCCTTAGGCACGGTAGGCAGCTTTCATCGATAATCATTTGTAAGAATCTAGGTACATACAGAAGCGCTCCTTGCCTTTGGCCTCAAGGTTCTCTATAAGGTAGGCAAATATCATGCTGGAGAAGCTGAAAGGGTGGTTAAGTACCATTGCCACGTAGGCATTCTGGATCTGGTCTGATAGGTCATCAAACCACCCCTCCTCGACGCTATGCACTTCAGTATCACATGTGCCAAGTACTTAAACTGGGGACACAGGTTGCTTTTGTTAAGCACACCTACATTGATGTCCCTAGAGTACTTCACCCTAAGGAAGCACCCCCTCACTATCAGAGGGTGTAGCTTGGTCGGGTGATCTGCATTGTCACCCAGATCTAGTACTCGTCGAAGATTTGTAGCTGACACCAATATATCCTGCCCAAATATAGTACTCCTGATGTTGTAGGGCTCATGAGATCGATCAACCGATGGACCATCCCAGAAGGCCGGCTGTATAGACCTGTAGGGGGTGCATGGTGTAGATATAGCTCTGTGGATCCAGGATCTCTTTAGGAAGGCTATGATTCCAGCAAACTCGGCACCGTGTTGTGGCATCCAGATGAGCACAAATATTGTGCTTGGTGTTTATGGTCCACCGATCAGCCATCAATCTGTAACACAAGAAGCGTACAAGTAAGATCATCACACAACAGAAACCATTGATAATTAATCAGTTTGAGATCATTCTGGTTCAATTATGCGATTGAACCACATGACTAGGTTCAGTCGTTTGACCTAATCATGCGACTGGATACAATCGGGTGACTAATCATGCGATTGAGGTCAATCGGGTGATTGAGCCTGCGTTTGTTTAGTCGGCCGACTGAGCTCATTCGCATTGTTCATTCGGCCGACTAGTCATTCGTCTAGCTCAGTCGTGCGATTGTAGTTCATCCAGGTGTCAGTCGCATGACCTACTGTCTGTTCAATTGAGATTCAAATTTCAACCAAATCGTAATATTAGACATTGTGTTTTGGTTCATTAGACTCGCAATCACTCTAATTAGCACCTAATAACCTTGATTTCAACATTTTACTTAGTTTTGTTAGGTTATTTGTCCAACCAAGTCTCGGTTCTTGGTTAGGGCCGAACTCAGTGGTTTATGGGTCAGATCGACTGAAATTTGGGTAGATTGCACCGCATTATATCTGTGTAAACCCTAGAGATTGTCAGAATATCGAAATATGAAGTCAAATTAGGTCAGAGGAAATTTTGGTAGAGTAACGGTATGCTGTGCGATTTTAGGGCGAATGAGGGGTGATGAGTGAATGCGATCGACTATGTCCCTATTTATACTGAATCTGGTTTCAATCGAGCGACTGGACCCATTCGCTCTTTTCATTCGGGCGGTTGGATCTCAGTCGTGCGATTGGTCAGTCGATCACATTCAGTCGGCCGACTAGGGCTCAGTCGGGCGACTAACTCATTCGCACAACTCCATTCGGGCGACTGGCTCAATCTTGTAAGCCATTCATGTGAATGATTCATACTCATGCTCCATTCGGTTGTCTAGGGCATAAGTATGGTCCAAACATACGATTGGTCCATACTCATGGTCCAGTCATGCGAATGGGTCATACTCATGGTTTTGACTTTATAACCATTTGACATTTAACCCCATTTAACTATTGATTAAACATTTTGAGCAATCGATCATCTCAGACATGATCGTTTTAAATTTTAAAACTTTTGATCACCTCAGTTGTGATCCTTTTAAATAAGACATATTTTGTCAACTCAGACGTGACCCATCTACCATTTGAACACACGTTTAGTCACCTCAGACGTGACCCTTTTATGTGAATAAATCTCAGATTGAATTCCACATCATAGTCCGATAAAGCTAAACTAACTAAAGAAAAAATTTAATTAAGAAAAATTAACTAACAGAACTAAAATGTTTTTGTGATTTTGTGTGGGGTGGAAATCCTAAGATAGAAATCTACTAGATTTATTTCTTGAATAGGCAGCTTAAAGTTATTTCGACCATAAGTGAAACGATTCATTATGGAATCATACAGGTAATCAATTCATTCAGGACATGTTTCCAAAATCATTTGATGCTTGATTCTTGTCTTCATCGAGGGTCATTTAGCAATTTTAGGAAATCATACCGTACTACTAGATGCACACATTGATTTGGACTTTCAAGAATTGCAGCCACAATGATTGTCAGTATACTGTCCACTTAAATCCATACACAGACTTTTGACACAGATTGGTGATGTATTAAATTTTATTATTTCAATCAACATTTTTGGAGCCCACGCTTATATGGTAATCAACATTCCTCAGGAGATTTTTGAGTGGTCTACGGGTATATTGACAAGAAGAAACTATTCTTAGAGCTTTCAAAGAGAAGCCAAGCCTCAGGTCAGTGCCACCGCAAGCAGAGAGGCAGCAAACAACAATGAACTCTAGAATATCTAGGTTATGCTTATCCTCGGCTAGTGCCATCGCACAGTAGAGAGGAACACAACCTATCTTCTTGTTAGAGCATAATTTTTTTTGCACATAACGCACCAACAACATAGGTTATTAGCTTGATTGCATTTATCGTTCATTTTTTTGTGCTTTGCTCTTTTTGTGGTCATCCGCACACATTATTGGCGTTTATTTGATTGTCACCCCTTATTGGAAATAACTGATTGTGTTAACCAGTGATAAGATGGGAACCCACAGTCAGTTGAACAGCTTAGTTTAAATTGAGTTCACCAATGAGGTCTAATCATCTATTGTGTTGAAACTACCGACACATCATGTAGTGGTCTAACAACCTTTAGATCTACTTTCTTTGTTTTACCTTAGTAGTAGCCAATGTACTATCATTTTTCCTTTTATATTGCCCAGACTTCTCAGACTTATACATTGAATTTCGCATCTAATTAAATTTAATCTTATAAAGTCTCAAATGTTTTGTTCCTGTGTACTATCATTTTCCATAGTCATTGAATCGGTTTCACAGATCCAATCTCATTTCTATCAGCTAGGCTGTCCTCCTCCCTTGATAATTTTTTTAATACTAAATTAACCTATTCTCCCCCTAAAATTCTAAAACTGTAAATGATTTGCGATTTTGGGATTTTAATCGGCGAAGAAATAACATCAATATAATTAATTAATAAAATAGACTAAAATTAAAGAAAATAAAAGAATATAAAAGAAAAATGGACTTTACACATCGGACTAAACATGTTCATCTTCTGGAATTACATCACTTTTCTTTTTAACGTCGTTGACCTCTAACAAATATAGAAAACGTGGTTTATCAAAAGCTTTTGTATAGAGGTCAGTGCGTTGAAAATCCGTATTTATTTTAACAACATCGATTAAATTCTTTCCAAAACAATCACGTATAAAGTGATATTTTATGCCGGTGTGTTTGGTCTTAGGATGTTGGACAGGATTTTTCGTAATGGCTATTGCAGCAGAATTATCAACAAATATGGGGGTGTTAGAAAATTTCAAACCGTAGTCCCGCATCTGTTGTTGAATCCAGATGATTTGAGAACAGCAGCTTGCCGCAGCAACATATTCAGCTTCACAAGTTGACAACGCAACTGATGTCTGCTTCTTACACTGCCACATGACTAATCTTTTCCCAAAGAATTGACAAGCTGCTGATGTAGATTTGTAGTTCATCTTGCAGCCACCTTAATCCGAATCACTGTACGTGGTAAGCTCAAAGTCATCGACATGAGGATACCACAACCCAAGTGTTGGTGTACCCTTCAGATAATGAAATATCCTCTTGACCCCGATAAGATGGTTTACTTTTGGTTTTGCCTGATATCTCGAACAAAGGCACGTTGCATACATGACATCAAGTCTTGAGGCAGTGAGGTACATGAGGGATCCAATCATTCCTCGATACATGGTGGCCTCAACCAGATCACCATTCTTGTCGGGTGCTACATCATGGTTTTGGTCTTAGGATGTTGGACAGGATTTTGAGAACGTATAAAGTGATATTCTGCAACCAGATCACCAGATCATGTATAAAGTGATATTTTATGCCGATGTGTTTGGTCTTAGGATGTTGGACAGGATTTTTCGTAACGGCTATTGCAGCAGAATTATCAACAAATATGGGGGTGTTAGAAAATTTCAAACCGTAGTCCCGCATCTGTTGTTGAATCCAGATGATTTGAGAACAGCAGCTTGCCGCAGCAACGTATTCAGCTTCACAAGTTGACAACGCAACTGATGTCTGCTTCTTACACTGTCACGTGACTAATCTTCTCCCAAAGAATTGACAACCTGCTGATGTAGATTTGTAGTTCATCTTGCAGCCGCCTTAATCTGAATCACTATACGTGGTAAGCTCAAAGTCATCAACATGAGGATACCACAACCCAAGTGTTGGTGTACCCTTCAGATAACGCAATATCCTCTTGACCCCGATAAGATGGTTTACTTTTGGTTTTGCCTGATATCTCGAACAAAGGCACGTTGCATACATGATATCAGGTCTTGCGGCAGTGAGGTACATGAGGGATCCAATCATTCCTCGATACATGGTGGCCTCAACCAGATCACCATTCTTGTCAGGTGCTACATCATGGTTTTTGGAAGTGGAGTCCCAACTGCTGAAGCATTTTCCATGTCAAACCAACTGAGAATATCCCCTACATACTTGGTCTGATGTAGAAATATCCCCTGTGGCGTTTGATCCACCTGTAACCCGAGAAAGAACTTCATCTCTCCCATGGCACTCATTTCAAATTCTGCCTTCATAACTGCTTCAAATTCTTTACATAAGTCTTCATTCTTGGAACTGAAGCTTATGTCATCAACATAATTCTGAACGAGCAGTAGATCACCATCCTTTTCTTTGATGAACAATGTACAATCAATTATACCTCTACGAAATCTATGTTTCACAACATGAATTGAGAGTTTTTCATACCATGCTCTCGGGGCTTGATGAAGTCCGTAGAGAGCCTTATCTAGTTTATAAACTCTGTCTCGATAATATGGATCCTCAAATCCTTCGGGTTGACTGACATACACTGATTTTTGGATTTCACTATGAAGAAACGCACTCTTTACATCCAGTTGATAGACTTTAATCTTCATATAAGATGCATAGGTTAGGGAGATACGGATGGCTTCCATTCTCGCCACAGGTGCAAATACTTCATTATAATTAATTCCCTCGACTTGTCGAAATCCTTGAACTACAAGTCGAGCCTTGTTCCTGATGATGACTCCTTGGTCATCTTTCTTAATTTCAAGACCCATTTGGTACCAATGAACTTAGCAGATTTAGGTCTATCAACCAGTGTCCATACACCTAACTTCTTGAACTGAAGAAGTTATTCTTGCATGGCACTAACCCATTCCTCATCATTTAAGGCTTCACTAACGTATTTTCGCTCAAACTGAGACACAAAACAATGATATGCACCATCATGAAGGTATCCTTTTTCCATTACCAAGGCATAATCAGCTGAATGTAGCTAATTTCTAGTCTGAACTCCTGATCTGACATCCCCAATGACATTGTCCAGAGGATGATATACATTTAGGCGTGATCCAGGATTGGTGGGAATAACTACCTTAGATTCAAGATTATGAACATTTGGTTCTGTATCTGTGGTAGAAGGAGTGTGAGGTTCCAAAGACTCAGAGGCATCAATGTCAGATGCTTGTGGACTTGGAGTAACAGGAACTTGTTCCTCCGGATTGTTCTGGTTATCCTCCACGGCTTCATCGTTAGAGGAGGAGTCACTAACTTCAAGTGCTCCCCTGAATGTTTAGTCGATTCACCTTGTGAACCAGATGATGTTGAATCTTGTGATTAGGTGTTTAAGACATCATACATCATTTTGGCTGCTAACTCATTGTCAGACGAAGAGAGAGGTATGTTGAAGGACTTGAAGAATCCATCATAATCAAAAAAGAATGCGGGTCCTTTTCCAGCAGGAGGGGTGGTGTATCTCTGAACATCTACATTACACCACACTTCTACTTGACCCATTGAGTTGTTGTAAACTCTCTTATTCGATATGTTGTATCCTGGAAAGATTCCCTCCTCAGCCTTCTCGCTGAACTTTCCCTCCTGAGTTTTCTTCACTAGGGTGCATGGAGCGCCAAACGGTTTGAGATACTCTAGATTTGGTTTACGTCATTGAAGTAACTCATAACACGTCTTGCCATGGAGTTTAACTACCAAAACTCGATTTAATGTGTAATACTCATTGGCTACCGCTTCATTCCAAAATTGGATAGGCAGTTTTGAATCTGCTAGCATTGTCCGTACTGTCTCTATTAAGTTGTGATTCTTTCTCTCAACAACGCCATTCATCTGAGGAGTGTAGGCAGAAGTGAACTGGTGCATAATTCCTTTTTCTTTGCAGAAAGCCTCCATCCATTGGTTCTTGAATGCGGTTCTGTTGTCTGAGCGTACTTGTTTTACCTTCAGCTTATATAGTGACTCGAGTGTAGTTACTAACTCCTTGAATGATTCAAATGATTTTGACTTTGATTTCATAAATATCACCCAAGTGAATCTTGAGTAGTCATCTGTAACTACATAGCAGTACAAGTCACCTACGATGCTTCTTGTACTGACTGGACCAAACAGATCCATGTGAAGAAGCTCAAGAGGCAGTTCAATGGAATGAACCTTCTTTTCCTTATGAGATTTCTTTGTCTGTTTTCCTTTCTTGCAGGCAACACAAAAATCCGGGAGTTGAAAGTTTTTGACGTTTACTCCTTGCACTAGATCATTCTGGATCAAGTGATTCATCTTCCGTGGATTTATGTGTTCCATTCTCCTATGCCAGGAGATTGAATCCTTCTCGGTAGCTTTTGACAAGAAGCACTATACTTGATGATCCGTTGTAGAGGCCTTTGATAGATCCAATAAATAAAGGTCATTATATCTTGAGGCAGACATTAAGACTTGGTCCTCCAGGATCACATAGTCCTTTTTTAGGACATAGCACTTTTTCTTATCAAAAACAACCTTAAATCCTTTGTCACATATTTAGGATACATAAAGTAGGTTATTTTGAAGTTGTTGAACGTAGTTTACATTATCAAACTTTACTTTTTGGTTCCCTACCTCCCTTTGAGCTGTGATGTAACCTCCTTTATTTCCTGTAAAAGAAACCTGACCTCCTTTATTTTGTTTGACGTTTGACAAGAGTGCCCAGTTTCCAGTCATGTGCCTTGATGCTCCACTATCTACGATCCAAGTATTAGTATCAGCACTATAGCGATCACCCTAGACATTCAATGGAAATCATTAGTTGAGGTTAGGGACCCAAGCCTTAACTGGCTTGGGTGACCCAGAGGCATCACACATCATAAATTCCACCCATTGACCTTTTGAGGGTGAGGAAAGATCTGTTATCTTCTTGTTCTCATTATCATATTCAAGGATAGATTTCTCTTTCCATAAACCAGTCTTATGTAAGGCCTGTTTGTGATAAACAGACGACTGGTTGATAGGTTGAACTTTAGGTTCACTGACTCTTTTTGGTGGAATCATTGAGCTTCTTTTGGAAGAGCTTACTTTAGTGTCATAAAGTTCAACCTTTTTCTTTGGTGTCTTGTAATAAGGACAGTAAGACGCGATGTGTCCATACTTTCCACAGTTGTAGCATGATCTGCTTTCAACTTGACGATTTAACTATTTCTGTGGAGAAGTGTATGACACATGTGTGACGTTGTTTTGTTTGGGTCTTGACATTTCTTTCTTAGATGTTTTATCTGGTATAACAAAATTAATTGTTTGAACATTTTTAACATCTTTTCCTTTTTGTTTCTCTGGACTTAGACATGAAGCACGTGTGTGGTTAACTTGTTTGGTCTTTTTGGGTTCCGAATTAGACTTGGTTGACCCAGACTTAACTTTAACTTTTTCAAATTGTTCGTCCAGATTGATACAAGGCATTTTACCTTGTGATTTTGAAGTGGCCTCCTTTAGTTTAGTGCTAGATTCATTTGGTTTACATGTGGAATCTGGGTCACTTACTAGAGGAGTGTACACCACATGATCCTTGATTGGGTTATTGTTGATTGGTTTACTTTTAGGATTCATCAAGGTCTCATGTGGAGGTGGAACCACTTTATAACCCAAACCCTCCCTATTGTTGCGTTCTCTTACTAAGTGTTGGACAATATGAGAAGAACTTGTCCAACTATGCCGTTTTTGCTTTAAAGAGTTTACTTCTACTTCCAAGACTACTTTTTGTTTCTTTGTGTCTTCTAGGGAGTTTAGATAGAACTTAATGTCATTTGCCTGGTTAAAAGCTACAACTTTGGTTTCCCTAAGTTGTTTGTTCAAATGTTCTATCTTTTCTTTATAGCTATGCTCATTTTGTTTTAAAATTCTACTGGTTTCTGTGCACAGTTGTAAATCATTTACTAAGCTATCATTATGATCTAATAACCTAGAAAATTTTAAGTCAATGCTTTCCCTAAATTTATTACATTCAATGCATGCATGACTATCAAATAATTGATCAGTGGTACTTACCTAAGAGGGAGTGGTTGAATCAGCCATCAAGGCAGAGTCTGACTTCTCTGGTTCTGATGATTCTGGACTTGTTAAACTTGTCCCTTCTTCTGGCAGGTGATCAACCACAGTTGCAGTTTCTTCAATATTTGACATCGCGAGTTCCACTGCAATATCACCCTCACTTGCTGAGTCATCATCTAAGTCCTCGACACTAGCAATGTTGGATTCTCCTGGAGACACAAACCGAAAGCTCCAATCTTGTCCTTCGTCATCATGAGCAATTAAGGCTTTAGGATCCTTGCTTGGCGAAGTAGGACTACCTGCGGGTTTATCCTGACGATTAAAGGATGAGAAAGGATTCCCATTTCCTGTCTTTTTGGGCTTCATACATTCACGTTTAAAGTGCCCATTTTCCCCACAGTTGAAGCAGGTAACTTTGGTCTTGTCAAAACCGAAAGTTGTGTCCTTAGTAGCAACCAAGTTCTGTCCAGTCTTCTTGACAAACTTCTTAGCTCTCCGGATAGCACTTGCTAAAACCCACATTATGTACATTCTTTCCAGCTCTGTCTCGTCTACATGCTCGTAGTCCTCATCTGTCAAATGGCAGTTCCTAATTTTCCCAGCAACTAGTCCATCATAGGAGTGGATGACAGCTGCTAAGAGGTCCATGTGCTCCTTTGCTACCTCTACTGTCACATTCCCGAGATTCTCGGTCTTCAGTTTTGTAGCATTGGCTTCAGGTGCTATGTATTGGGTACCAGATGACCCTGACATGTCAGAAGAAGAGGGTTGAGATGGACCAGATGAACTCAACACAAAAGCCGTTTGTAGTGGAGCTCTAGACGTTTTGGCTTGGGAAGTTGAGTTGTACAGAGCTGGATTCTGATCATAAGTAGACTTTTGTGCCCTGTACTTCATCCTCAACTCTTCCTCTCTCAGTTTCAGAATGAAGTCGTTGATATCTAACTTCACCAGCATATCATTTTGTTTGAGATTGGAGACAAAATAAACCCACTTCTCTGGCAACCTATCAGCAAAGTTTGAAACTTTGTCTTCCATAGATGTGGTAACTCCATGAGTGTGCAACTCACTCATTAAATGGTAGAATCGATCAATGACGTCATCCAAGCTCTCCTTTCCCATTGATGAGTAGTTGTCAAACTCCTTCTTCAACGCTTTAGCCTTTAGAGCTTTTAACGATGAATTTCCGTCATACCTCTTTTCCAATGCATCCCACAACTTCTTAGCTTGCTTGTTCTAAAAAATATGATGGAAGATGTCCTTAGGAATTGACTGAGTTAGCAAAGCATAAGCTTTCTTCTCAGCATTGTACTTTACCTTTTGTCCATCAGTCATGCCTCCTAACGTAAGTTTGATTCCATCTACACCTACAGGCATGCTATACCCTGTCTCTATCGACTCCCACAGATTGGGATCTATGCCATTCAAGTAGATCTTGTATCTTTGCTTCCACTATGGGTAATCATCTAATGTGATTAGCTTAGGGGGTTGTTATGATTCCCCACTTCATTTTCCAGAAGCAATAGATTCTGCATCCTTGAATCTCTCCCTGCGGTGAACGCTGAATATTGATCCTCCATTACTATCAACTTTAAACTTTGGAACAAACTGTATTACTTGTGCGAATGAAGGTGTGCGATTGGACAGCTCGTGTGATTGAACAATAGGAATGGCTCAAACATGCGAATGAAACAATGCGAATGAATCAATCGTGCGTATGGACCTGGCCGAATGAACACTGCGAATAGACAGTTTAGTCATACGAATGGATGTACGAATGAGTCCAATCATGCGAATGAGGGATGCAGATGAATTCAATCATGCAATTGAGTCAATAGTGCATCTGAGGCTGCTGGATTTTGAGAATTCAAAGGTTTAAGGTATTTTGGTCGCAAAAACACGAATTTCTCACTAACCTAATTGTCGTATGCCGGAAAATGTTAACTTTTTGAACTAGAGACGTCTAAAACACTGTTTGACACAAAAAGATTGTGATTTTGAGAGAAAAACACAATTTTTATATCCAAATGATTGAATCACACGTAAATCAAGAGCCAAAGCTCTGATGCCACTTGTTAGGATCGTGTATCAGATGAAATACTAACTGATAAATGTGTATACCAACTCAAATAGTGCGGAATCCTATTTGATTGGCGATCCAATCAGTGAGAACGCACGTAGAAACAATTGTAGATTGAATCTAAACGTTAAGAATGATTGGTAATAAATTTAGTGCGATCTATGAACTTGGCACAGGTTCTTAGAAGTCTCTGGAAGGCTACGGTATGATTTAGTACGTAGGTATTCGAAGTGTTACGGTTTTTCATGAATTAAGTGGTATTTATAGGTTAGGGTTTCTCATTTGTGCGACTGAACCATTAGCATGGTTCAGTCGTGCAATTGAGTCATGCGGTTGATCCATTCGCACGACTGAGTGTTCAGTCGTGCGACTGAGTCAATCTCATGTTACAATCATGCGACTGATCCAGTCTCCTGGTTCAGTCGTGCGACTGGTTCATTAGCATGAAGTTGTTCATGCGTATGGTCCATTAGCATGGGCCATTCGCATGAGAACTTCATATGACTAAGTTTGAATATATTTCTCAATCATTACATTACTATGATTAATTCAAGCAATCACAAACCTATATAATTAGTTCAATATGCGTCAATAAATAATAAACATTCATATACTGAAACATTAAACATTAAGATCATTCATCACATAATCTATTTCATTCAACTCATATCTTTCATTTACATTGAGGACATGACAGACATATTACATTAAGATCGTAAACTAGGTATACAAGCAATACTAAAAATCACATCTTATGTGCAGGGACATCCATATACAAGAACAACAATGTCTGGATTGTAGACAGTGGATGCTCCAGGCACATGACAGGGACAAATCTCTCCTTCAACAGTTTCAGAACTATGATGGAGGTCCTGTCCAATTTGGAGGTGAGGCCGAAGGATATATTTCTGGCAGAGGGAGTATATCCAATGGTAAGTTAAAGGTTGACAAAGTTCACTTTGTCAAACAGCTTGAACACAATCTGTTAAGTGTTTCTCAATTCTGTGATCAAAAGCACCAGATGCTTTTCATAGAACATGAGTGTATTATCCTCAAACCAGGGATGACAATTCCTCCAAAACTGGTGCTTCTTAGATCTCCCAGGAAAGGGGATATGTACAAGCTGGATATGAACAATGCTTCCCCAATGAGTAAAGTATCATGCTTTCTTTCCAAAGCTGATAGTGATTAGTCAACACTGTGGCATAAACGTATGTGTCATGTAATTTTAAGACAATGAATAAATTGGCTAAAAATAACTTGGTACATGGTTTGCCTAAAAAGGAGTTTTTCTGCAAAGATAACTGTGTTGCATGCCTGAAGGGAAACAACACAGGACATCTCACAAATCCAAATATGTTAAGTCTATCACTACTCCATTACATTTATTCCACATGGATCTTTTTGGTCCCACAAGTATAATTAGCATTGGAAGGAAATCATACTGCCTTGTGATAGTTGATGATTTTACAAGATTTACATGGGTATTCTTTTTAATAACTAAAGATGAAACTGTTAAAACATTAAAATCTTTTATTCTTAAAATAGAAAATCAAATTGATCACAAGGTTAAAATAATTAGAAGTGATCAAGGACTGAGTTTAAGAACTTTGTTCTTGACTCATTCTGTAACTCAAAAGGGATTTCCAGATATATAGTACTCCCGGAACTCCTCAACAAAACGGTGTTGCTGAGAGGAGGAACAGGACACTTATTGAGGCTGCTCGAACTATGTTTGCTCATTCAAAACTACCTCTAACATTCTATGCAGAGGCAGTCAGCACTGCATGCTATGTGTAGAACAGTGTTCTTGTAGTTAAGGCACATGGAAAACCCCCTTATGAGCTATGGAACAAGAGGCCACCGTTCATTGGCATTCTAAGGTCCTTTTGCAGCAGGTCTACCATACTTAACACAAAGGACAATTTAGCAAAACTTGCTGAAAAGTCAGATGATGTTATCATTGTTGGATACTCTTCTAGCTCCAAAGCTTATAGAGTATATAACATTAAGAATCAACAATTTGAGGAGTCATCCAATATAGTTGTTAATGAGCACACTCCTTGTGTTAGGGGGAATGGCCCTGATCATATCTTTGATTTAGAATTGTATCCAAACTATTCTAAACCATCTTGTTAGAATGTTTTAGTTGGAACATGTGCTCAAAATGATGTTGATGCTGCTGCTGATAATCAACTGTTTGAGCTATGTAAGGCCCCGTTCCCGGACACCTCACAGTTGGTCAATCATTGCACTTAAAACATTAATAAACATACATTTATTTTGCAACGGAATTTTAAACTTTCATTAATAACTAAAAACATGTCATTTACAACATTTTTTTTCATCTCAAAATACAAGACACGTCAAAATATGGATGCCAGCCTCAAAATGCTCCCAGTAGCTTATGTATCCATGCCTGCAACTCCTCAGCATCCACATATACCTGCCAACTATCATGCATACAAAAATCAGCGACGCTGAGTGAGTTCTAGTTTATAATAAAACATACTTTTCTGTATTAAAATCATTCTTTACTTTATTTCAATTCATACTATACTCTACATCGTTCGTGATCATGCATCATACGTACATATAGATAATATCATTATTATCTTCATCATTACTTTCATTAACTTTGTATATTCAACGTATTACATTATCATTCACTTCTCTTTCTAGATCGGGTCAGACTTTACCCTCTTCGTGGCACTTAGCCATGATTACTGAGGTCGAATGACAAGGATCCTGTTCTGTACATTATTACGATAATTCATTTACGTTCATTCTTACGTTCGTTCTTTCATACATGATCTTCCGTTCATTACTCGTTATTACTCGAATCTTGTCTCTTGCAATATCCCCGACTCATGCTTGAAAGTTGATGCTGTGCCGGGGCCTGCTCACAAACCCCCGACTCATGTCCGAAGACTGACATAGCACCGGGATACGCGACAAAGATCCCATATGAGTCAATCACAAAGGTTGAACTCCATTTGAGTCTGTTGCAACACAAAGTCGCTCATCTCATTATCTCGTCTCATGGACAAAGACCTCTGTCGAGTTTGTTGCAACACAGAGTCACTCACCTCTTATCTCGTGTCATGGACAAAGACCTCTGTCGAGTCTGTTGCGATACAGAGTCGCTCACCTCATATCTATGCTTGGCTTTATGCCACACCCCCAAAGTTATACGTAACTCAGGTAACAACACCCCCACTGAAGTGGGTAACAACACCCCTACCAAAGTGGGTAACAACACCCCCATCGAAATGGGTAACACCCCCATCGAAATGGGTAACACCCTCATAGAAATGGGTAACACCCCCATAGAAATGGTAACACCCCCACCGAAATGGGTAACACCCCCACCGAAATGGGTAACACCCCCATAGAAATGGGTAACACCCCCACCGAAATGGGTAACACCCCCACCGAAATGGGTAAAACCCCCACCGAAATAGGTAACACCACTGAAGGTCAGTCACAAAGACTAGAACCCTTGCGTGCACACTTTAGGATTCGCTAAACCTCACATGGTAGAGCTTAAGGCATTAAGAGTCGTGCACCTCTGTACATGCTGCTTGCAAGCATCTCTATACTTTCTCTCTTATGCATTCATTCTATCATTATGTTCCTCTTTTTATTATCTTCCACTTTACGTTACATATACTTTCATTACATTAAATAACGTTCAATGCAAAGCTAAGGGAAGACATACATACATAATAAGGAACATATAAACATAACATATACCATCACCATACAGGCAACATCATACATACATAACACACACAAACATAAGCCATCACATCATAACTAGGCCTATCTCCCCATTTTATCCCTTAAAAATCACTTAGAAAACCTCAAGTCCAAATTAGGCGCATGGGACCTTCCAGGCGCATGAGCATAAAAATTCTATGTGTAAAACAGTCTGGCGCATGGGCACTGTTTTGGTGTTTCTACCTTGTTCAGGCACATGACACTTGTTCAAGCGCATCACCAAGACTTAGTCATTTCAAGCACTTGGGCACATGGGCACTGTTTAGGCGCATGGCCAACACTTGGCTTCTTCAATCACTTGGACGCATGGGAACTGTTTAGGTGCATGGCCAGCACTTGGGCACATGGCCAACACTTAGACACATGGGCCACTGTTTAGGCGCATGACCCACTCTTGGGCGCATGGCTAACACTTAGGCGTCTGGCCACTCATGCTGGGCGCATGGACAACTGTTTGGGCACATGAGCCACCTCTGGGCGCATGGACCACTGTTCATGTTCATCAAAACATTCTGAAATATTTTCTATGTTATCAACATCACCCGATTACCATTCTAAGCATACCCAAACACAAATCTAACATAGTAAGGCCATCTAAGCATGATATACATCATCACTAACCCATAATCAACACCATAACATACATACATACATACATCATTCGAACATAAAGCTGTAAACCCATGGTTTCTTTAAAAGATGTTTACTTAGTATGCATAATAGCCCCAATCAATTAAAATTCAGTATAAGAGGGGTTCTAGAAACTCACCTTGAGCAGCTTTTGAACAACACTCTTCTAGTTCAAGACCCACTTTGATTCAGCTCTTGAATCCCGAAAGAAACTCTAAATAACCAGAACTTTGGTCAAGAACTCAAAACCCAGCTGAAACCGAGCTCAAATAAGAGAAGACTTACCTTCTACAGCTTCTTCTTCCTCTTTCTCTCTCTAGAACAGAGAGTCTCTCTCTCTCTTCTTGTTTTCAACCGTGAAGAGGAAGATGAAAAAGGAAGAATGGGCACCCATACCCTTTAAATCCTTAAAGTAAAAAGGTTTGTACTTTGTACACTTTTTCCCCCTCCACTTGTGCATAATTTCTATTCCTTCCACTTACTTTTCTTTTCTTTTCATTTAAACAAAAATTTCGGGGTGTTACAAGCTACCCTGACCTCGTCCAAATTCTTCAAGTGCTGCAATACATCAAGCTTCTACCATTCACAGATCTGACAGCTTAACCATATCAAGGAATAGTGAATCACTTGCTGAGCCTCAAAACTCATTAGGTGATCCACCACAACACCAAGCAGAAGGAGGTGGTGTATTGAAGGAACATGGAACTGTTAATACTACTTCACAGCCAACCATTGATGATGTTTCTCACTCATTCAATCAGTCCTCATTGAATGATTTTGAAACAGCAGCTGGACAGAGTGTTCCAGTTCCTGAGCAGAATATGTCCAATCTGGATCTATCTCTGCAACTGGAAGTGATTCCTCATCTTAGAATTCATAACACTCACCCAACTGAGAACATCATAAGGGATGTCTCTGAAGGTGTGAGAACAAGAGGATAGACTCATCATCGGAATGTCTGCTTATACTCATGCTTTTTATCCCAGATGGAACCCAAGAAGGTGGAAGATGCCTTGAAAGATAGTAGCTGGCTTGAATCGATGCAAGAGGAGTTGCTTCAATTCAAGAGACAGAAGGTATGGAACCTATGTCAGCTACCATCTGGTCAAGTACCTATAAGCACTAAATGGGTTTTCAGAAACAAGAGAGATGATAGAAGCTTGATCATCAAGAACAAAGCAATACTCGTAGTTCAAGGATACACACAAGAGGAAGAAATTGATTATATTGATGTCTTTGCACCAGTTGCAAGACTTGAGGTAGTTAGGATCTTCCTTGCTTATGCTGCATCCACGGACTTCACTGTTTATCAACTTGATGTCAAGTGTGCCTTTTTTATGGGGATATAGATAGGGAAGTCTATGTATGCCAGCCTCTTGGATTTGAAGACCCACAACACCCCAACTATGTGTGCAAATTGGGTAAGGCTCTATATGGGTTGCACCAAGCACCTAGGCTGTGGTTTGAGACTTTGTCTCAGTTTCTTTTGAAGAATGGCTACACTAGAGGTACCATTGACAAGACTTGTTCATCAAAAGCCTGGAAAGGACATTTTGCTTGTTCAAGTCTATGTTGAAGACATCATATTTCGTTCTACAAATGACCAAATGTGTAAGGACTTTGAAAGCATTATGAAGAAAAAGTTTGAGATGAGTTCCATGGGGAAAATGGACTTTTTCCTTGGAATTCAGGTAAAGCAAATAAAGGAAGGGTTTTTCATTAATCAATCTAAGTATGTCTCTTACATCTTAGAAAGATTTGAGATGAAAGATTATAAGCCGACCAAGACACCCATACCCAGAAACCACAATCTTTGTCCTGACCTTGAGGGGGAGGATAGCAATCAACATCTGTATAGGGCAATTATTGGTTCTCTAATGTATCTCACAGCCAATAGACCTGATATCATGTTTGCTACGTGCATCTGTGCAAGATATCAGGCTGCTCCAAAGGTGTCTCATCTAGCTGATGTTAAGAGAATCCTCAGATACCTTAAAGGAGCACCTAAACTAGGTCTCTGGTATCCCAGAAACAAGGATTTCAATTTCTATGGATACTCTGGTAGTGACTATTGCGGCTGCAACATTGACATGAAATCAACATTAGGAGGATGTCAATTTCTTAGTGGAAGGATCATCTCATGGCAATGCAAGAAACAATCATGTGTCTCCACATCAACTGTTGAAGCTAAATACATTGCCGCTACTAGCTACTGTGCTCAACTACTATGGATTCAGAATCAGATGTTAGACTATGGATTCAACTTTATGAGTACTCCTATCCATATTGACAACAGTGGTGCTATCACCATTACTGAAAATCCGGTGAAGCACTCCAAGACAAAGCATATTGATATCAGGTACCATTTTATTAGAGATATTCATGAGAAAAATCTGATTAAGCTAATCAAAGGGGACTCAAATGAACAATATGTTGACTTATTCACCAAAGCTTTTGATGAACAAAGATTTAAGTATCTCATAACAACTATAGGGATGATAAACATTAATTAGATTACCTCTTTTGAAAACCTTTTAATATGTAATGTCCTATGTCAATACAATTTAAGCCCTATTTCAAAACCTCTCTCCGAAATTTTCTATGTATAAATTCCTTCCGAAGAGAAATTAACCCTCGAAAGTTATTTTCATATCTTCCGAAGCAAAATTTCTCAAAGGATAATTTTTTTCTCGGAAGAGTTTTTGGTCTCGGAAGAAGCGATTAATTTCATATCAGATCTACTTCCGAGGCTTACACACACTCTCCATTTGGAAAGCAATCATGACCTTCGAAAGCAAAGTCTTTTCTTCGGAAGTAAGAACTGCCTTCAGAAGGCAAATTACCTTTGGAAATGTTTTATATTCGGAAGAGAGATTTTACTATGTAACAGAAATCTCTTGGGCCCCACACTATAAAAAGCAAAGATTTTGTTAATGATGTCGGATTATTTAACTGATTTTAACCTTACCGCCACTGTCATTTCTTCAACTAAACATCACATCACCTTATCCTAATCCCCATTACCGCCTTTCCACCCTCTTTTAAATAATCCCGACTATTCAATTTCATCTTCTTACTTCAAATTTTGACTACGCTAGAAATTTTTCTCCCCTCCAACTTTACCCAAGCTCAAATTCATCTGCATTCACCTTTCTCCAATGGCACTCAACCCTCAGCACAACCAAGTCGCACTTCTCGATTCTTCAAGAGATGTTGACTTCTCTAAAATCATCTCCTTTCTCACCCAATCATCTTACTACACAGCCCTTACCGTTAACCCCACTGTTTACTTCAATCAAATGGCTGAATTTTGGGAAAATGGTCATGCCGAAACCCTAAATGGGATTTGTGTTCTAAGGTCCAGCATTTGTGGACAAGAGTTGGTCATTACTTAACAACTTATCGCGGAGCATCTCGAGCTTCATGATGAAGGCGCTCCTACTGAATTCCCCAAAGAAGATTTAGACAGCACTTATATCCTCATGGGATATGGTGGAGACGTGAGTAGGTCGACAGTCTAGAAGTTCAACTTCTCCTACAACTGGAAGTTCCTCTTGCATGTTGTCCTCCAGTGTCTGTCAAACAAATCTAGGGGATGGGATCAAATCCCGTATGAACTAGGATTCCTACTTCTTGGATTGGTGAGAGGCCTCCGCTTCAATTACTCAAGATTTGTAGTTACCAATCTGATTGGGAATCTTCAAAGGAGACATTCTTTATGTATCTCAGATTCATTCAACACATAATCAACTGTGAGTTGGAACATAGTACGCTTGTCTGTGCAGCTGCTCTGAATGTCCCTCACATGAGGCCTACCATCTTCAAGACTTTGAAGAAGGTGTCCACCAACTTCCCTGGAAGGTTCACTTCTCTACTTCCAGGTATGATTGAGCGCATAGCTCCTGGTGACATCCCTGTTCACCCCACAGGTGATGACCCCTCACCAGCAACCACCACCATAATGCTAACATCGCCTTCTCTACCCATCGCCATCACATACCAGAGACGCCCCAAACGAACCCTTGTTCAATCTACTTTGATTGAGCAAGCCCCTCCTATTCAATCCAAAAAGAATAGAGTGGAAACATTGGCTCCCACTCAGTCTGAGGTCTCTCCATCCTTCTCTTTTGACCTCAATTTGGGTTTTGAGTCTCCTCAGTCTTAATCCCATGAGCCCGACACTCATACCCACAGCCCTTAGTGATTGCGTGAAGTAGGATTGAGATTCTTACTGTGAATTGAATATGGTAATCAAGTCAATGATTGCATGGCGGAAACAAACAATCAAAGAACATTCAATGCAAGAAGCATACTCATAAATGCTTTGGTATTGTATATATGAAAGTTGATTGATTATAGAGAATAATTACAATAAAAATTCTCTATGTCTATCAGCCGTCACCTCAGGTACGAGGTTATCTATTTTATTTATAGGCAGACAAGATGCCTTTTACAAAATGACTAAACTACCCCCGACCTATTACATCAAAACTAGTCTAAGTCTTGATCCGTAGCTTTGTTTGTTCATCCGCATTGGCAAATGCGGATGAGTTGACTTGATCAACATTTCTTCACTTGATCATCCGCATTAGTATGTTGGTCATCTTCATTGGTTAATGCAGATGAACAAATACTTCTGCGCATTTGTTCGGTCATCCGCATTTGTCAAATGCGGATGAGCAAAGTCTTGTCCGCATTAGCATTTGGTCTTCCGCATTTGTCAATGCGGAAGAACATACTTGTCCGTATTTTTTTTATATCTTCCACATTGACAAATGCGGAAGACAACACTTGTTCTTTTTCTTGAGCAGGATCTTCATCTGCATTTCTTCTTGGACTTGTGGGATTCCAGCAAAGCAAACATCAAATCATCCATTGAATTGGCATGTATGATCCTTTCAGGATGCAACAATACTCCCCCTAAGGATTATACAACCTATTTTTCTTCAATGTTTGGGAGGTGATTGATATTATAAGGATTCTGCTGGGTCTTATGGAGGTAATAAGAATGCAGCTTTAGTTGGATCCAGGATAGCTTTGATCATGTTCACAAAATCTGTTGCTTTTGACATCCTGTCCCTACTCAGTACATGTACCTTAATTTTGCTCATATTGTAGATGGCTTTTATTGGTAACTTCTTTAGTGAAATAGGTTCCCAAATAGAAATTGTAGAAAGACTATCTCTGTGAATCAGTAAGCTTCCCCCCACATCTACCTCAAGTTTGACAATGTTCCCAAGTTGCAATGGTGCCTTCTTTTTCTTTCTTTTGTCTCTTTTAGCACTGATCCGATCATAAGCCAGTTTTAGAAACTTGATTCACTTTAGGAAGAAGTGCATATCTTGTTCACCTAATTTATTATTCATTTCCCCAAAGTGTCTGGTATATATATATATAGTAGATGTATGATCAATCAAGTAATCTTACTTCATATCCACTAAATAATCTTATTTCAGAACCCTCCTTTCCTCCCCACTTTCTTTCAGTCACCATCTCATAAGTTTTCTCATCATAGTACACATTTGAAATGGGTGTGGATGAATGAGTCCTAGACAACATTTTCCTCTTTAATGATTCTGTTGGTTTCACCCTCAACTCAGGAAACACAACCTCTTTTGCTTGCATTTTCTTCTTCTTCTCAAGGGGATTAACAAAAGCCTTAATTTTTCTCATGCATATTGTCATTAATGAATTGAAATTTTCAGTTCTTCTAAACATTTTGAGTATGATTTCAAATTCATATCCCCTGAACATAGCTACATGATTGATCAGTTCCAGTTGAGCTAGTTCTTTTAAATCATGAATCTCCAGGGCATGTACAAGAGCTGAGTACTCTATAAAGAATTGGACCAGCCCAGAGATCCTTTTCACCATGAACATATTCCACATGTTGTCATACTTCCAAGCAATTATTTTCTGATCAACTTTGCCTTTGGGGGGTAGACACCCCTCTGATTAACTCAGTAGTGGTTAACCCTTTTTGTAGTTTAAACTGAGAGGGTTCTGTAAACCATTCAGGGTACTTGTGAAGAACAAGAGCCAATAAATCTTGATCTTTCTGATTTAGCATCTTATCTTGAGCAGATACTCTAGATCTTGGCCTCTTGCTTAAGATTTCTTTATCTAACCTCTTGAGTCTTTCTTTCTTCTCAGTAATCATTTGAAGAGTTGCAGCCCTTAATGAGTTAGTTTTCATGTTCACAATCTTCCTTCTTGTGAACCCTTGGCTTGTAAGATAATCCTTCATTTCCTTATCTAACATGCTATAAGGATCAGGAAATAGTGGTTCAGGAGTTGGAGATGATTTCTTCATAGATGATAGTTTAGGCAAAGGAACCTTTCTTGAAAATGATCTTTCATACTGAGTTTTGGTTGATTTCTTCATTGGAGACAGTTTTGGCACAAAATCCTTTCTGGTGAATGATTTCTCATACTCAGTTTCAAAATTTGGATCCATTAGATTATTCACCTTCTCTTCCTCTTCCTTCATTCCTTCATATGTCATACCAAATACTTCATCTGGATCATACCCATGATTGATCAAAAACATAGCTTTTATCATCAGATCATCAGTTTGAGCCTGTGACACCATTTCCTCTACTAGTTTTTCTGGTTTCATAGGACTATCCATGTGAACATCCTTTTCAGCATCATAACCTCCAGCTATCTCTCCTTCTTCCAGATCAATTGTAGCAGCTTGTTTCTTTAATTGAGTTTCAGCCTACTCATGTTCTTCAAGAAATTCAGCTATTGTTACCAAGCTTCTGGGATCATCTTTCTTTTTCTTAACACTTTCTTCTTCAACCATTAGTCTTTTTCTCTTAGCCTTTTCAGCTAGATATTTCCTCTTTCTAGAGTAGGTTTGAAGTTGTGGACTTGAAGTTTTTTCAGCCTTTTTCATCTTTTCAGGCAATTTTTTAGGAGTGGTTTGTTCTTGTTCATTAACTTCTATTTCCTCCTTTTCTTTTTCTTTTTCCTTTTATGTTTCTTTTTCTTTTTCTTTTTCCTTTTCACACACTTCTCTTATCATTTCTTTTTGTTCTTTAGATAGTGACATATGAGGGAGAATCTGCATGCTTAACTCTTTCTCTAAAGGAACTAGAGATTGAGGGATGAATACAATAGGTTCAGTGTCAGTCTTTCGATTGTTCACAAACTCCCAAAAGTCATCATCTACACTGAATTCTTTAGAGGTAAAGCTGTCTAAAGTAAATCACAATCTCTAGGCTTTGTTCCTCATTCTTTGGTTGACTTGCTTCTTTTCTTTGTTCATCATTTTCTAAGACAGAATGATTTTCATCATCATCAATTCTTTCTTGTTCGTTTTTACTCTCATCAGCCACAACACTTCTTTGAATCTCAATTAATAACTCAAGTTTAGAGATCATTTTGTTTTGTCTTTCAATTTCATTTTGGAGATTGGAGATGATTTCAGCTTGTTCTTCAATAATGTTCTCTTGTTCTTCCATTGCTATGGTTTGAATGGCAAGAGTGTCAACATGGCCACACACTTCTTCTCTAGAATGGTTCAGTGAAGCTTTCAAGTAGTCAATCTCTTTCTCATTCTCTTTCTTTTCAGCTTCATACTTTTCTTTTAGCTCTTTTAATTCATTCTCCTTTTCATCAAGCTCTAGAATCCTATCATCAATTATTCTAGCTCTCCTATTTAGAATTCTTTCCATCCTTTCCACCTTTTGTAGGAGCTCAGATATTAGTTCATCCTTTTCATCAGGCCTGTTCATATTGGATTCAGCAAAGCTCTCTAAGGGAGCAGTCTCAAAAGTTGCTTTCTTTACAGGCATTTGAGCATGTTTATCCTCCTCATCTGAAGATGATTTAGATGATTTATAAGTGCTAGTTGAGTCTCCAAATTCAGCAGGGTAATCATGGGTGGCAAAGGTTGGTATGGTGATATTGGTGAGTGATGAGATAGTAGTATTGGTGATTGATGAGGTGGTGATGTTGGTTGTGGTGATGGTTATGGTGTTGGTTGTGGTGTGGTTGTGGTGTTGGTTATGGTGTTGGTTGTGGTGTTGGTTGTGGTGTTGTTGTGGTGTTGGTTATGGTGTTGGTTGTGGTGTTGGTGGTGGTGTTGGTTGTGGTGATGGTGGTGGTGATGGTTGTGCAGAAACTTGTTCTTGTCCTTGAACTTCTTGAATTATCTACTGAATCATCCATGGAAGAAGAGGTGAGTGAGCTCTACTGTAAAAGTTTCTTGGATCCCTCTTCTTAATGTACTTGTAAGATCTTGCATCATAATGAGGAATATCAAGCACTGGTCCCTCATTAGCAATATCAGGGAATGATTCATTGCTCAGGCATTGAATAAATCTTGGATACATAAGCACTTGTATCTTCTCCCCTCTTGAATGTTTAAAATCAAGCCATTAAAAACATAGGGAGACATATTGAATGGCTTGTTAGTGCAGAGAGCACAGATAGCTGAGGATGTGGTGATTGGAATATCATTCCATCCTGTCTTTCTCTTGGATAAGCAATGCTAAAACATGTGAATTAGGAATCTCCAAGGCAGATCAACTAATCCTTTAACAATTTATTTAGCTTCATATCCTCCTTCATAACCAATCTTAGCAAAAGAATGTGGTTATTTCATCATCATCCAGCTCCAGTGGTGCATTAGCATCATCACCAAATTGCAAGCATCTTCTAACAGAATCTTCAGTTATGCTCAGAGTGTTATCATTGTCAATTGTTCCACACCATCTGCTTTAATTACCTCAGCTGAGTTCCAGAAAGACCTAATGAGGTTCTCCTAGATGGTGGGTCTCATAGTGATAGCATAGGCTACCCTTGTTGTAGATAAGAATCTGTTCATATCTCTGAGTCCCTCAGCTTCTGGCACATCAGGATTTAAATAACCGCTGACATTGTGAAGCTTGCTACATGAAAGATTTGCCATATAATCTGCATAAGAGACATGTGTGTCAGTTTTTGATGATAACTCTTGTGTACCATTTATCAGTTTGACTTTAAATGGTCAAAGATGAACATTTGATATTACTGTATCATTGTTGTCACAACTAATAGTGAAGTTGTTGTTCAACAATCATAGTTTCTAAGTTTGAACCATTTATTAGATGTCATTTCATTGCTTTGTTACACATTTTCATTTTTCATCATGCTCTGTTCTTACAACAAACATGAATATAAAGGTTTTCATGATAAGTAGAATTTCTGTTAGTTTGCATGTTCATTGAAGTCGAAAAGGTGTATTATATTGCATCAATAAATCGTATTTTTGTGTTCTTCATTATCAGTTGGTTCATTGTTTGATTTAGGTTTAACAGTCCGAAAGTTAGGTCTTGATGAAATTATTGGAAATTTCACCTTGTTTTTCGATGCAAATGTAGTTTCAGAATCGATAACAAGAACAGATTGAGTAGAATCACACGAAAATCTTTGATTGTTTATGATGAATATGATCGAAATAGGTGTACTGTGTATTTGCGCTCATCTCACTATAAAGTCTCTCAAATTTGAAAAGTATTAAATGACCTGTTTAAATTCCTTTAAATAGTCAAATATTGGCTTTTACAAGTTTAAGAGCAAATGCGGTCACCACTGTAGCGAATGCGGAAGTGTAAAGTTTTAAGTCTTTTGGTCATCCGCATTTGTTAACTGTAGAAAATGCGGAAGTGTAAATTTTAAGTCTTTTGGTCATCTGCATTTGTTAACTGTATCAAACGCGGAAGACAAGTTTGAACTTTGACTATCCGTATTTGTTCACTGTTGTAAATGTGGAAGAGTCGAACTTGTGATTTTGTCATTCGCATTTACACTAGTAAATGCGGAAGTTTTGTTAATTCTATTTTTCTACCATCCGCATTTGTTTATTATGACTAATGCGGAAGAAAAAAATTCATCAACATTGAGCACTGTAGCAAATGCGAAAGGTCAAATTCAATCAGCATTTGTGTAACTGCACCAAATGCGTTTAACAACTTGGTCAGCATTACACTATAGCAAATGCGAAAGAGAGATGTTCATCTGCATTTGTCTACTGTAGCAAATGCGAACAAAAGAAGTTCCTCAGCAATTAACTATTGTAGCAAATGCGGCTGTTCAAATTTAATCAGCATTTGCTCACTGTATCAAATGCGGTAGAATAAAATCCACATTTACTTCTTCACGTTGAACTAAAGAGATACTCGCATTGGTTATATGCATGGGTTACCTTCACCTGCATTAACCAATGCACTTACCTACATTATCTTTGAACTTAATCAAAGTTAATGTGTCTGATTTGGTTTTTCATATTATGAAGTACTATCCTTGATTGATTTTTCTTATGAAGTTGACTGTTGAGATTGTCAATTCTTGCTTGGATTGACTTGTATGTCACAAGTGATATAGTTTCCTAATTTTGACTGATCTTGGACATTTCATGCTTCCAAGAATCTGCATAAGCTGAGTTACAATGGTTTAACTTTTTGCAACAACACCCAATTCTTTTTGTTTTGCTTTGAAAGTAATTTAAGATAGTAAACAAAAATATATGCTTACTCAAAAATTTTAAATTACTCCCCCTAAAGTTTATATCCACATTTGGATAGAAACTTTAAAGATTAAAAACTTTTTGAATTTTTTTCCTTTTTTTATTATGATTATTAATAATGAAGAGAATTACATCTTTTGTTGGGATCATATTAGTCTTACATTACACATGTGCATCCTTTATGATTAAATGGACATGTATATGAACTTGATGATTGAAGGTATGTTTGTCCTCTTAAACTCATACTAGGTTGATATTTTGATGCAAATGATTTTTATCATGTTTTAGGTTGTTTTAGTTATTTAATGTGTACCTCACACACACAAGCATAGAATGATCAACCATCCTTATATAATGCATGGTAGAACTTTTTCACAACTTTTCTTACCAGGTTACTTAAGTTATGATAACTCAATTTCACTGATCCTCATTGGGATTCTTTTACTTTGATCCTTTTCATGATGATCCATATTGGGATTCTTTTTACTTCACTTTCGAAGGTGATCCATGATGGGATTCTTTTGTTCATTCACTTGGAATGTATTGCTTTTGTAGATTCATCCAATTTGGATGTGTTCCTCATTAGGAATCTTTTGGATCAGGACATCTGCACTATGTGCATGTTTCATCAGGTCTTTGCTCAGCAAAACAAAGATGAAACTGATGTAGGTGAAAGAGATTCATAAAGTATCATTACCTGGTGTGTTTAGATTACTACACACACATGCACTCAGATAAGCCAATACATACCTGTACTCTGTGATGAGTGTTTCACTATTAAATAAGATTTTAATTCATCACTACATGTATCTTCTCTTCCAAGTTGAGCCTACCAACATATCTAGTAAGTCATGACAGTCTTGCACTTTTTGAAATTAAGCATAGTGAATAATATAACGACTGCAATTATATCATTTCCCAAAGAATTCTTTTCTTCATCAAACTTCATTTCTTAAGTGATTTTCTGATGTTTTTAATTGTTTTGTTTTTTGATGTTTTTCATGGTTTTACTCATGGTTAATCATGCTAATTTACCGAACTAGGAATTCAAACCTACTAGGTTCAAATGTCTTGGTAAACAAATCAGCTAATTGATTTTCAGTTGGTACTTGAATCAACTTGATTAAACCTTTTTCAACACAGTCTCTCAAAAAGTGATATCTAATCTCAATATTTTTTGTTTTTGAGTGCTAAACCGGATTATTTGTTATGAAAAAAGCTGTTGTGTTGTTAATATATATTGGCCTGTGCAAGAAGTTAAAACCATAATCAAGCTTCTGGTTTTGAATCCAGAGTACTTGAGAGCAACAAGCTGATGTAGCAATATACTCAGCTTCAGCTGTGGACACAGATACATTTGTCTGCTTCTTGCATTGCCAAGATACGAGTCTAGGACCAAGAAATTGACAACCGCCAGAGGTGGATTTTCTGTTGAAGCTGCATCCTCCATAATCACTGTCTGTGTAGGCATAGAGATTAAATTCTCCTTTCTTTGGATACCATAACCCAAGAGCTGGTTTGCCCTTCAAATATCTGAATATCCACTTGACTTCATTCACATGTGATTCTTTTGGATCAGCTTGATATCTGGCACACACACAAACACCAAACATTATGTCAGGCCTACTGGTTGTTAGATACATAAGTGAACCGATCATTGATTGATAGTGAGTCTGATCCACTGGTTTGCCTTCAGGATCAGGTCCAATCTTTACTTTAGTATCCACAGGATTTCTGATGGACTGATAGTCAGCAAAGTGAAATTTCTTCAACATCGTTTCCACATATTTTGATTGATTGATGAGGATTCCATTTGCTGTTTGTTGGACTTGCACCCCTAGAAAGAAGGTGAGTTCCCCTATAGCAGTCATTTGAAACTTTGAGTGCATAAGGTCTTCAAATTCATTACAGAGTTGCTTGTTTGTAGAGCCAAATATGATGTCATCCACATAGATCTGGACTAACAGCATATATTTTCCTCTTGTTCTTCTGAAGAGAGTTTGATCAATCTTTCCTCTTTCATATCCATGTTCAAGAAGAAAAGATGATAGAGTCTCATACCACTTTCTTGGGTCTTGATGAAGACCATATAGAGCTTTGTCAAGCTTGTACACTCTATGAGGGAAATCTGGATCTTCAAAGCCAGGTGGTTGACTCACATAAACCTCCTCAGCAATCTTTCCATATAGAAAGGCACACTTTACATCCATTTGATAAAAAGTAAATTTCATGGATGCAGAATAAGCTAGAAAGATTTTGATTGCTTCTAGTCTGGCAACAGGTGCAAACACTTCATCATACTCGATTCCTTCTTCTTGAGTGTATCCGTATGCCACTAATCTTTCTTTGTTTCTGATGACGATCCCTCTATCATCAGTCTTGTTCCTGTACAGCCATCTGGTACCAATATGGTATTGTCCTTAGGGAAGATCTACTAGTTGTCATAGTTCTTGCTTCTTGAATTGGAGCAATTCTTCCTGCATTGCTTCAATCCAGCTATTTTCTTGAAGCGCCTCTTTGATGTTTTGGGTACTATTTGACACAAAAAGCATGAGAACAAACAGATGTTTGCAATACTTGATTTGCTTCTTGTCACCCTCTCATTAAGATCACCAATAATGGTTTCAACTGGATGGTTCTTGTGTATTCTTGTGGTTGGAATCGAGTCGCTAGCAAAGTTACATCAAGATTTGAGACATTTTGTTCATTATGGTCAGAGGCAAATTCATCTAGTACTATTGTTGAATTATGAAGATTGTTAGAATCTGTTCCAGTTCCTGCTTCAGCTTCAGTAGCACTATGATTGCTTACATCATTTGATGTCCTTTGTGTTTTAACTAGAGGAGAGTCCTGTTTTTGATTTCTGACCTCAGTTGAAAGATCATCTAAGTGGGAAGGTACCAGGCTTGGACCTCCTTCAATAGAAACACTAAGGTTTCGTGACGGTTGTCTGGTGGGATCAGCTTGAAGAGGAACATCTTCATTCATGCATTCATCAAATGTAGGAGGAATCAAGGGAAAATCATCTTTTCTTTCTACGAATACGAACTATCACTTGAATGTAGATTTCCTACATCAAACAAGTGAAATTGATCAAATGACTTTGTAAACGTGTCAATATCAAACAACCAGTCGGGACCATTTGTAGATTTAGGAAATGAATGTTCCTTGAATTGAACATTTGTTGATTCATCAATAATGTTTAATCTAGGATTGAACACTCTATAAGCCTTTGAAATAGAAGAATAACCTACAAAAAATCCATCACCAGACTTGGATGAAAACTTTCCAAATAGTCTCGGGTGTTTATTATTGAGACAGGACTACCAAATGATTTGAGGAATCCAATGAATGGTTTCCTATGAAAGAGCAGTTCATAAGGTGTCATGTTACTTTCTTTAACAATCAAAGTTTGATTTTGTACAAATCATGATGTATTAATTGCTTCTACCCAAAAGGTGATTGGCAATTTAGCATCGGCTAGCATCGTTCTTGCTTCTTCAATCAGTGTTCTATTTCGCCTTTCAGCTATCCCATTTTGTTGAGGAGTTCCAGCTGCACTGAATTGATGAGCAATGCCTTTGGTTGCACAAAAGGAACTCATACTTTCATTTTTGAATTCAGTACCATTATCACTTCTTATTATTTTGACCTTAAGATCAAGTTGATTTTCAATTTTAGTGATAAATTCTTGTATGATTTAGGATGCCTCATTTTTATGAAGTAAGAAGAACACCCATGTGAATCGTGAAAAGTCATCAATGATCACTAAACAATAACGTTTCTTTCCCATACTCATTACATGAGTTGGTCCAAATAGATCCATGTGAAGTAACTTCAATGGAGTATTCTTAGTGTTCACCAGCTTGGTTTTATGAGACGATTTGTGTTGTTTTCCTTTGAGGCACGCTGAACATTGATCAATAAAATTAAATTCTTTATGAGGAAGACCAATGACATGGTTTCCTTTGACCAACTTGTTCATGTTTTTAAAGTTTGTGTGCCCCAAACGTCTATGCCAAAGCTATGACTCATCAAATGATGCTTTTGACAAAAGACATGTTTCTTCTTTAGGTGATGCAGAACACAGGTTTAAGACATGTGTATTATTCTTCCTTGGTGTCTTTAAGACAACCCATTCTTCAGAGATTTGAAATCCAGGTTTCAAAATGTAGCAATGAGTGTCTGTAAAGTGAGTGGAATATTTCTTGTCGCAGATCTAGACACGCTTAGCAGATTGAAATCTAGCTATTCACAGTAGTTCACTTTGTCAAAGTTTAGCATCCCGTTTGTCACGGATCCTTCACCTGTAATTCTACCACCCTGTGAATCTCCACCAAATGCCATAGTAGTTCCTTGTATATGCTTGAAGTCATGAAGGAGGGAACGATCTCCAATCATGTGTCGGGAGCATCCACTATCTACGTACCATATGCTATTAGACCTGTATGGATGATCCTGCAAGCAAAAAGAACTAATTAGAATAAGGAACCCAAGCCATGATGGTCTTGGGTTTCCCGTTCCTATACATAATGGTGACTTCTTGGTATTTCCCTCTAAATTGTGGTTTAGTTGGAGGTGTCCTGGGAGAATTTTGGAATGGGATGAGTCATCTCATCTACATCCACTGAAGTTTCAGATGAGTAATGAAATCATTGGTCTCTGTTTCTTTGTAGAAATTTAGCCCGTTTTTCATTATTAAAAGTCGGTTTTTGTTTTGGAAGGTCAATTTTGTGTTTCATTGTAATGTTTCCTTTGACCCTTCCACAATTCCTTCAAAGTGTTTCTGTCATTTGTTGATCTAGAAGTCCTAGATTGATTATTGTGAAAATGAGGTCTGACAGAATGTGTGATAATGGATGTTTTTGAGATAGGCTTGTGTTGGGGAATTCTCAAACCCTTCTGATTGAAGTAACAATCAGATGTATTGTGATTGTTCATGTCACGGACTAAACAATACTTGTTGAAATAGCCATTTTTGGTGGAGTGATTGTTCATGTCACATATAGAACAATATTGATTAAAAAAGCATTCATCTATCTTGTGATTGAACATTTCACAAATGTCGCAATACATTTGTTTGTTTCTTGAATTAGATTTTTCCTTGTGTGACTCAGTTGATATTTTCTTTTGCTGAGTCACTTTCGTTTCTTTTGGGGATGACTCAGAGTCAGCCCTTTTGTAGTTTGTTTCACAACACTACCTTTGTTTGATTTTCTGGGTTGTTTCTGTTTCTTCAACCCACTTCTTACCTCTTTCTCAAACTGGTCAACATGTTCCTTGTTGCAGATATCAAACCTAACTCCATGCCTTAATCTTGAAGACTGAGGGTCTGATAATGTTTTATGTGTTAAACTTAGTGATCGTGTTTGTTTCTTTTGTAGTGAAACCTTTTCTGATTTGCTTGAATTTTTTGGAGGTATGATCTCATTATCAGAACTGCTGTCAGCAGTGGGTTTCACTAACTTGACATATTTCTTTTTACCTTGTAACACAAAGGGTATGAATTTTATAAAAGGAACAATTGCTTTTACAGGGCATGAGGGTTTCATGACACTCACTGTCTTGTCTGAACACTCTTTGATTTGGATTGGGTGACCTAACTTGATTTTATCCTCATTTGTTTCAATATAGACATCAGGTTTGTTTTGAGGATTGGTCACTTGTTTTACTATAGATTTAGGTTCCATAGTTTTAGTTTTAATTGCTTCAGTGAGTGAGACAGATTCAAGCATGATAGTGTAGTTGTCATTGTATGGTGGAGGACATGAATTATACCCGATCCATGACATGTCCTTTGCATCCTTTTGAGAATCAAGCATCTCTTGCAGCTTGACTGAAGACATTTGAAACTTTTAAAGTTCCACTTTAGTCATTGAGTGTGAGCCTTAGATTGAGCTAACTTTTCAGTAAGTAGCTCATTCTCATATGCAAGAGTGTACTTCTCACCATGCAGTTTTTCTATGTCAGAGATGAGAGATTTGATTTTAATTTGAAAGCTTTTTATTTCTCTCTTCATCATCTCTGACTTTACCTTTTCTTCTTTGATTTAATCTGCCAGTTTATGGTTATACTCCCTATAACCTTGCAATTCATTAATGTATTTTTCACTACAAAGGTTAGATTTTACCTCAGTAGGCATTGGACATGGTCCATCGTTGATGTGAGCTATAAGAGCATGATTTTGAAATTGAGGCTTGACTTCCTCTACATACACACTCCAGTCATATACCCCATCTTGCTTTATCACTAGAGCACTAGCAGAAGGCTGACTGCTTCCATGAGCTTGATTTGTCAGCTGGGGTGGATTTAGATATGTTTGGTGATGATGAGAATGATGATACTGTTGTTGTTGGTTGTTGGAGTGAAAACTTGAGTTGGGCAGTGAGGATGACTGGCCTTGAGAGTTCCTTTGATGATTGTTTCTCTTGGGGGCATTGCACTCTCTTAAGAAGTGTCCAACCATGCCACAATTGAACCATTTCACCGTGGATTTATCATATCCAAGTTTTGTATTTTCATTTAGCTCATCTTTCTGCCTTTTCTGAAGAATATCTTGGCTCTCATGGCAATCATGGCCATTTCCCATTGTAGATCCATTTCTTCCATATCATCAGGATCAATTTCCTCTAGATCTTCTTGAATTAGATGAGCAGAAGTGAGTCTTCCTCCTAAGTATGCTTCAAAGCTTGCAACAAAGGCATTTTAAGTTGCCTTTTGTTCTTCTGATCTTGAGTCTTCAGGAGTGGTTTGAGGAGTAGCAAAGACTCTGGGTGTTTGAGATGATGTTGATGGATGATTGATTGGTGGAGTTGCAATGAACCCAGTGTTGGTCATTTGATCTCTTGATGAGATAAAATCATCTTCCTCAATGATGAAGGCATTTTGCACAGAATGAGATTCTGATTGAAATTTGTAAGCCTCAATCACCCTTGGTCCACCAAGATTTCTACTTCTTTCATCAAGTTCTAATGCTTCAATTTTGGCTATCATGATATCTAAAGTAGTACTCTCAAGACAAGAGTATTACAATCTGTTTCCAGCTTTCAGGGAGACTGTGAAGCATTTTCTTGTTTAATTCTTTAATATTGTAAGTGACTCCCATGATTTCCAAGTCATTTACTAACTATACAAATCTATGCAGTTGCTTAGATATTGATTATCCCTTGGTGTGGTGGAATGTTTTATATTGATTAACAAGCTTATCCTTTTTAATTTCTGCTACCTCACTGCTTCCTTCAGACATGATTTTCAGTGCATCCCACACAGCTTTTGCAGTACCATACTTCTCCAATCTTTTCAGCACATCCATCTTGAGTGCTTGAGTTAGAACAGAGTAAGCTTTGTGGCCAATCTTGATTTTCTTATAGTCTTTATCATCAAGAGTTAAATCTTCAATGGGTATTCTTGCGGTTTTGTAAATTGCAGCTTGATCTATAGACAGAGTGACAGGGATGTGTGGACCTTTGCATATTGATATCCAGAAATCAAGATCTATACATATGATGTAATTCTTAAACCTGATTCTCTACTGTTTAAACTCAGATTTGTGTTTAAGCATAGGAGGTTTAGGTGTATGACCAAGTTCTGAGTAACTGTTAGAATCCATTTTAACAAGGTGTTTAACTTGTGTAAATATAGATTTAGATTATTTTTAAGATTGATGAGTCCAACTTGTTCAAGCAGTTCGTTCGGAGTTCAGAATGATATCTGTAATTGTAATGACGTTCTTACTGTTGACAGGAGTATTTTCTGCTGTTTACTAAGTAGAGATAATGATATCCACTACTAGCAACTTGATTACCAGATCAATCGAATTCTATTCAGTTCTTGCATGGACCTGAAAGAGAATCAAGAGCCAAAGCTCTGATACCAATTGACTGGGTGAAATAAGATTGAGATTCTTACTGTGAATCGAATATGGTAATCAAGTCAATGATTGAATGGCGGAAACAAACAATCAAAGAACATTCAATGCAAGAAATATACTCATAAATGCTTTTGTATTGTATATATGAAAGTTGATTGATTACAGAGAATAATTACAACACAAATTCTCTATGTCTATCAGTCGTCACCTCAGGTACGAGGTTATCTATGCTATTTATAGGCATACAAGATGCCTTTTCCAAAATGACTAAACTACCCATGACCTATTACATTAGAACTAGTTTAAGTCTTGATCCGCATCTTTGATTGTTCATGTGCATTGGCAAATGCGGATGAATTGACTTGATCAGCATTTCTTCACTTGATCATCCGCATTAGTATGTTGGTCATCCGCATTGGTTAATGCGGATGAGCAAAACTTCTGCGCATTTGTTCGATCATCTGCATTTGTCAAATGCGGATGAGCAAAGTCTTGTCCGCATTAGCATTTGGTCTTCTGCATTTGTCAATGCGGAAGAACATACTTGTCCGTATTTGTTTTATATCTTTCGCATTGACAAATGCGGAAGACAACACTTGTTCTTTTTCTTGAGCGGGATCTTCATCTGCATTTCTTCTTGGACTTGTGGGATTCCAGCAAAGCAATCATCAAATCACCCATTGAATTGGCATGTATGATCCTTTCAGGGTGCAACACTCAGGATGAGTATTTACACTCTTCTAAGCAGCCAACTAGGGATAGCCCCACCAAAGGCTCAATGACTGTAGACATTGCCCAAGGTCCCGGGTCAATAGGCTTAACCTCCTTATCTTTCACTGACCTTCTCTTCAAAACTAATGAAGTGATAACATCTCTCCATGGCAATGAAGTTGATCTACCACACCCTTTCCAAGATCAATAGAGCCCAGAGAAATCCCTTATCTCTAGCCCCTATTAGCAACCTATATTGAGGTTAGTCCCACTGATATGGAGGGGACTCATGCAGATTCAGCTGCCACTACAGAAGGTGCCGCAATGGATCTTATGGACAGTGGTAACATATCTGAGACTGAATCTGCGGTAACCGTGCCTTTTGATGACTCTAAAAGAGACATCATTAAGCAAGGGAAACCAGGGTACCAAGAAACCACATCTGGTGGTGAGGCTGAACATACTAGGTATGTTACCTCATATCCCCATGATTCTTCAAAAGAAGATGAGGGAAGCATGCAACTCCTCATAAAAGACCTTCTATCTAAAGTCTCAAACCTTGAATCCTTGGTTAGGACTTTAGAAGAAAGGTCCGCCACTCAGCAACTTGAGATTGACAATCTCAAGGCTACACTAGCTGAGAAACAGACTGAGAGATCTATTAGGCATGTACCTGTTCAGGTCTCATTGACCTCTTCCTCCAACTCATCTAGCTCTCAAGATGATGCTACCAAAAAGGGAGAGAATATTCAGAGACAAACACTTGAGGACCCACAGATTCATACTTCAACTTCAACATCTTCTACTCCTGTCATCACTTTGTCTGAGCCATCTCAAGTTGTACTTCAAATCAATTTAAGATTCTCAGAGATCTTTACAGACTCTTCACCAAGTATCTATTGAGATCCTCTTCTGATCAGCCAAGCCCAGATGCTGCAATGATTTACTTCGGAGCTGAAGAGCTTCAAAGGCTTACTGCACCTTCTACCACTGTGGAAGAAGTTGGTCAACCTAAGGTCGACATGGAACCTAAGATTCATTTCGAAGGGGAAATAAGGACTGATGGCCCAGCAACTGAAACAGTCAGGACAAAATCTGCATTTCCTTAAACTTCCAAAGCTAATGTTAAAGCCTCGGAAGAACAAGCTGAATCTTCTCTAAGCTGAAATGGAAGCTGCGGAAGGATTGTTCAAGATGTCCGAGGAACTGATCATCACAGATGCAATCCTAGAAATGGCATTTGAGGTGAATAGTGAGGACTTTCTGGATCTACCTCTATCCTAGACACCCTCTCTGCCTCTCTCATAATCGGAAATCCACTCTCCAAGAACCACCACAGTCATGCTTTTCAAAAGATAACAAAGGGAAAAGGAAAATGACTACCGAAGAGCTTCAGGAAGAGGAGAAGATTGAGAAGTTAAAGAAGAAAGGAAGACTTTCAACTGGAAAGTGCTAGCTGCTAGTACAAAAGCAGCTGCAGCCAACCAGGAGGTAGTCAACAATAAGAGAAGAGAAGATATAATTAACCAGCTCATCCAATTGGGAGCTGCCAATGAAGAAACACTCCTGCTACCACTAGAGGAGTTGGTGAATCTGGAAAAGGTAACCTAGTTGAAACATGAAGAAGAAGCCAGGTTGGCCTTAGAAAAAGAGAAAGAAGAACAGAAGGAGGTTGACTTGCAGCTAAGGAGAGATAGGATAGAGTTCCTAACCTCCAGAGGCTTCAATCTTCAAGAACTCTCTCCACACAACAATGAAACGATCCTCTGGCTCTACAATAAAGAGTAGGATCAGATGGAGAAAGAGAGAAGAAAGGCTGCAAGAGAAAACCTAAAGGAAAGGAAGAAGAAGGAGGAAGAAGCAAGGGTCACTGCAACTAGGAAGCTCAGGGAAAAGGCCTGGATGAAAGACTATCTCCAAGCTCATGGCTTCTTTGGAAGGCAGGTGGGTCCCATGTCAGAGAAGACACTCCAACGGATTGTCAGTGAAATCAAGGCCGACATCCAATTGGGAAAGAGAAAAGAGATGTACAGAAGGGTAAAAGGGATGACCTTCACTACAACCACTCCACTACAACCTGAACCCTCATCCTTACCTTTCACCATCAAAACCGAGCCTCTCACCCCTGAACCCACATCTTTACCCATATCCACTTCATCACCCCAACCACCTAAACTTCCCATCCTTTAACCAAAAACACTTCCCAGAACCTCTGAACCACATCCATCCAAACCATCCCCTGAGTCTTCTAAACGTATCTCTCTTGAGGAGTTCAAGGCAATCAAGACTAAGCTCAATAACTACACAACTTTGAGCAAAGTCTCATGTGAGGAAGACTCTATCAATATCACCTATGTTGATGGATCTTCATGGTCCCTCACAAGAGATCAATTCCTTGATTTGCCTAGAGGAACATTGGACCAGGTTGTTAGACTTCTAGGCCTTCACTCAGATTCATTAAATGATGAAGAGAAGAAACTTAGAAGGAAACTGGTGACTCTACTGGATACAAAGAAAGAGGACAAGATTCCTAGTCAGTCTCTTATGCCTAGAAAGAGAATAATCCAGTGGAGCTTTGATGAAACTTCACACAACTTTGTTGTGGAAAGGGAGAATGGTGACGTCAACAGACTTAATGCAACCTCTCTGTTACACTCCAGCAGATTTGATATTGTTGAGTTAGCAGAGAAGCCATTCTCCAACCCCTCCAACTCTAAAACTGCTGCACTCATCACAAATCATCTCACAGTCTTCATCTAGTTGAGCTAACTGTAAAAGCCAAGATTGAAGAAGAGTTGAAGTTAAGAAGACAGTAAGATTACAATTCCCATCAACTAACTCTTTTCAGAGGGCAACAACAGAGGGTACACATCATCCAAGGTGACAAACTGGACATCCTGACTACCAAGGATTTGTACAAACTTCTCAGCACCACATCAGGGAAGAACAAGTAATCAGATAAATATCTACTCTCCTTGGTGCTGAAACTTTTGAGAAGCATAAACAAGTGAGGTTTTGGTAGCATCATCCTAGGGGGAGTTTGTTGGATCAAGAAGAAGGCTAGTGCAACCAAAACCAAATCACTTAGATAATTTTGGTGCTACATGCAAAGGCTTCCGAAGCTTAGCTTGGAACTACTGAAGGTTGTAGAGTTCTTCCGAAGACAAAGTAAAATATCAACTTCCGAAGACAAAACTCTACTTCCGAAGTCAAGAGCATGCTTCTGAAGATTAAGTCTTAGAAGAACAACCAGAAGACTACTTCCAAAGTATGAAGAAAATAAGAAGTTCCCAAGACTTAGAAGAAGCAGTCTCTTTTGAAGTATAAGTGGCTTCAGAAGTACTTGTTCTTCCGAAGTCATTTAACCTTCAAAAGACACTGCTATGAAGCAGTGAACATAAGTATGGACCCTAACACTCTGCTGCAAACCTCTGATACTGCATGGCATTTTCTCAAAAGCCATGTAGTTGACCATACTTTATTCCACTATTCACCTTTTATGATAGTACATGTTACCAACTTTAGTTGGTGACAAAAGGTAGTCAGGGACATGTCCTGACTACCATATCTCAGATAAGAGTTTATTTGAGGTAGCTTAAACTATAGTCTTGTAATATAGGCTTTAGCTATAGGATCCCAGCTGGTATCAAAGTATATCCAGCTATAGGTAGTATTATATATAGGTTGTCATTGTAACTCATTATATACTGCTTGTAAAAGTCTTGTAATATTTAAGTTAAGAAGAAATATACAAAAGTACCTTGAAAATTACTTCTTGTGTTCCTTATTACTTACTAAATTGTGATCAACTCTTGTTGACCCTATCTTTATCCGAGTGTTGTTCAAGTGAGTTTGAGAGAAAAACTAAGTGTTAAGTGACTTTAACCGATCCTGCAGGTTGTGTACCTCTCTGTTGTGCGGTGGCACTGACTTGAGGATAAGCATAACCTTAATATTCTAAAATTCATTGTTGTTTGCGCCTCTCTACTGTGCGATGGTACTGACTTGAGGCTTAGCATCTCTTTGAAAGCTCTTAGAATAGTCTCTTCTTGAAATATACCCGTGGACCACTCAAAAATCTCCTGTGGAACATTGATTACCATATAAGCGTGGGAACCACAAAAGCTTGTTGAAATAATTAAACCTTAACTAATCACTAATGTGTGTCAAAAGTCTGTGTATGGATTTAAGAAGACAAGTATACTTACAATCATCGTGAGCTGTAGTTCTTGAAAGTCAAAATCATTGTCTGCATCTTGTAGCTCTAGTATGATTTCCTAAAATTGCTATTGACTATAAATGAAAACAAGGATCAAGCATCAAAATCATTTATTAAAATGTCCCAAGTGATTCTGATATACCTGTATGATTCCAAAATGAATCGTACCAAAAAGATGAACTAGAATTGAAGCTATGCTGTCCAGAAAGTAAAATCAATTAGAATCACTCTAATAGGTTTAAAATCCATCTCCAATCAAAAATACCAAAATATGTCCTGATTTTGTTTGTTAAAGTTTCTAGCTACTTTAAATTTTCATTTTAGTCGTTTAGTAGATAAAAGTCAGACTAGGCATCGAGACTTCACCTGTGAATCACTCACTCAAAAGGGTCACGTCTAAGGTGATCAAAACATTCAAAAATATAAATGAGTCACGTCTAAGGTGACAAATTCATTTTAAGTAGAAGGATCACGTCTGAGGTGATCAACAAGTTTTTCAATTTAAAAGGGTCATGTCTGAGATGATCATTGTTGATAATGTTTTATCTACTGTTAAAAGGAAAAGGGTTTGAAAGTGCATAATGTCTAATTAACAAGTAAGAGTCATTCGCACGACTGGACCATAATATGGACCAATCACACGAATGGATCATGAGTATGAACTATTCACACAATTGGATCAAAATAATGAACCAATCACACGAATGGAGGTGACTGAATGAGTCAGTCGCACGACTGAAACCTAGTCGCACGATGGAATGTGACCGACTGATCCAATCACACGACTGAGCCAGTCGCACAAATGAAGCGTGCGAATGGATCCAGTCGCTCGACTGAAGATAAAATTAGTATAAATAGGGATAAAGTCGGTCGCATATCTTCATCACCCTTCAATCGCCCTAAAATCACCTGAAAGCAACTACACTCTGCCAAAATTTGATTAAGTCGATTTCTCTCACTTTTGTGTTACTGACGATTTGTTGCATCATCTGCAAGTAATGAAAGACTGAAATCACACAAAATGCACGATGAATTCAAACCCTAACAGGCCTAAATTGTTTAAAATCAATAAATAAGTAATAACCAACAAATAGACCATATAAACGGGAAAAAATGGTTAAAATGAAAGACATACTATGACAATTAGGGTTCCTGCGAGTCTAAAGAGTCTAAACACAACGTTTAACTTCAAGTTTTGACCTAGATTCGGGGTTAAAGTGTTGAACAGAGAGCTATGCGACTGGTCACTCCAAATGAACTTCAATCGCATGATTGAACTGAGCGAGTGACTCAATCGACCGAATGAACTGGGCGAATGACTCAATCGGCCGAATGAACTAGGCGTATGAGCACAATCACCTGATTGAACTAAGCCGCATGCTCACTCACCCGACTGAACTCAGCCACATGTCAGTCGCCCAATTGAAGTCAGTCGCATACTCAATCACCGACTGAACTCAGTCATATGGTTCAATCACACGATTGAACCAGATTGATTTCAAAACAGTTTAGATTTCAAGTGTTTCTGTTAAGGGTTAATCTAATGTTTATGTGTCTTATGTTACAGAAACATGGCAGAAAGGTGGATTATGAACACCAAGCACAACATCTGTGCCCACCTTGATCCTACATCCTGGAACGCTGCTGAGTTCTCAGGGATTATATCTTTTCTACGCCAATCACAGATGTTCAAGGCTATCTCTACTCCGTGCACACCTTACATGTCCATCCAGCAGTCTTTCTGGGAGAGTGCTAGGGTAGACAGATCAGTTGAGCCCCATTTTACATGGAGCTCTATCTTGGGTCAAGAGATAGTGATCATTGAGGAGGACTTGAGACGGGTCTTAGGCTTGGGTGAGGACAGAAGCCCCCAACTAAGCTACATCCCCTAACTGTCCGGGATGCTTTATGAGGATCAAGTACGCCGGCGACTTAAATGCCGAGGTGCTGAACAAGAGTAACATGTGCCTCAATTTAAATATTTGGCACATGTGATCCTAAAGTGCATAGCCTCCAGACGTGGAGGATTTGACGACCTCTCTGACCAAATCCAGAATGCATACGGCGGACTGGTATTGAACCACCTGTTCAGTTTCTCCCGCATGATCTTCTCTTATCTAATCGAGAACTTAGAGGCCAAAGGCAAGGAAGGCTTCTGCATGTACCTGCGATTCCTACAAATAATTATTGATGAGAAGCTTCCTTCGCTACCTAAGGAAAGTCATGATGCAGTTACTCTTGAGGTAATGGATGACACAACCCTAAGGAGGATGAAGGTCTACCGGGGCCAGCATGTGAAGCCCCTAGTGAGAAGGTTGTTTGGCCATCTGGCCAATGCAGAGTATGTAGCGCCAGCTAGGAGGAAGTGGTACCACGACGAGAGTGATTCTGATGTTACGCAGATTTCTCTACACTCTGATGATTCTGATGGTGATGACTACTATGATGATCAAGGAGGTGATGGTCAGGGTGGACCCGAGTCTGCTCCTAGTCATCCTGATTTCGAGATAGAGGAGGAGGAGGAGTCTGATGAGGAGCCTTTGGTGCGGACGGTGGGGAGCCGGGTCGTAGCCACTGAAAGAGGGCTCAGGGCGGTTGGTGGACGCCAGGGTGAGTTTGGGGATGTTGTTACTACTAATGTTGATCCATCTTATACCCCAGACCAACCCAGTAGTCAAGGGGGAGCCTCTATGTCTAAAGGCTCCAGGAAGAAGAGGATGGCTCATCCCTATGGCAAAAAGGGTAGGAGGCCAAGATTTACATTGACCGCATCCACTACCACTGCCAAGCTACCACTCCTACCACAACCACCACCATTACTACCACCACCAACACATCTCCCACATCCACCACAGCTACCACCACCACTACCACACCACCTATCACTACCACACTCCTAACCACCACTACTACAGCCAACCCTTCACCATCCACTCATATCCTACCACCCATATTCACCACAGCCACCACCACTACCACCAGCCACCAAGCAGGACCGTCAACCCTACCACCTTCACCACAAGACCTACTCTACCCTCCATTGGGGTAGAGGAATAGCTAGCAGCACTAAATAGGATGGTGCTAAAGTTGTTAGCTGCTGACGAAGAAGAGTTGCTTAGCTAAGTCCGCTTGTGGGGCTGAATGCTGCCCAAGCACAATAGATTGCACAACAAGCACAACAGATTTCCCAACTCCAGGAGCGCAATGACCAATTAGTAAAGAGGATTGAGGATTTGGAGGCCTCAAACAAGACTATCATGCTCAAACTAAAGGGATCTAAAGATGAGCCTCTAAAGATTAGAAAGGGTGATGATGATGATGAGCCTGATGATGAAGAGGACAGTGATGATGAAGGGACTAAGGAAAAAAGGGCAGAGACGATGATGAAGAAGGGGATACAGCTGCATATGCTCAGGGTCAAGAAAGGAGAACCAAGAGAACCCAAGACCAATGAGCATCATCATCTGCCCCTCCTGCTGGGAAGCCTGCACTTCAAGACATAAATCAAACATCTCAACATGATGAATATGATGTTGTTCCCCTATAGCAAATCAAGTCTCAATTCACAATGATTCTTGATTTGCAAGGGATTGTTAGATGGTCGGTGAGCTACACTCCCGAAGAAGGAGAAATCATTCACGACCTGAATGATGAGCAACTTGTTGAGATGTTCAGGCTAAATCCAGATGAGATTGTCAAAGATGCGCCTACTTTTGATGTTGCTAATGACGACAAGCTCAATGAAGTAGATGAAATAGAGATTGAGGATGTCACAGCAGACTACTATCCAGAGTACACTAATCGAGAGGGCAATGTGATCCCCAACTTGGGTGACACCCTCGGCAGTGCTACGTTTGACAAACTGGATGAGTTGGAAAAGGAGACTGAAAAGAATGAAACCCAAGCCCAAGCCTCAAACACTGATGTTGATATTAAAAAGGCTGAATGGGCGGCTTGTTTTGCTGAGATACGAGCCCAACGCACTGCATAAAAGCCAAATGCCTACACCAAGCTATACAAGGTCAAGAAACATCTAAAGGTGTCAAGCAAGATCATGGCATGGGCGTATTTTGAAGATCTTAACTTGTATGCAGTTAAGAGGGAGAAGGGAATAAAGTACTTTAGATTCCCACATGATCTGAAAACTCTCCCTGGTTTTGAGCTCCACCAGCTGGCGCGTCTAATTTGTTATATACTGATCCGAGGGAATGTCAGGCTGGTTTGAGGATGCACTAAGGAAGGAATACCACACTAGGTGGGTAAACTTCAGACCTCAACAACCGAAGAGGTACATTCGAAGGTCTGAAGTGGACCCGATATCCGGAAACCAAAGGTGGTGCTGAAGTTGAGTCCTCCGCGCACGTATGTCTAAGATTCCCATACAGGAAATGCCACAGGACTTCACTCCACACTTTAAATGGTGGTATTAGGATTGGAGAACAGACAAAGCGGTCATAGTTCTACAGAGAGAGAGAAAAATGGAAACCATCTGGGTATTCGACCCTATGTCGCTAACCAACTTGTCTGTTGATGATGCTTATACAATATACAAATGGTCACTATTCTATGACTCGCAAGGCATTGTACAAGCCCTCCAGTTCCAAAATGTCATATGACTCTGTTACGTATTCGAGATACATGCCGGAGTTACTAGAGAGGAAAAGTACAAGAAGTTTGAGGAGCTAATGAAGAATTTTAGACACTGATGTAAACTAGGTCCAAGGGGGAGTTTGTTGATACATATGTACCTAGTTTAGGAGCTCAATGTAAAATGTCTTTCATGTCTTACGTATATGTAATGAATGAGTTGAATGAAATGCAATATGTGATTGATGCTATTGATGTTTAATATTTCATTGGTTATTGTGTAATAACGCATATTGAACTAACTATATAGGTTTGTGGTTGTTTACATAGTTCTTAGTCAAGAATGGTTGAGAAATGTGTTTAAACTTAATCGTATGAAGTCTTCATACAAATGGACCATGCTAATGGACCATATGCATGAACACTTCTTGCTAATGGACCAGTCGCACGACTGAACCAGGATACTAGATCAGTCGCACGATTGAGACATAAGATTGGCTCAGTCGCATGACTAAACCTTCAGTCGTGAGTATGGACCAATCGTATGATTCAATCGCACAATTGAACCATGCTAATGGTTCATTCGTACGATTGACAAACCCTAACCTATAAATACCACCTAATTCATGGAAAAACATAACACTTCAAGAATTCCGACTCACATACGTACCCTAGCCGTCCAGAGACTCTAGAGAACCTCTTCCAACTTCATAGTTCGCATTTGATCGTGTTTTAATCGTTCATAACGTTTCATTAATCTTTAGATTGATTGAAACTGCGTTCTCACTGATTGGATCACCAATCAAATAGGATTCCATACTATTTGATTAGATACACATGCATTATCAGTTAGTACTCCATACATACATGGTCCTAACAGTATTTAGCTTCAGATGTTGACAGAGCAACTGAGGTCTGATTCTTACACTGCCAAGTGACTAACTGTCTACAAAAGAATTGACATCCCACTAATGTTAACTTGTAATTGATCTTGCAAGCACCATAATTCGAGTCACTATATGCTCTATGCTCAAATTCATCGTCATGAGGATACCACAACCTGAGTGTTGGAGTACCCTTCAGATAACGAAAGATCTTTTAACCCCAATGAGATTATTTACTTTTGGTTTTTCTTGATATCTGGAGCAAAGACATGTGGTGTACATGATATCAGGACGTGAGGCTGTGAGGTACATGAGAGATCCGATCATTCCTCTGTACATGGTGGCATCAACCAGTTCACCATTTTCGTCAGGTGCCCAGTCATGGTTTGTCTCAAGTGGAGTTCTAGCTGCTGAAGCATTTTTGGTTTGATGTAGGAAGATTCTCTTTAGAGTCTGATCCACATTTAAGCTGAGAAAGAACTTCATCTCCCCCATGACACTCATCACAAACTCTGCTTTCCTTACAGATTCGAATTCTTTACATAATTCTTTGTTTTTGGAACCAAAGATTATGTCATCAACATAAATTTGTACCAGCAGTAAATCTCCATCTTTTTCTTTGATGAACAATGTACAGTCAATAACTCCTCTGCAAAAACCTTGTTTCATGATATGAGTTAAGAGTTTCTCATACCAGGCTCTAGGGGCTTGATGGAGCCCATAAGGAGCCTTGTCCAACTTGTAAACTCTATCCCGATGATAAGGATCCTCAAATCCTTTGGGTTGACTGGCATAGACTGTCTCACAGATTTCACCATGAAGGAATGCACTCTTCACATGTAGTTGATAAACTTTAATCTTCATGTAGGATGCATAGGCTAGAAATATATATATATTGCTTCCATCCTTGCCACCGTGCAAACACTTCAATGTAATTTATGCCTTCGACTTGTCGAAATCCTTAAAAAACAAGTCGAGCCTTATTCCTGATTATGACCCCTTGGTCATCTTTCTTGCACTTCAGCACCCATTTAGTGCCAATCACCTTAGCACCTTTTGGATTGTCCACAAGGGTCCATACTCCTAATTTCTTGAACTGTAAGAGTTCTTCTTGCATTGCAATAACCCATGCCTCATCGTTAAGGCTTCACTCATATATTTTGGCTCAAATTGAAACACAAAACATTGATATGTACCATCGTGAAGATATCCCTTTTCCATTACCGAGGCATAATCATCTGAGTATAGCTGATTTCGTGTCTGTACTCCCGATCTAACATCCCCAATGACATTGTCCAAGGGATGATAAACATTTAGCCGAGATCCGGGAGTCGTTGGAACATCTACCTTATTATCCAGATTGTTAAACTCAGGTTCAGGATCTGTAGCTGTTGTAGTATGAGGTTCCGAAGTGTCAGAGGCATCAAGAATCGATGCTTGTGTACTTTCATTTGTGGGAACCTATTCCTCCTTGTCCACATCAGCAGTCACAATTGTTTCATCATCAGATGAAGAATCACTTACTTCAAGGTCTCCCCCTGAAGGGCTAGAAGTATCATCTAATGGACCAATTGATGTCGAGTCTGGTGGAGGAGTGTTAGAATGACATACATCATACTAGCAAAAGCTCGTCATCAATATGAGAAGACGACAGATTGAAGGATTTAAAGAACCCATCATAGTCGAAGAAGAAGGAGGGTCCTTTTCCAGTAAGGGGATGGTGTATCTTTGAACGTCAATATTGCACCACACTTCTACTTGACCCGTTGAGTTGTTATAAACTCTCTTGTCTAGTATACTATATCTGAGAAAGATACCTTCTTTTGCCTTCTCAGTGAACTTCCCAGTTTGAGTCTTCTTCAACAATATGCACGGTGCGCCAAACGGTTTTAGATACTCCAAGTTAGGTTTACGTCGCTCGAGTAGCTCATAACATGTATTCCCATGTCGTTTGACCACTGAGACTCGATTGAGTGTGTAACATACATTAGCCACTGCCTTATTCCAGAATTGAATAGGCAATTTTGAGTCGGCTAGCATTGTCTTGGCAGTCTCTATCAAGCTCTGATTCTTCCTTTCAGCTACGTCGTTCATCTGTGGAGTTAGGCGGAGGTGAATTGATTGAACAATTCCTCTTTTTTACAGTATGCCTCCATCCACTGATTCTTGAATCCTGTGCCGTTGTCTGATTGAATCTACCTTACTTTCAGCTTGTAGAGTGATTCCAATGTGGTTACCAGATGTTTGAACGATTCAAAAGTTTCTGATTTGGCTCTGATTTGGCTTTAAGAAACATCACCCAAGAGAATCTTGAGAAATCATTTGTTACTACAAAGCAATACAGATCTCCAGCAATGCTTTTTGTGCTAACAGGGCCAAACAAATCCATGTGGAGAAGCTCAAGAGGCATTTCAATAGAATTAACTTTCTTCGCCTTGTGAGCCTTCTTGGTCTGTTTCCCTTTCTTACATGCTATACAGAATCCGGAAGCTGGAAGTTCTTGACAATGACACCATTTACTAAATCATTCTGAACCAAATGATTCATCTTCCTAGGATTGATATGTCCATTCTCCTATGCCATGAGACTAAGTCCCTTTTAGTTGCCTTTGACAAGAAGCATTGAATAGTGTGATCAGTTGTGGAGGCTTTTGATAGATCCAAAACATAAAAGTCATTATATCTTGAAGCTGACATAAGAACCTTATCATCCTCAATCATATAGTCCTTCTTCAACATGTAATGCAGGACTTATGAAGGAGGTCACTTACAACACAACAATACAAAGAGGAGATTAACCAAACTTAATCAAACAGTGAACTGGATTAATCATAATATATGATAGTAAGAACACAAGTAATAAATAAGAGACAGAACAAGAGAACACAAGTGTTTGGTTTTCAAGGATGTAGTATATTGCTTTCTCAAGTTCTATTACAAGTGTTACAAAGAATAAAAGAAAGATACAAGAACAGAAATACTTATACTACATCCTACAGCCGGCCATACATGAAAACCAGCTAGATATAATCGACTAGACACAGACAAAATCAATTGTAGAGTCAAAAGGCAGATTGCCTTTTGACTAGTGACTATGACATGCCATAGCTCACATCCTTATCTATTACAAAAAGGATAAAGTACATGAAGTAGAAATTTACAGACTCAAGACCTCAATGTACAGTTACCAAAAGCATGGACCTTTTCACCAACTCATGTAGTTGGTGACTTTACAAAGTTGCAGCGGAAAGGGGTCCAGCTTTATGGAAAAGTACATAAGATAAAGCATGTGCTAAAAGTCTTCGGAAGAAATCTGTCTTCATGAATTGAAGCTTCGGAAGACTTTGTCTCTGAGGCTTCAGAAGACTTCATCTTTGGCTTTGGAAGATATTGGTCTTGGCCTCGGAAGATTTTACACTTAGAGTATTTTCGGTTGCATGTGTAAAACTTCCTAAGCATTCTTCTTCAATGAACTTGTGCAACATGCAGAATAGACTTTGGATGTTTGGGTTGCATCAGCCTCTTCATACATTCTCTACAAACTCCCCTACGCTGATGCTATCAAAACACTTAGTAGACTTCAGATATCAACATACCTCATTAGGATGATCACCATTCCTTTCTACATGAGGTGATCAGGATCCTTTAGACTATCAAAATGTCTTCTCATGTCAAAGAGATCATGCAGAGGCAACTGAAACATGTCTTACCAAGTGTAGATGTCTTCAGTACCTTGATCTCTAATGACATGCCATCTTTCTGGATTTGTGGTATATGTCCAGGACAAGATGGGTCTTCCTGATGTTAGAGGAGATGTTTGAATCGGAGTTAATGTAGCATCCTCTGGCTGCACATCCTCAGGATGTTCTTACTTATCCTGAGGATTAGAAGAGGGTGCAGTCTTCTTCTTCTTTGGCTTTGGTTTAGAAGCCATCCTCTTCTTTCTCTATACAAGTTTTAACTAAGAAGACTGGCCTGTAGTACCCTGATTGATCTTCATTGTCTTTCTTAATTGGGTCTTCTACTCTCATAGGTTCATATTAAGAGTGAGATTGACCTTGTTGTGGATCAAAAGATGAAGCTTGCTGAGATTTAGCAGGAGGTCCATGTTGTGTTGTCTCTGGTTGTTCAACCTTAACCTCCACTTCAGTGGTGGGCTTGACTTGGAGGGGAGTGTAAGTCAATGAGCTCTACTTTTGATCTTCTGCTTGATCACCCTAATATGCTCATCCATAGTGGATAGAGACATGGGGCCAAGTCTCCTTCCGGAGAATCCATACAACTTCAAGAAGCTCATCATCCTCTGCCTGTCAGCGGACTTCTTCATGTTTTTTTGGATGATGGCTCTTGATTTGGCACCTTCTTCCCTTAGCTTCCTCTTAGTTGTCTTTCTGTCCTTGACTATCTAAAGTTCAAGATGTTTTAAATACTCAAACTCATAGTCATAAGACAAGGGAAGAAGTGCTTTTGGCTGATAGAGGCCTGTGGCACTCAGGTAGTTGATCATCTTGATCCTATCTTCTTCTTTATCTACCTGAGGTTCTTATTCAACCACATTCTCCTATATAGGACCTTCTTGAACTGGGGAGAGGGTAGGCACATGCTTATACAATCTTTTCTCTTCGTCTTCTTCTTTGATTTATACTAGCAGTACAGCATCTTCTGCCTCCTTCTTCTCCCTTGACCTTTCTAGGTCAACCAGTTCATTCAATTCTTCTAAGGGGAGAGAAATGACACTGTCTATGTCATAGTTCCTTATCTGCTAGGTAGTTTATCCTGACTGCCCTTAACTCATCATTCTGAGTATCTAGTCTAGGAGCAGCCCTGATAGCAGACTCCATGAGTCTTGAAGACTTAGTAGAGGAACTTTCTCCCCTCAGCTTCCTTCTCCTCTCTCTCTCCTCCTCAATCTCCTCAGATGTCATCTTTCTTTTCCCTTTTTCACTCACAAACCTTTGTGACTTAGGGTGGAGAGAGCTTCGGCCTTCATTATTTGATGCAGCTTCTAAGCTCTGGCCAGAGAGAGGTTGAGAATCACCTTCACTAGCAGGTGTCTCAAAAAGGGCATTGATCTCTGCAGCAGTTGTTAGTGATAAGACTGGGCTCTCAGGTTCTATCACTGGGCCTTCAGTCAAGGTTCCCCTATGAAGCTAATCTTAGGGTCTGCCTCAACATCCAGTTGACCAATGACATTGTCTGATTCCCATAGTCTCCTTTTAAGGCTGAACTCTGCAGTGATCCTGTCTTGGATTCTTTGAGCCAACTTATCAGCTTTTCTTGATTTTCTTGGATTGATAAGTGGCATGCTGACTAGATCCAGACTGTCATAATAGTTCAAGGTTAGAAAATTGAAGATCTCTTGCTGCCCTTGAACTTTCATGATGATTAGGGCTCTCTTGTTGTTGTCATACCTCCATCCAGTGATATGATTGGAAGTTAATAGAGATGACATTGCCCTTGGTATCCCTTCCTCAAACAGACTCTGTATTAAGGAGTCTATAGAGACCACATTAATGTGAACTTAAGGAAGTTGTTGAGTAGGCACAATTGCAAGTGAGGATGGTGAGTCCTCAATGTCCATACTCCTTGAGGAACTCCTAGGTTCTGTGGTAGTAATGGTTTTCTCCCCCTTTTTGGTAGCATCACCCACTTACATAGGTGAGCTAGGAGTTAGGTTAATCACCTCACAGGTTCTTGTGTTCCTGGTTGAGGTCTTTTTAAAGGTCTCCCAGGTAGTTGTTCCTTAATATATGAAATCTCAAGTTCCTAATCATTGACCCTGTTCTGCAAGGTAGTCACTTGAGATTCAAGGTGACTAACCGTGGAGACTAAATAGGTGCATGTTGTAGATATTTGTTGCACCTTTAGTCTTAGATTCCACTCATCTTCATTAGAAGAGATCATGGGGGATGAGATGATTGGACCAAAGTCCTCACTCTCACCACCATGCTTGTTTGATAAGCTGGATGACCACATGGATAGGAATCTCCACTGTGATGTGACCTTCCCTTTCTAAAGGTCTTTATAGAGAAATCCCCTCATATCCCATCTGCTCAAAGGAATGATTAACAGTTTCCTTTGGAAAGAACACCTCACCTTCTTCAATAATCCAGCCTAAAGATGCATGTTGATGATGGCCGGAGTGATGAAGACTATTCTCCCTGCACTATGGCAGACAGTGCCTTCTCCACATCCATAACGACCTCTTGGCATGTCTTCCAATTCTAGCAGATGATCCTCATAGAGTGGAGGATCAATAGTTAGGGAGGTGAAGTAGTTTGACAAAGCTAAGAATCAACAAACCTCTGAGAAATGAGGATCTTTCTCAGAGCTTAACAAAGCAACTTAATTATGTTACTGTGTACCTACATGGTAAAGTTTGGGTCATTTCTGTGAGCAAGGTTGGCCATTTTGAGGTAGCTTAAAGATGAAGAAACAAAGAAGAAATAAATTTCAGAGAGAAATTTGGGGTTTTAGGTTTGGAGGAAGAACAGATGATAGAAAGAGGGGGAAACCATTGGGTTTATATGTGAAAAAGATTTCAGATAAGGTTTAATGAAAGAGGATAAACTTTGAAATCCGGATGTCGGTCCCACCTCTGAAAAGTAGTTTACTTTTGCTCAAAAAGTAGTTTTCTTGGAAGTCAAAAAGCTTTCGAAGGTAAATTATCTTCGGAAGTTTTAATTAAAACCTGAGTGCTTTGTGTATAAAACAACAAAGCTTCCAAGAGTTAGTTTTGCTTTGGAAGAAAATAGTCGTTGAAAATAAATAAGTGTCTGAGACAAGTATTTAAGCTTTGGAAGATATTTCAGAATCTCTTCCAAAGGTAAAATTTCTTAAACAGTTATCTGTTTTGAAGGCATGATTTTCTTCCAAAGTTAAAAACATAACTTCCGAAGTATCAAAAAATTTAAAAAATCTAAGGAAAGTCTTTAAAAAAATATTTTCATCCAAAGAAAACAAGAGCTTATGAAAGTGACGAACTAGACAACTTAGGACACACATATTTTAAGAAATAATAAGAATTACTTTTAAGAAAATCCTACTCAAAGTTAACCATCCCTAGCTTATATTAGAAATTTAAATCTCTGTTCATTAAAAGCTTTTATAAACAGATCAGCATATTGTTCATCTGTGTGAACTTTGACCAGTTTAATTAATCCCTTTTCATAGTTATCTCTTATTAAATGATACCTGATATGATGTGTTTGGTCCTTGAGTATTGCACAGGATTTTCTATGATTGAGATAGCACTGTTGTTGTCTATGTGAATAGGAGTCTCCTTGAAGTTTAACCCATAGTCCAACATCTGATTCTGAATCCAAAGCACTTGAGCATAGCAGCTTGCAGCAGCAATGTATTCGGCTTCAGCAGTTGATGCAGAGACACAGGATTGTTTCTTGCATTGCCATGAGACAACCCTTCCACCAAGGAACTGACATCCCCCAGATGTAGACTTTGCAGTCATGTTGCAACCACCATAATCACTATCTGTGTAAGCATACATATTGAAGTCAGGATTCTTTGGGTACCATAACCAAGTGTTGAAGCACCTTTGAGGTATCTTAGAATCCTCTTGACAGTGATAAGGTGAGACATCTAGGGTTGGCTTGATATCTTGCACAGATACATGTAGCAAACATAATATCAGGCCTGCTAGCAGTAAGATACATAAGAGACCCAATCATAGCCCTGTATAAGTGTTCATCTACACACTCCCCCTCAAGATCAAGTCCAAGGGAGTGGTTTCTGTCTATCAGTGTCTTAGCAATCTTACAATAAGTCATGTTGAACCTCTTGAGTATGTCCTGAACATACTTTGACTGACTTCTGAAGATGTCATCTTCAACTTGCTTCACTTGAATTCCCAGAAAGAAATTAAGTTCCCCCATGGCACTCATTTCAAATTTGTCTTTCATCAGCTTCTCAAAGTCTTTACAGAGCTTTGGATTAGTTGAAACAAAGATGATGTCATCCACATACACTTGAAACAAAGAGAGTTCCATAAAGTACCTCTCTTGTATCCATGTTTACAAAGATACTCAGACAATGTCTCATACCACTTCCTGGGTGCCTGATACAGCCCATAAAGAGCTTTGTCAAGCTTGCAGACATAATCAGGATAATCAGGATCTACAAAACCAGGTGGTTATTTGACATACACCTCTTCATCAATCACTCCATATAGAAAAGCACACTTCACATCAAGCTCAAAGACCTTGAAGTTCTTGGATGCAGTAAATGCCAGGAATATCCTAACAGCTTCCAGTCTTGCTACTGGAGCAAAGACATCAGTGTAGTCAATCCATTCTTCTTGTGTGTATCGTTGAACAACTAGTCTTGCTATGTTCTTGATGATAATGCCTCTATCATCCTTCTTTTTCCTAAACACCCATTTGGTTTCAATGGTAGTCTTCTAATAAGGAAGATGACAAAGGTTCCAAACTTTCTTCCTTTTGAATTGAAGCAGCTCCTGTTGCATAGCTTTAACCCAACTTACATCCTTTAGAGCCTCATCAACTTTCTTTGGCTTTATCTGGGATAGGAAAAAAGAGTGAAGACAAACATTTTCTTCATGGTTTGCCCTCTTGTTCTTACCCTCTTGACAAAATCTCCAATGATGTTTGTGGTGGGGTGAGACTTGTGGATCCTAAGCTGAGGGATCACAGCAAGTTGCTGAGAAAGATCTAAATTAGAGAAATTTAGATCTGGCATAGATGTTTCACCCACCACATCAGCACACTTATCAAGAGAAACTTGATCCAAGCAGTGTGTGACATCATTGATGTTATCATCTATGGTGTGGTTATTAGTATCAAGAAATTCTTGATCACTGTCACCACCACCATTGTTGTCTTCCACAATTGACGTACCCTTATCTGGTTGTGGGGCCTCTGAGCTAGAATTTGAAGGCACTCCAGATGTATCAACTGAGTTTGTCATTGTAGTGCTGATAGAACCTCAATTGAAGAAGTAGTTCCAACTGGAGCTGAAGATGTATGACTTGAAGGTCTTCTTAGCTCAAATCTTGGATCAGGATCACCTTATTTAAATTTTATGTAGACCTTGAAACAGTCTCACTAGATTTGTTAAAACAGTTGGTAACTAAATCAAGATCAAATAGCCAATCAGGACCAAAACCAGCCACACAAGGTGTGTGTTCATTGAAAATCACATTGGCTGACTCCTTAACAAATCTAGTTTTGAGATTGCATACTCTATAAGCCTTAGCTTAGGAAGAGTATCCAATGAAATGTCCATCATTTGATTTCTCAGCAAGTTTGGCAATTTGATATTTGGTATTCAAGATGGTGCAAGGACATCCAAATGACCTGAGAAAACCAATGAAAGGTTTCCTCTTGTGCCAAAGTTCATAAGGAGTCTTTCAATGAGTCTTAACCACTAAAACTCTGTTTTGCACATAGCATGCAGTGTTGCCTGCCTTTGCCTAGAAGGTGATGGGCAGCTTAGAGTCAGACAACATGATTCTTGTAGCTTGAATCAGTGTCCTGTTTCTCCTCTCAGTAACACCATGCTACTGAGGAGTCCTGGGAGCACTGTATTGTCTTGTAATACCCATTTCATCACAAAATGTATCAAGGATTTGGTTTTAAATTCAGTTCCTTGATCACATCTTATGATCTTGACCTTGTGATCAGATTGATTCTCAATCTTCAAGATGAAACTCTTCAGAATCTCAGGAGTATCATCCTTAGTTCTATGGAAGAAGACCCAAGTGAATCTTGTAAAGTCATATGTGATCACTAAACAATAAGATGTCTTTCCTAGACTCATTACACTGGTGGGGCCAAAGAGATCCATATGTAACAGTGTAGGGGTGTAGTGATGGAGTTTCTTTCCTTAGGCTTGTGAGATACCTTATGTTGCTTCCCTTTCAAGCATGCAACACAATGGTCATCACTTGTAAACTTTTTCTTTGGCATTCTAGTTACCAAATCATGTTTAATTAGTTTATTCATGTTCTTAAAGTTTACATGGCACATTCCTTTATGCCATAGGAAAGACTCATCACTACTGGCTTTAGACAGAAAGCATGAAACTTCTCCGGAGGGAAATGTTTCTTGCAAGTCCATCTTGTACATGTTCCCTTTCCTGGGGGCTCTAAGTAGGATGTGCTCATGAGGAATGACCACTCCAGGCTTGAGAACAATGCACTCATGCTCAGTAAAGAGCATATTATGACTCTGATCACAAAATTGGGATACACTTAGAAGATTGTACCCAAGCTCCTTGACAAAGTTTACCTTCTCAATGTTAAGCTTACTATTTGTGACCTTGCCCCTTCTAGAAATGTAACCACCTTCATCTCCTCCAAAAGAAACTGGTCCTCCATCAATCCTTTCAAAGTTCTAGAGTAGTGACCTATTGCCTGTCATTGCCTAGAACAGCCACTATCAATGATCCAGACATTTTTGTTTGTCTTGAGTTGTCCCTGCATAAAGAAAATGATTAGTTACATTTGGAAACCCAAGCCTTACTTGTCTTGGGCTCACAAAGAGAAACAGAAGGTAATACAATAGTAATAGATCCTATGGTTGTACTAGAAGGATCTTGAGCTGCTGTTGATGGAGAATTTTTAGTCACTTGGTCTTTCTTAGACTTCCATACCACCTTTGGAGTCTTGGACTTGACCTTCAAAACTTTGGAAGCTTTTGGGACTTCGGAAGTTTTGATGACTGATCCTTTGGAAGATTCTGCAGACACTGCAGCAGACTTCAATGCTTCGGAAGAATTCATTTCTTCTGAGACCAACTTCTCTTCCGAATGTAATTTTCCACTTGCCTTCTTCTTAGATTTGGAGCTTCCGAAGGAAACAGATTTTCCTGTTGAAGCTTGAATCTTCTTGGAACTCTTTGAAGTCTTTGTCTAGGTCATATGGACAGTACCTTTAGGATTGTATGGACAATCCTTAGCAATGTGAGTGGTACTTTCACATATGACACACACCATTTTCTTCTTCACAAGAGTCTTCTATTGGGAACAAGACTGTCTTTGGTCACATCCCTTCTCCACCTTCATCTTTACAGATGCTGAGACAGTCCTTTTGGGCTGGGAACTGTTCTTGGAGTTTGATGGTCCACGTTGTGCAATAGTGGTACATAGCAGATCGGTCTTCTTCTTGTTACTGAGATGATTTGAACACGAACCAGCACTCTTAGCAGAAGAGTTTTGGTTGATGTCTTCAGTCTTTACTACTTCAAACCCTATAGAGATGAAACGTGTTTCTGCTTAGAGTCAAAAGTATCCTTGATCTTTTGAGCCATCCTTGCTTTTCTTTTGCTCTTTCTGATCAAGTTCTTTCTTATTGACTTGGTCATCACAGTCTTCTTCTTCTCCTCAGAAGGATAGTGGCCATTCTTAGAATCCTCCTCTTCACTCTTTTCAGACGAATACTTCACTCTTCTCAGAGCAATTCTTCATTATCTCTTCTTCATCCTCTTCACTCATAGGATCTATGAGAGGAAGCTCATCTTCACAAGTTCCACACCTAGGAGATCTTACAAACAAGATTGTGTGTGGAGGAGCTATCTCATTATATCCCAGTCCCTGCCTATTTTGATAACACACCTTGTTGTGCAGGGATGAGGATATCATGTTCTTGAAGGTCTCTTCTTCAAGAACACTCTTTTATGCCTTGGCTTTGCTGATCACAAGCTCATCCTAGCACTTAGTCAGCTTGGTTATGAGATCTTTGATTTGAGTCCTAAAATCTGTGTGCTCATGTTTTAGAATTGAAATGGTTTTCTCTAAGTTCTCTATCTTCAGTGTATGATCATTTTCAAACTTTCTGAAATCAGAGTTTAAAATGTTTAAGGACTCAAGATCAGATCTCATCTCCAAGTTATAGGACCTGTATCTATTAACTTTAGCAATGCATTTAGGAGTACAGAGATGTTCCAATACCTTGGCTTCATCATGATCTACCATTAGTGCTTGGTTTGGAGAAGCATCTTCCACCAGAAAGCTCCAGTCAAAGCCTCCTTCTTCAACAGCAATAGCAGCCTGCTGCGTTGGCTTCTTATTTTGGGGAGCTTTGTCAGTATAGTTGGGTATGGATTGTGTTTGGCCACCACTTGTTTTAGGTGCCTTACACGCTCTGACAAAGTGACCCATCAAGTTACAGTTGTAACACTTGACTTTGCCTTTGTCCAGGCCAAACTTTCCACTGGTTGCATTGCTTGGAACTTCCTTCCAGCCCTCTTGTAAAACTTCTTGGCTCTGTGAGTAAGAAGAGCCATCTGCTGGACTATTTCCATGTATTCCAGATCATCTAGATGATATATTCCAGGTCTTCAAAAGTGAAAAGAGAGTTGCCACAGCTTTCATCAAAAGACACAAAAGCTTGAGAAGAGCTTGTCTTTTGGAATGGGCTTTCTTGAGTGTAGTTCTCCTTTGGTGTCTCTGGGAAGGTGATGAAAGGACCCTTTGATGAGTTGTCAGGGTAGCATATGAGATGATGTTGGGGTTCTATGCTATCCCTTTCAACCACATGTAGGGCTGAACCCATTTGATTATTGGAGTTGCCAGATGAACCTGCATGTTCATGTTCATCTTCATCTGGTAGCCACTGAGAATCCTATATAACTCTGTCAGAGTAAGAGTTTTGAGATTTTCAGTCTTCTTTATCACCACACAGTAGTGTGTCCACTGCCTAGGAAGTGAGGACATGAACTTCCATACAATGTCTCTGTTCTCAAGAGGAACTCCTCCATCCATAAGGGTATCCACAATCTCAACATACTTGAAGTATTGGTGAGTCATGGTTTCACCTGTTTTGAAGGTGAAGTTTTCAAACTGCTGCTTCAGGAGATCCTTCTTGTTCTCCTTGGCTTCAGAAGAACCCTCATACATCAGTTTCTGTGCATCCCATAACTGCTTAGCCGTTTTGCACTTCTTGAAACCTCTGTGCACAGAGTTTGGAAGGGCAATTTGAAGGGCTGTCATGGCTTTTCTATCAATCTCTAATCTCTTCCTATCTTCATCAGAGTAGTTAACCACATCCTTGGGGATCATAACAGCACTAGTAGCAGATGGGGTGCTAGGTATGAAAGGTCCATTCTTAATAGACTCCCACATTCTTGAGTCTAGAGACCTAATGAAACCTTCCATTCTCAGGCACCAGGTATCAAAGTCATCAAGAGTGATCAGTGGGGACTTGTTCATGGTTCCAGTTTCCATATCAGCCTTGGAAATGGCTGCCATTTGAAAAGTTTAGTATTTGTGTGTGTGAGGGATCTTAAGATGGTGAGATCTTATATCAAGAGCCTGAAAAGATCTGATACCAAATGCAGGACCGGTGAAGGGGGTCACTTACAACACAACAACACAAAGAGGAGATTAACCAAACTTAATCAAATAGTGAACTAGATTAACCATAATATATGATACTAAGAACACAAGTAATAAGTAAGAGACAGAACAAGAGAACACAAGTGTTTGGTTTTCAAGGATGCAGTATATTGCTTTCTCAAGTTCTTACAAGTGTTACAAAGCATAAAGGAAAGATACAAGAACAAGAAATACTTATATTATATCCTATAGCTGGCCATACTATGAAAGCTAGTTGGATACAATTGACTAGACACAAACAAAATCAATTGTAGAGTCAAAAGGCAGATTGCCTTTTGACTAGTGACTATGACATGCCATAGCTCACATCCTTATCTATTACAAAAAGGATAAAGTACATGAAGTAGAAAGTTACAGACTCAAGACCTCCATGTACAGTTACCAAAAGCATGGACCTTTTCACCAACTCATGTAAGTTGGTGACTTTATAGAGTTATAGTGGAAAGGGGTCTAGCTTTATGGAAAAGTATATCAGATAAGCATGTGTTAAAAGTCTTCGGAAGAAATCTGTCTTCATGAATGAAGCTTCGGAAGAATTTGTCTCTAAGGCTTCAGAAGACTTCATCTTTGGCTTCGGAAGATATTGGTCTTGGCTTCGGAAGATTTTACACTTAGAATATTTTCTGTTGCATGTGTAAAACTTCCTAAGCATTCTTCTGCAATGCACTTGTGCAGCATGCAGAATAGACTTTGGATGTTTGGGTTGCATCAACCTCTTCATACATTCTTTACATGTAGCACTTCTTGTTGTCAAATACAACTTTAAATCCTTTATCACAAATCTGGGAGACTAAAAGTAAGTTGTGTTGTAGTTGTTGAATGTAGTTAACCTTCTCAAACTTTACTTTCTCATTTCCCACTTCGCCTTGTGCAGTGATGTAACCCCCTTTGTTCCCAAAAATGAAACATGTCCATGTTGGTCCATGTGATCGTATTACTGTGCAAATTAAGAATCGTTCAATATCCACAAATATACTGAACAACAATAATAAAGAGGATTGAACACAATAAGAACTCATTCATAATAAGACAATGATCATGATAATCATTACATAAAGCACAAGGATAATTCTATGTATTAACAGCTTTGTAATGGTAACTTGCAACAATAATAATCGATTAGGGTTTTGCAAGCTTGCCTACAATGAGAAGAAACAAAAGAATATATAGCAGTCTATAGTTTCACAGACAGTTTGCTGTAAGCGAAACTGTACTGTCGAAACTATAGTTTCGCCAGGCAAACAAAACAGCTGACTGTGAGCGAAACTAAACTAAAGTTTCGCCAGGCAAACAAAACAAGCAAACTATAGTTTCGCTCATAGTTTCATTGTACAACAAAAATACAAAAACAAAATACAATTAAAGGAAACTAACAAAAGACCTATTACAATCAAAAGTAAATAATCTAAACTAAGGTGAGTCCAACCTATACATGATCTTTAATACTCCCCCTAGGTTGGAACTCACCATCTTCACTCGGCTTGATTAGTCTCTTTAGCTCCGGTGACCTTTGTTGCCATAGATTAATCCTCAGCATCTCCTGCAACAGCTCCCTCTGAAGCTTCAGCACATGATTCTTTACAGTTACCTCCTACATCACTAGCTCCTTCGGGATGAGCACTAGCCCTCTCAAACTGCTTGGCCAAATCTTGAATGTCCATGTTAAGGTGATCTTGGGCCCTTACTCTCTCGGCTAACTTCTTCACCTCTACCCTCACCCCTCTGATCTTGTTTGCTACATTCATAAGAGACTAGCTTCTTTTCGAGTCTCTTCCCCAGCCCCAGCCTTTATGTGATTCTCACACAACACTAGTAAATCTTTGTCGCAGAAACTGAACAACTCCATAGGATCGAAAACTTTAAATTCTTTGAAATTCTTCACTCTAATCACCGCTTCCCCAGTGTTATTATCATAAAACCATTTCTCAAAATCCTGTAGCTATTGGGGAAGGGGATCAGAAAATCCCACCCTGTTCACAGTCTTTGGCGGTTTAACTCTCAAAACAATTTGTTAGGGACCGTGTACTGGACGATGTACTAACTGATTAACATGTATACCGAACCAAATAGTGCAGAATCCTATTTGATTGGCGATCCAATCAGTTAGAACGCACGTAGAAACAATTACGTATTGAATCTAACGTTAAGAATCGATTAGGAATCGATCTATTGCGATCTATGAACTTGGAGTGTGATCTTAGAGGTCTCTGGATGGCTAGGGTACGTTTGGAGTCGAAGTGTGTATGATGCTTGCGTATTTCCACGAATTAGGTGGTATTTATAGGTTAGGGTTACTCATTCGTACGACTAAACCATTTGCATGGTTCATTCATGCGATTGAGCCATGCGGTTGATCTATTCGTACGACTGAGTGTTCAGTCGTGCCACTAAGTTAGTCGCATGAAGTTGTTCAGGCGTATGGACTATTTTGGCGCATGGACACTTAGTCACATGGCCATTCGGACGCATGACCAATGTTGGGGCGCATGGTCCAGTCGGACGCATGAGAACTTCACTTAACCAAGTTTGAATGTATTCATTATTATAACATTATGCATATCAATTCAAACAATCACAAACCTATATAATCTAGTCAATATGTGTTACACAGCTCATCAATGAAATATTAAACTTTATAAATCACAACCAAACACTCTCATTTTATTAATTACCCAAGCATTACATAAGTGTAAGACATTCAAGACATATTACTTGATATGTATCAACAAACTCCCCCTTGGACCTAGATCTATCTATCGTCTTACCTTCTTCATAACCTCCTCATACTTCTTGTACTTCTCCTCTCTTGTGACTCTTGCATGTATTTTAAATGCAAAGCAAGTCATATCACATTTTGGAATTGGAGGGCTTGTCATAGAATAGTGGCCACTTGTATAGAGTGTAGACGTCGTCAGCTGACAAGTTCGTAAGCCACATCGGGTCGAATACCCTGATAGCATCCATTCTTCCCTCTTTGTTCAGAACTATGAAAGCTTCCCCTATTCTCCAATCATAGTACCATCATTTGAAATGAGGAGTGAGGTCCTATGGCATCTCCGTAGAGGGATCTTTGACATTGTTCGTGGAGGACTCCACTTCAGCATTATCTTTGGCTTTCTAGTTATGGGATCAACTTCAGAACATCTGATATACCTCGTAGGTTGTTGAGGTTTGAAGTTGACCCACCTGGTGCGGTACTCTTTCTTCAAAGCAACCTCAAACCAGCCTGACATCTTTCTCGGGTCAGCATATAACAGCTTCAGTTTAGCCAGCTGGTTGAGCTCAAAACCAGGTAGAGACTTTAGATCATGCGGGAATCTAAAGTACTCAATACTTCTCTCTCTCTTCACCGCATATACATTAAGATCATCAAAATGGGCCCATGTGATAATCTTGCCTGACACCTTGTGATGTTTCTTCACATTGTAGAGCTTGTGTAGACATTCTGTTTAGGAGCAGCGTGTTGGGCTCGGATCTCCTCAAAACAAGCAGCCCATTCAGCCTTTTTGATATCAACATCAGTGTTTGAGGCTTGGGCTTGTTCTTCAACCTTCTTGGACTCTTGCTCCATCTTATCTAATATCTCAAATGTATCACCGACCAGGGAGTCACCCAAATTGGGACCACATTTCCCTCTTTGTCAGCGTACTCGGGATAGTGCTCTGCAATGACGTCCTCGATCTCTATCTCATCAATGTCGTTCAGCTCATCGTCACTGGTTTCTACCAACGTTGGAGCGTCCTTGACAATCTCATCAGGATTGAGCTTGAACATTTCTGCAATTTGCTCGTCAGAGAGATTGTGAATGATCTCTCCTTCTTTAGGAGTGTACATCACCGATCTCCTAACTATACCCTGCAGATGAAGAATCATCGTGAGCTGAGTCTTGATCTGTTGGAGGGGAGCAACATCATGTTCATCCCTCTAAAAGTTTGGATATGCTTGATTTATACATGTAACGCAACAATCATTATTTAATAATCAAGACAGACATACCACAATTAAATATAACATTCATTACAATAATGAGATAAAAGATTCGAATACATATGATTTAATAAAGTAGATAACTAAATATTACTGTTATCCTGTATCCTCTGCTCTTCTGCTACCGGGGCGGATGTGGAGGCACCCTGATCTTGAGTCCTTTTGGTCCTCCGTTCGCTTACAGATGTGGCACCCGCAGCAGAAGAATCATCTTCATCATCATCAACATCTACATCAGTATCACCCTCGTGATCATCACCATCATCATCATCATCATCACTCTCTTCATCATCATCATCATCATCATCATTGTCTCTGTCTCCTTCTCCGATCTTCAAGGGCTCTTCTTTGGATCCTTTAAGCTTTAGCAAGATAGTCTTGTCTGTAGCCTCTAGCTCCTCAATCTTCTTGGCATGTTGCTCCTGGAGCTAAGACATGTGCTGAGCCTGTTGATCAGTCAATCGAGCCTGCTGATAAATCTGCTGAGATTATGCAGCAGTACGGTCTACTAACTGACGAATCTGTGCAGTTTTCTCATCATCAACCACTAATAGACACATCACCATACTGTTCAGTGCTGACAGCTGTTCCTCTACCCCAAAGGGAGGTAGAGGTGATCCAGATGTATATGGAGAGGAGGATGATGGTGCAGCTAGATGGCTAATGGTGGTGGTGGCGGCAGTGGTGAAGATTGGGGGTAATATAGATGAAGGTGGTGGTGGTGCGGGTGTGGTAGTAGTGGTGGTAGGTGGAGTGGTGGTAGTGGACGGAGTAGTGGTGGTAGTGGAGTGGTGGTAGTGGTGGTAGTAGAGGTGGTGGTTATGTAGGTCAGTCTTCTCTTCTTCTTCTTCAAGCCATGGGGCTGAGCCATCCTTTTCTTCCTCGATCCCTTTAAGGTGGATTCTCCCCCTGGAACACAGCTTGGCTGATCGGGAGCAAAGGTAGGTTCCGTGTCAGTCTCTCTCGATCTACCAGGGTGTTCACCAACCGCCCGGAGCCCTCGCTCTGTGGCAACCACCTTGCTGGCAACAGTCCAAGTGAAGGGCTCCACATCTGTATCCTCCTCCTCATCAGGTTGGAAATCCTGATGGAATCCAACATCCTCAGTCTCTCTGTGGGTGGGTGCCGAGATGCGATATCAGCTGTGGGGGCCCTTGGTTGAGTGGGCCCAGCATCTCCACCATCACCGCTGTCGTCATCATCGGAGTCATCCTCCGGGAGCTCTAACTGCTCAACATCAGAGTCACTGCCGTCGTGACGCCACTTTCTTCATGATGGCGCCACATAGTCTTCACGGGCCAGATGCCCAAACAGTCGCCTCACAGGGGTTTCACCTGCTTTCCCCTGTAAACTTTCATCAGACCCAAGGTGGTATCATCCATCACCTCGAGTGCTACTGCATCCTCCTTCTCCTTTGGCAACAAGGGAACTTTTGGTCTATGATCATTTGTATGAATCGAGGGTACATACAAAATCCCTCCTTGCCCTTTCCCTCTATGTTCTCCACCAGGTAGGTGAAGATCATCCTGGAGAAGCTAAACGGATGGTTCAGCACCAACGCCACATAAGCTTTCTATATCTGATCAGACAACTCGTCAAACCCCCCTTCCATGAGGCTATGCACTTGAGCAGCACATGGGCTAGGTACTTAAACTGAGGACACAGGTTGCTTTTGTTGAGCACACCTGAGTTGATGTCCCCAGAGTACTTGGCCCGCAGAAAACAGCCTCGTACGGTCAGTGGATGTAGACGGGTAGGGCAATCAGCATCATCCCCGAGCTCTAACACTGTCCTGAGATCATCCTTAGTGATCTCTATGGGCTAACAAAAACAAAACTCCTGATCCGTGGGGATCTAAAGTCCTGTCAACAACTGCGCCTTTCCAGAAGGCCTGCTGAATCGAGCGATAAGGTATGCACGGATTCGAGATGGCTCGGAAGATCCTCGATCTCCGTAGGAAAGTAATAATGCCCAGAAGTCAGTTGCGTTCCTGGATGTCAGATCCAGATGAGCACAGATGTTATGCTTGGTGCTCATAGTCTGACGACTAGCCATCTGTTTCAATGAATATAAACGTTAGTGTCAGTCAATAAGTAAGGAACTTAATCATTTGAATATGAAATTCTCTGTTCTGTCGTGCGAATGATAATGTGCGACTGAGATCAAGTCATGCGAATGACCTCATACGTATGACTTAACATGCGACTAAGCTCATACGTATGTTGTCTCATGCGATTACTCTAGTCGTGCGACTGGACTCATACACATGGTTTAGCTGTGCGATTTGGCCATTCGCACCTTTTAGTCGTGCGACTGAAGATCATCAGATTGCCCATTCGCATGACAGACTGACTGTTCAATTCAAAATCAATTTTTGACCAATCTTTAATGTTAAACGTCATGGTTTGGCTCATTAGACTCGCAATTCACTGACAAAACGCATTATAACATTTAATTGCACAATGGACTTAGTTTTATTAGTTTATTTGTCAATGTAAGTCACGGTTTCTTTTAGGGCTCATCTCAATCGATTTTGTGCTTAAATTGATGGATATTTTCATGGATTGCACTGCATTATACCTGTATAGTCAATAGAAATCGTTAGTACACAAGAAACAATGGTCTTGAGAGCTCAAACAAAAATCGGGCAGAGTAACGGTATGTTCGTGCGATGTAGAGGCGATTAGGGAGTGATGACCGACTGCGACCGACTCCCCCTCTATTTATACTAGGGTTCTCTTCAGTCGTGCGACTGAGTCCAGTCGCATAGTTGTTTTGTGAGACTGAAGATCAGTCGTGCAACTAGCACAATCGGTCACCTCCAGTCATGCGACTAGAAGTCAGTCGTGCAACTGGGTCATTCGTTCACCTTCATCCATGCAGTTAGCACTTCCTGATAGTCCAATCGCATATATGTCCCATACGTGTGGGTTAATAGTGCGATTGAGCACATTCGTATCTTCCAATCGTATGACTGGTCCATACTCATGGTCCAGTCGTGTGAATGAATCATACTCATGGTGTTTGACTTTATGACCATTTTTCATTGAAACCCTTTTTAAACTTTTGATTTTAACATTATGAACATATGATCATCTCAGACATGATCATTTTAATTTGAAAAACTTTTGACCGCCTCAGATGTGATCCTTTTAAAATACTTTGTGACCTCAGACGTGACCCATTTTTATTGAAAGCACATGTGGTCACCTTAGACGTGACCTTTTAGATGATAAGGTTCTCTATCAACTTCCATGACATAGTCCGATATTAAACAAACTGATATTGACAAACTTTATACAGAAATAAAACTAAAACTTAAAACTAAGACATGTTTTTGTGTTTTTGTGAGGGTTAAATCCTAAGATGTAAATCTAAAGAATTATTTTTCTGAAAAAAAAAAGCTTCAATTCATTTAAACCATACATGGACCAATTCAATTTGGAATCATACAGGATATTCAAATCATTCGGGACAAGTTATCTAACACCTTTGATGCTCGATTATTGTTTTTCATCTGGAGTCATTTAGCAAATTTAGGAATCATACTAGTACTATTAGGTCCACACACTGATTTGAACTTTTAAGAATTGTAGCCACAATGATTGTCAGTATACTTGTCCTCTTAAATCCATACACAAACTTTCAACACAGATTGGTGATGGTTTAAGGTTTATTTATTTCAACAAGCATTTGTGGATCCCACACATATATGGTAATCACATTCCTCAGGAGATTTTTGAGCGGTATCAGGGTAGTATTCAAGAAGAAACTATTCTTAGAACTTTCAAAGAGAAGCCAAGCCTCAGGTCAGTGCCACCGCACAGCAGAGAGGCGGCAAACAACAATGAATTCTAGAATATATAGGTTATGCTTATCCTTAGGTAAGTGCCACCGCAAAACAGAGAGGCACATAACCTATCTTCTTGTTTGAGCAATTTCATTCTTTTTACACAGATCTCACCAACAACATAGGTTATCAGTTTGATTGTATTTGCATTTTTTATGTGCTTTTGCTCATGCTTTGGTCTTACGCACACATTCGTGGCGTTTATTTTGCTCGTCACCCCTTATTGGAATCCTGTTGATTGTGTTACCAGGGATAAGTTGTTACCCACAGCTAGTCAAACATTTTAGTTTAATCTTGAGATCACCAATAAGGTCTAGTCATCTATTGTAGCAACCTGTAGGTCTACTTTCTTTGTGTTATCTTGGTAGTAGCTAGTTTGTCTATCATATTTCCTTTTATATTGCTCAGACTATACAGACTTATACTTGAGCTTTGCATCTTTTTCAATTTAAAATTTTGAAGTCCCAAATAGTTTTCTCCTATGTTCTATCATATTCCAAATATTGAATCGGTATCACACATACGATCTTATTTTTATCAGCTACCTCTCCTCCTCACTCGTTTTTTTTTACTTTTTATTATACTGTCCAAACCTATTCTCCCCCTAAAATTTTAAAACCACAATGGAGTAGCGTTTTAGGATTTTAATAGGCAAAACAATAAGACCAATTTAATTAACCAACTTAAAATTAAGCAAATATATTAAAAAATTGAAAAATAAAAGTAAATTTACACGACACATCGGACTACACATGGTCATCTTCAGGAATGACCTCACTTTTCTTTTTAACGCCGTTGACATCTAACAGATATAGAAAACATGGCTTGTCAAAAGCCTTTGTATAGAGGTCAGCGCGTTGAAAATCTATGTTTATTTTTACCACATTGATTAAGTTCTTTTCAAAGCAATCACGTATAAAGTGATATTTAATTCCGATGTGTTTGGTCTTTGGATGTTGGACCGGGTTTTTAGTCATTGCAATTGCAGCAGAGTTATCAACAAAGATAGGAGTAGAAGAGAATTTCAAAATGTAATCCCGCATTTACGGTTGAATCCATATAATTTGTGAACAGCAACTTGCAGCAGCAATGTATTCGGCTTCATAGGTTGACAATGCAACCAAGGTCTACTTCTAACACTGCTAGGTTACTAATCTTCTCCCAAAGAACTGACACCCTGCTGATGTAGACTTGTAGTTCATCTTGCAGCCACCGTAATCCGAGTCGCTATACGCCGAAAGCTCAAATTCATCATCATGAGGATACCACAACCCAAGTGTGGGTGTACCCTTCAGATAACAAAAAATCCTTTTGACCCCAATAAGATGGTTCACCTTAGGCTTTGCCTGATATCGTGAACATAAACATGTAGCATACATGATATCAGGTCGTGAGGCAGTGAGATACATGAGAGATCCAATCATCCCTCGGTACATAGTGGCATCTACCAGATCACCATTCTCGTCGGGTGCTATATCATGGTTTGTAGCAAGAGGAGTTCCAGCTGTAGAAGCATCTCCATGTCAAACTGACTGAGAATATCCCCTACATACTTGGTCTGATGTAGGAAAATCCCATTTGGTGTCTGATCCACCTGTAACCCGAGAAAGAACTTCATCTCTCCCATTGCACTCATCTCAAACTCCGCCTTCGTTACTGCTTCAAACTCTTTACATAACTCTTCGTTCTTGGAACCGAAGATTATGTCATCGACATAGATTTGTACCAGCAGTAAATCCCCATCTTTTTCCTTGATAAACAATGTACAGTCAATGACTCCCCTACGAAAACCATGTTGTTAGGGATGGTGTACCGGACAATGTACTAACTGATTAACGTGTATACCGAACCAAATAGTGCAGAATCCTATTTGATTGGCGATCCAATAAATGAGAACGCACGTAGAAACAATTACGTATTGAATCTAACGTTAAGAATCGATTAGGAATCGATCTATTGCGATCTATGAACTTGGAGTGTGATCTTAGAGGTCTCTGGATGGCTAGGGTACGTTTGGAGTCGAAGTGTGTATGATGCTTGCGTATTTCCATGAATTAGGTGGTATTTATAGGTTAGGGTTACTCATTCGTACGACTAAACCATTTGCATGGTTCATTCATGCGATTGAGCCATGCGGTTGATCTATTCGTACGACTGAGTGTTCAGTCGTGCCACTAAGTTAGTCGCATGAAGTTGTTCAGGCGTATGGACTATTTTGGCGCATGGACACTCAGTCGCATGGCCATTCGGACGCATGACCAATGTTGGGGCGCATGGTCCAGTCGGACGCATGAGAACTTCACTTAACCAAGTTTGAATGTATTCATTATTATAACATTATGCATATCAATTCAAACAGTCACAAACCTATAATCTAGTCAATATGTGTTACACAGCTCATCAATGAAATATTAAACTTTATAAATCACAACCAAACACTCTCATTTTATTAATTACCCAAGCATTACATAAGTGTAAGACATTCAAGACATATTACTTGATATGTATCAACAAACTCCCCCTTGGACCTAGATCTATCTATCGTCTTACCTTCTTCATAACCTCCTCATACTTCTTGTACTTCTCCTCTCTTGTGACTCTTGCATGTATTTTAAATGCAAAGCAGAGTCATATCACATTTTGGAATTGGAGGGCTTGTCATAGAATAGTGGCCACTTGTATAGAGTGTAGACGTCGTCAGCTGACAAGTTCGTAAGCCACATCGGGTTGAATACCCTGATAGCATCCATTCTTCCCTCTTTGTTCAGAACTATGAAAGCTTCCCCTATTCTCCAATCATAGTACCATCATTTGAAATGAGGAGTGAGGTCCTATGGCATCTCCCGTAGAGGGATCTTTGACATTGTTCGTGGAGGACTCCACTTCAGCATTATCTTTGGCTTTCTAGTTATGGGATCAACTTCAGAACATCTGATATACCTCGTAGGTTGTTGAGGTTTGAAGTTGACCCACCTGGTGCGGTACTCTTTCTTCAAAGCAACCTCAAACCAGCCTGACATCTTTCTCGGGTCAGCATATAACAGCTTCAGTTTAGCCAGCTAGTTGAGCTCAAAACCAGGTAGAGACTTTAGATCATGCGGGAGTCTAAAGTACTCAATACCTTTCTCTCTCTTCACCGCATATACATTAAGATCATCAAAATGGGCCCATGTGATAATCTTGCCTGACACCTTGTGATGTTTCTTCACATTGTAGAGCTTGGTGTAGACATTCTGTTTAGGAGCAGCGTGTTGGGCTCGGATCTCCTCAAAACAAGCAGCCCATTCAGCCTTTCTGATATCAACATCAGTGTTTGAGGCTTGGGCTTGTTCTTTAGCTTTCTCGAACTCTTTCTCCATCTTATCTAATATCTCAAATGTATCACCGACCAGGGAGTCACCCAAATTGGGAACATCATTTCCCTCTTTCCGGCGTACTCGGGATAATGTTTGCAGTGACGTGCCCGATCTCTACTTCATCAATGTTGTTCAGCTTGTCGTCACTGGTTTCTACAAAAGTTAGAACGTCCTTGACTATCTCATCGGGATTAAGCTTTAACATTTCTGCAATTTGCTCATCAGCGAGATTGTGAATGATCTCTCCTTCTTCAGGAGTATACATCACCAATCTCCTAACAATACCCTGCAGATCAAGAATCATCGTAAGCTGACTCTTGATCTGTTGGAGGGGAGCAACATCATGTTCATCCCTCTAAAAGTTTGGATCTGCTTCATTTATAAATGTAACACAACAATCATTAGTTAATAATCAAGACAGAAATACCAAATACCAAAAATCAAAATATAAACATTATGTACACAAGTTTAATACATGATTCAATTACAAAAGTTTTCAAATACATTAACATCTAATAATTCTTTTTTTCATGAGCTTTAGTCTTTTTAGCTTGAGCTTGATGTGTACTTCACACAATCTTCAATCTGTTTCTTAATAGATTCTTGATCGGGTTGAAATTATCATACTACCAAAGTATCAGGATCTTAGTTTTAACTCTACGGTCATCACCTTCTTCTAGAATCTTTAGTACTTCTTCAGCAAGCTTTTGGCTCTGTTGTGGATCAATTTGTTGTTCATAAGCCTGAGAGATATTCTACTGTAATCAATAAGCATAGACAGCTTGGACCCTAAATGACATAACCTCGTTAGTTTCTTGAGAGTCTTCGTCATCCATATCACCGCCCATTTGCATAGCATTATTTCCCATCTCTGTCCAAAACAGCATCTTCTTCCTCTCCATCAACAAGAAGAAGATCATCTGAGAGCACGTGGATAGATGTTTTAACATCAGTGCTAAGTATGCATTCTGGATTTGATTAGACATCTCATCATTCCTGCTCCACTTGACACTATACCCTTATGGATGTCATGAGCTAAGCAAGTTTCTCTTGTTGAACACACCTGCGTTGAAGTCCCTAGTGTACCTCATCCTCAGAGTAGCATCTACATGTGCACATACATTATGCTTGTTGTTCACTATCCAGCATTCAGCCATAGTGCCACGATACCTGACACATATAAGTTATAATTGGTGTACATGGATGACACTTGGATTTTAATGAACTAGATTCTTTTAGTACAATCGTGCGAATGGACAATGCGACTGAGGTCTAGTCGTGCGATGGGGCTCAGTCGTACGACTGAGCTTGCGACTGAATTTAGTCGTATACTGTACCATGCGATTGGAATAGTCATGCGACAGAACCCATAAGCATGGTTCATACATGCAATTGAGTCATTCAGCTAACTCAATCGTGCGACTGGAGTTCATCAGCGTGTCCATTCGTATACCTCACTGTTAAACACAAAGGAGTAGCAATGCTCTTGTGCGACTTTAGGATGATATTAGGAGTGATGAGTGACTACTTCCGACTTCCCCTCTATTTATACTGGGGTTTCTTACAGTCGTGCAACTGAAGATCAGTCGTGCGACTGAAGATCAGTCGTGCAATTGGCACAGTCGGTCACATTCAGTCATGCGACGAGAAGTCAGTCATGCGACTGGGTCATTCGTTCACTCTCATCCCTGCGATTGGTTCATTTTATGATCCAATCGTGTGGTTTTATTCATGCTTATGGTCCAATCGCACGTATGTCCCATACGTGTGGGTGAATCATGCGATTGGGCTCATATTTATCCTCCAATCGTACGACTGGTCCATACTCATGGTCCAGTAGTGCGAATGGATCATACTCATGATTTTTGACTTTATGAACATTCCACATTTTTATCTTTTGATTAAACATTATGAGCATATGATCATCTCAGACATGATCATTTTAACTTGAAAAACTTTTGACCACCTCAGACATGGTCCTTTTGAAATACTTTGTCACCTCAGACGTGGCCCAATTTTTTATTTGAAAGCACGTGTGGTCACCTCAGACGTGACCGTTTAGATGATGAGGTTCCCTATCAACTTCCATGACATAGTCCGATATTGAACAAAACTAAAATTTACAAACTTTATAAAAGAAATAAGACTGAAACTTAAAACTAAGACATGTTTTTGTGTTTTTGTGAGGATTAAGTCCAAAGATATAAATCTAAGAAATTATTTATCTGAAAAGGCAGCTTCAATTCATCTAAATCATACATGGACCAATTCAGTTTGGAATCATACAGGATATTCAAATCGTTCAGGATAGGTTATCTAAAACTTTTGATGCTCTATTCTTGTTTTTCATCTAGAGTCATTTAGCAAATTTAGGAAATCATACTAGTACCATTAGGTCCCCACACTGATTTGAACTTTCAAGAATTGTATCCATAATGATTATTAGTATATTTGTCCTCTTAAATCCATACACAGACTTTCCACATAGATTGGTGATGGTTTATGGTTTGTTTATTTCAACATGCATTTGTGGATCCCACACTTATATGGTAATCAACATTCCTCAGGAGATTTTGAGCGGTCTCAGGGTAGTATTCAAGAAGAAACTATTCTTAGAACATTCAAAGAGAAGCCAAGCCTCAGGTCAGTGCCACCGCACAGTAGAGAGGCGGCAAACAACAATGAATTCTAGAATATATAGGTTATGCTTGCCCTCAGGTCAGTGCCATCACACAGCAGAGAGGCACATAACCTATCTTCTTGTTGGAGCAATTTCATTCATTTTGCACAAATATCACTTACAACATAAGTTATCAGTTTGATTGCATTTGCATTTTTATGTGCTTTTGCTCATGCTTTGGTCTTACGCACATATTCGTCGCATTTATTTTGCTCGTCACCCTTTATTGGAATCTTGTTGATTATGTTATTCAGGGATAAGGTGTTACCCATAGCTAGTCAAACATTTAGTTTAATCTTGAGATCACCAAAAAGGTCTAGTCATCTATTGTGTTGAATCTACCGACATATCATCTTTGGTCTAGCGACCTCTAGGTCTACTTTCTTTGTGCTATCTTAGTAGTAGCTAGTTTATCTATCATATTTCCTTTTATTTTGCTCAGACTACACAGACTTATACTTGAGCTTTGCATCATTTTCAATTTAAATTTTAAAGTCCCAAATGGTTTGCTCCTGTGTACTATCATTTTCCAAAGACTGAATCGGTATCACACATACGATCTTATTTTTATCAGCTACCTTTCCTTCTCCCTCGTTTTTTTACTGTCTAAACCTATTCTCCCCCCCCGCTAAAATTTTAAAACCATAATGGATTAGCGTTTTAGGATTTTAATAGGCAAGACAATAAGACCAATTTTAATTAACCAACGTAAAATTAAGCAAATAAATTAAAATTTGGAAATTAAAAATAAAAAGAAAAGTAAATTTACATGACACATCGGAATACACATGGTCATCTTCAGGAATGACCTCATTTTTCTTTTTAACGTCATTGACCTCTAACATATATAAAAAACGTGGTTTGTCAAAAGCCTTTGTATAGAGGTCAGCGAGTTGAAAATCTGTGTTTATTTTTACCACATCGATTAAGTTCTTTTCAAAGCAATCACGTATAAAGTAATATTTAATCTTGTTGTGTTTGGTCTTAGGACGTTGGACCGGGATTTTGGTGACTGCAATAGCAGCAGAGTTATCAACAAAGATAGGAGTATAAGAGAATTTCAAACCGTAATCTTGCATTTGCTGTTGAATCCATATGATTTGTGAATAGCAACTTGCAGCGACAATGTATTCGGCTTCACAGGTTGACAATGCAACCGAGGTCTGCTTCTTACACTCCATGTTACTAATCTTCTCCCAAAGAACTGACACCCTGCTGATGTAGACTTGTAGTTCATCTTGCAGCCTTCGTAATTCGAGTCACTATACGCAGTAAGCTCAAAGTCAACATCATAAGGATACACAACCCAAGTGAGGGTGTAACCTTCAGATAACGAAAAATCCTTTTGACCCCAATAAGATGGTTCACTTTAGGCTTTGCCTGATATCGTGAACATAAACATGTAGCATACATGATATCAGGTCGTGAGGCAGTGAGATACATGAGAGATCCAATCATCCCTCGGTACATAGTGGCATCCACCAGATCACCATTCTCGTCGGGTGCTACATCTGGTTTGTAGCAAGTGGAGTTCCAGCTGTAGAAGCATTCTCCATGTCAAACCGACTAAGATATTAGCTACATACTTAGTCTGATGTAGGAAAATCCCATTTGGTGTCTGATCCACCTGTAACCAGAGAATGAATTTCATCTCTCCCATTGCACTCATCTCAAACTCCGCCTTCATTACTGCCTCAAACTCTTTACATAATTCTTCGTTCTTGGAACCGAAGATTATGTCATCGACATAGATTTGTACCAGCAGTAAATCCCCATCTTTTTCCTTGATAAACAGTGTACAATCAATGACTCCCCTACGAAAACCATGTTTCACAACATGTGTCGAGAGTTTCTCATACCAGGCCCTTTGAGCTTGATGAAGCTCGTATAGTGCCTTGTCAAGTTTGTAAACTCTGTCTCGATGATATGGATCCTCAAATCCCTCGGGTTGACTGACATACACTGTTTCTTGGATCTCACCATGAAGGAACGCACTCTTCATTTCTAGTTGATATACTTTGATCTTCATATACGATGCATAGGCAAGGAAGATGCGGATTGCTTCCATTCTTGCCACGGGTGCAAACACTTCATTGTAGTCAATACCCTCAACTTGTCGAAATCCCTGAACAACAAGCCGAGCCTTGTTTCTGATGATCACTCCTTGATCATCTTTCTTGCATTTCAAGACCTCTTTGGTGCCAATGATCTTAGCACCTTTAGGTCTATCCACTAGAGTCCATACACCTAACTTCTTGAACTAAAGAAGTTCTTCTTGCATGGCACTCACCCATGCCTCATCATTCAGGGCTTCACTAACATACTTTGGATCAAACTGAGACACAAAGCAACGATAGGCACCGTCATGAACGTATCCCTTTTCCATCACAGAGGCATAATCAGCTGAGTACAACTGATTTCTGGTCTGAACTCCTGATCTCACATCACCTATGACATTATCCAAAGGATGATAGACGTTTATACGTGAGCTGGGAGTTGTTGGAACAACCACCTCAGAATCAAGATTGTGAACATTTGCTTATGGATCTGAGGCTATAGGAGTCTGAGGTTCAAAAGGCTCAGAAGCATCACTGTCAGATGCTTGTGGACTTGTGGTAGTCGGAACCTGTTCATCCTGGTTGTTCTGATCATTTTCCACATTTTCTTCATCAGAGGAAGAGTCACTCACATCAAGTGCTCCCCCTGAGTTGGTAGATGATTGACTTTGTGAATCGGATAGTGTTGAATCTTGAGATGGTGTGTTCAAGACATCGTACATCATCTTGTTTGCCAACTCATCTTCGGAAGTGGAGAGAGGTATGTTGAAGGACTTGAAGAATCCATCATAGTCAAAAAGTAAGCAGGCCCTTTTCTAGCAGGTGGTATGGTGTATCTCTGAACATCAACATTACACCACACCTCTACTTGACCCATTGAGTTGTTGTAAACTTTCTTGTTTGGTATGTTGTATCCTAGAAAGATCCTTCATCTACCTTCTTGCTGAATTTTTCCTCCTTAGTCTTCTTCAGCAGGGTGCATGGAGCGCCAAACGGCTCGAGATACTCTATGTTAGGTTTACGTCGCTGTAGTAACTCATAGCACGTTTTTCCATGGCGTTTAACTACCAGAACTCAATTGAGCGCATAACATGCATTGGCAACTGCCTCATTCCAGAATTGAATAGGCAGTTTCGAGTCTGCTAGCATAGTCCGTGCAGTCTCTATCAAGATGCGATTCTTTCGTTCAGCAACACCATTCATCTGAGGAGTGTAGGCAGAGGTAAATTGGTGCACAATTCCCTTTTCCTTGCAGTAGGCCTCCATCGACTGATTCTTGAACTCAGTTCCATTGTCTGAGCGCATTTGTCGTACTTTCAGCTTGTATTGCGATTCCAGTGTAGTTACTAATTGCTTGAAGGATTCAAATGTTTTTGATTTGGACTTCAAAACATTACCCAAGAGAATCTTGAGTATTCATCAGTAACTACGTAGCAGTACAAGTCACCTGCGATGCTTCTTGTACTGACTAGACCAAATAGATCCATGTGAATAAGCTCAAGAGGTAGTTCTATGGAATGAACTTTCTTTTCCTTATCAGACTTCTTTGTCTATTTGCCCTTCTTGCATGCAACACAGAAATCCAGGAGTTGGAAGTTTTTGACGTTCACTCCCCTCACTAGATCATTCTAGATCAATTGATTCATCTTCCTTGGATTTATGTGTCCCATTCTCCTATGCCAGGAGATGGAATGCTTTTCAATAGCTTTGTACAAGAAGCACTGAACCTCATGATCCGTTGTGGAGGCCTTCAAAAGATCCAAAACATAAAGATCATTATATCTTGAAGCGGTCATTAGAACTTGGTCCTCTGGGATCATGTAGTCCTTCTTCAGAACATAGCACTTCTTGTTGTCAAAGACTACTTTGAAGCCTTTATCACATATTTTAGAAACAGAAAGTAAGTTATTCTATAATTGTTGGACATAGTTTACCTTGTCAAACTTAACTTTCTGATTTTCCACTTCTCCTTGGGCTGTGATATACCCTCCTTTGTTTCCAGCAAATGAAACAGGCCCTCCTTTGATTTGTCTAACATTTGATAAGAGAGCTCTGTTCCCCGTCATGTGCCTGGATGCTCCGCTATCTACAATCCATGTGTTAGTCTCAGCACTATAGCGAACACCCTGCACATTCAATGAAAACATTAGTTCATGTTAGGAACCCAAGCCTTCCACTGGCTTGGGTTTCCCCGAGGCATCACATAACATAAACTCAACCCATTGACCATTTGAGGTTGAGGGAAGCTCAGATGTCTGTTTGTTCTCATTTTCAGACGCGGAGGCGGAATTTTCTTTCCATAGACCAGCTTCGTGTAAGGCCTGTTTATGATAACCGACGACTGGCTAATGGGTTGAACTTTAGGTTCACTATCCCTTCTAGGAGGTGTCACTCAGTTCCTCTTAAAAGATCTTGGAAGTTCAACTTTACTCCTCGGTGTCTGATAATAAGGACAACGAGACGCAATGTGACCGTACTCTCCACAATTGTAGTAGGATATGCTTTCAACTTTACGTTTAAATGTTGTTGTGGAGATGTAGGTATCACACGGTTGACCTTATTTTGTTTAGATTGAGACACTTCTTTGTTAGATGTATGGTTGGGTATTACAAACTTAATTGTTTTACCTGGTTTTACATCTTTTATTTCTTGTTTACCTGGACTTTGACATGATGTGTGTGATTGATTAGGTTTAATAGTCTTTTTCGGTTCTGATTTGACTTTGTTTGAACCTGACTTTAACTTAACCTTTTCAAACTCTTTTTCCAGGTTAACACAAGGCATTTTTCCTTTTGCCTTTGAAGTGGACTCCTTTTGTTTAGTGCCAGATGCAATTGATTTACTTGTGGTATCTGGGTGACTAACAAGAGGAGTGGTCACCACATGATCCTTGATGGGGTTATTATTAATTGGTTTACTTTTGGTGTTCATCAAGATCTCAGGTGGTGGAGGAACCACTTTGTATGCCAATCCCTCCCCGTTGTTTCTCTCTCACACTAAGTGTTGGACAATATGATGAGCTTGATGAGCTTGTCCAACTGTGTAGTTTTTGTTTTAAGGAGTTGACTTCTACTTCTAGAACTGCTTTCTGCTTCTTAGTGTCCTCTAGGGAGTTAAGATAGTATCTAATTTCATTAGCTTGGTTAAAGGCAACTACTTCTGTTTCTCTAAGCTGTTTGTTCAATAGGTCTATCTTTTCCTTATAACTGTGCTCATTTTGTTTTAAAACTCTATTAGCTTCAGTGCACAGTTCCAGATCCTTTACTAAGCTATCATTATGATCTAATAACCTAGAAAATTTTAAATCTATGCTTTCTCTAAATTTATTACAATCAAAACAAGCATGATTATTGAACAACTGGTCAGTAGTACTTACTTGAGATGTTGAAGAGGAATCAGCCATGTGTGCAGAATCGGTCGTCTCTGGTTCTGGTGATTCTGACGTTGATGTAGATTGTAGTTCTTCAGGCAAGTGTATGACCATAGGTGCAGTGTCTTCAAAATTTGACATCGCGAACTCTACTGTTATATCTCTCTAACTGGCGGAATCGTCATTTATGTCATCCACACTAGTTATGCTGGTCTCTCCAAGTGAGACGAACCGAAAGCTCCAATCCTGTCCTTCATCCTTGTTCGCAATCAAGGCTTTAGGATCCTTGCTTGATGAAGTAGAACTACTAGATGTGGCTTTGTCCTAACGATTGAAGGATGAGAAAGGATTGCCATGACTAGTCTTCTTTGGCTTCACACGCTCCCTTTTGAAGTGCCCCTTCTCACCACAATTGAAAGAGGTTACCTTTGCCTTGTCGAAGCCAAATGTCGTGTCCTTGGTTGCAACCAAGTTCTATCCGGTCTTTTTGACAAACTTCTTAGCTCGCCGGACAGCACTTGCCAAGGCCCACATAATATCCATTCATTCCAACTCCATCTCATCCACCTGTTCATAATCCTCATCTGCCAGATGGCAATTTCCTATCTTTCCAGCAATTAGTCCATCATATGAGTGGAATACAGCAGCTAGGAGGTCCATGTGTTCTCTGGCCACCTCAACAGTCATGTTGCCGAAGTTATCGGTCTTCAATTTTACTACATTGGCTTCAAGCATATTATATTGGGTACCAGATGACCCTGACGTTTCGGATCCTGAAGTAGATACTTGTGCTGGACTTGCTGAGTTTGAGATAAGGCATTCTGCAGTGGTGCTCCAGATGTCTTGACCGGAGGAGTCGCGTTGTAGAACGTAGGATTCTAGTCATAGTTTGCCTTTTGAGCTCTATACTTTATCCTAAGCTCCTCCTCTCTCAATTCAGAATGAAGTCATTTATGTCTAATTTCGAGAGCATCCCATTCTGTCTAAGATTAGAAACGAAGGAAGCCCATTTCTCTGGTAATCCATCTGCAAAGTTGGATACCTTATCCTCCATCGACGTAGTAACTCCATAAGTGTGCATCTCACTCATCAAGTGGTAGAATATGTTGATCACATCGTCCAGGCCTTCCTTTCCCATTGAATAGAAGTTGTCAAACTCTTTCTTCAAGGCTTTGGCCTTAATGGCCTTGGGTGAGGCATTTCCATCATACCACTTCTCTAACCCATCCCATAGTTTCTTTGCTTGAGTATATTCCGAGTACTAATGGAAGATGTCCTTTGGAATAGACTGAGTAAGCAAGGCTTAGACTTTCTTCTCAGCATTGTGTTTTACCTTTTGTGCATCAGACATACCACTTAACATAAGTTTGACACCGTCAGCTCCAACAGGCATGTTGTACCCCGATTCTATTGCCTCCCACAGATTTTTATCTACTCCATTTAAGTAGATTTCGAAACGTTGCTTCCATTGTGGGTAGTCGTCTAACGTAATAACTTCAGGGGTTTATTATGAATTCCCACTTTGTTCTCCAACAGCAGTAGATTCTGAATACAAGTGTCTCTACTTGCTGTGTATGCTGAAAACCTAGTCCTCCATTTCACTTAACTTTACTATTAAATAGACTGTTTATCTGTGCGAATAAAGGTATGCGATTTGGCTTATTCGGGCGATTGAACTAGGCGAATGATTCAATCGTGGGACTGAACAAATGTGAATGAGTCAGTCGTCCGAATGAACTAATGCGGTTGAACAGTCCGAATAGAGTTCTCAGTCGTACGAATGAGGGTACGAATGAATCCAATCGTGCATTTGGGGAATGCGAATGAACTCAGTCGTGCGATTGACCCAATCATGCAACTGAACCTGCTGAAGTTTGAAAATTCGTAGGTTAAACGTGTTTTGGCCACAAAAACTCGATTTTCACAAACCCTAGTTGTCGTATGCCGGAAAAACTAAACTTTATGGTCAGGAAACGTCTAAGACTCCGTTTGACACAAAAAGATTGCGTTTTTAGTAAAAAAACACAATTTTTGTATAAAAAACGATTGAATCAACACGTAATTAAGAGCCAAGGCTCTGATACCACTTGTTAGGGATTGTGTACCGGACGATGTACTAACTGATTAACGTGTATACCGAACCAAATAGTGCGGAATCCTATTTGATTGGCGATCCAATCAGTGAGAACGCACGTAGAAACAATTATGTATTGAATCTAACGTTAAGAATCGATTAGGAATTGATCTACAACGATCTATGAACTTGGAGTATGATCTTAGAGGTCTCTGGACAGCTACGATACGTCTGGAGTCGAAGTGTGTATGATGCTTCCGTATTTCCACGAATTAGGTGGTATTTATAGGTTAGGGTTACTCATTCGTGTGACAAAACCATTTGCATGGTTCATTTGTGCGATTGAGCCATGTGGTTGATCTATTCGTACGACTAAGTGTTCAATCGTGCAACTGAGTCAGTCGTATGAACTTGTTCAGGCGTATGGACTATTTAGGCACATGGACACTCAGTCGCATGGCCATTCGGACACATGACCACTGTTAGGGCGCATGGTCTAGTCGGACGCATGAGAACTTCACTTAACCAAGTTTGAATGTATTTATTATTATAACATTATGCATATCAATTCAAACAATCACAAACCTATATAACCTAGTCAATATGCGTTACACAACTCATTAATGAAATATTAAACATTATAAATAACAACCAAACATTCTCATTTCATTAAGTACCCAAGCATTACATAAGCGTAAGACATTCAAGACATATTACATTAAGATTCGAATCTAGGTACATATGTATCAACATAATTCTTCCCTTTCCTGTTTCCCAGTCTTTGTCTTTCTTGGACCTTCTCCTTTTTGCCTTCATTAAACCAAACGACTCAAAGTTATCATTAAGCCCGTTTTGTATCTCTTTCTCCAGAAGCGTGGCTCTTTCACTCAGATGTGCATTCAGAAGTGGTAGAGCTACCAAATGCCTAAGATCCCATTTAGGCAAGGACTTAAAAGCCTTCCTCTTATGAAAGTAGCTAATACTACCTCCCCTCCTCTTTATCAAGAACACTTTTAGGCCGGGATTATAGGACTAGCTTATAATCTTCGGACTCTTGTTTACTCAACCCTCTTATATGTTGGAATATGGGAGTGATTTCTTCTGGCTTCTGCTCTTTTACAAACCATTCAGCTCTATCCATCTCAAATACATCTTCAGCATCCTTCTCCTTCTTTGCCACATAGATCAATGGTCTCTCATCAACTTCATAGAACTCCGGTTCAGAATCATAGTCTATGAGCTGTTCATCATCCTCTTCTTCATCAATCAACCCTTTTCTTTTTTTCACTGTCTCTTTCCATTGATTTCTCTCTAATAAATTCTTCTCCAACTAAATCCTTCTCTACATCAAGACCCATGTCAACAAATCTAGCCTCAAAATTTCTTCTTCATTCTCTCTTCCAACATCCTCAGCTCTAGCTTCACAATCTCCAGCATCAATGGTTGCTGCACCAGATGTGCCCTCTCCTGCCTGGATGAAGTACCCACATTCAGAAATGAATACTTTGAAGTGTCAGTCAGGTCATCTAACTCAGATTGAGTTAGTTGATCAGGCAGGCCGGTTGCAGCTTTCAAATGGGCAATCTCCTCAAATAACTTCTTTAGTAGGCAGTTTTGATCAACAAGCATCTTCTTCATGCCCTTTATCACCTCATCTTTTTCTTTTCTCGAATCTCTTGGTTGGTAAGTTTAGTCTTGATCATGCTCAGTTTCTTTGCTAAAGAACTTCAAGATTGCAAAACATGTCTTCATCAAGGTTTCCTCTTTCCTCCCTTCTTTCAGTGAATCCTTCATGTCTCTGTTTAGTGCGCCTCTCAGACTCTGCAATATCGACTTTCTTCTTCGATCTTCTTTCCTTCTCTATTCTTATCTCTTCAGCTTTTTTATTTATGTCATCCTTCAAATCATAATCTTTCTCCTTAGCATATCTCTTTCTTTTCTTGGTTGCTTCAGATCTTTGTGCTCTGGTTTCTTCAGCTCTTTTGTTCTCAAATTCATCCACCCGTCTAATATAATTCCACCTCTCTGGAGGGTACATATTTTCCTAAAGATGGGTGATCTTTCCACTAAAATCATGGCGAATTGCACAGTAGTCAGCAAAAATGTGAGGGTTCATTTGTACCAACCTCTTTAACTATCCATGTTTTGGTACATTTGGTATAAGATCATCAAAAATCATTTGAAGAAAATAAGGATATAACAGCCATTTATCCTTCTTCAAGGCCATCACTTCTCTCTCTCTGCAACACAACACCATCGCTTTTGCCCAATCGATATTTAGTCCGTCTGATCCACCTTTACGGTGATCAAGACACATGATGAATACATGAGCAATAAATCTCCATTCCTTGGATAGAAATGACTTCTTGATCTCATTACGGGAACCAAAATTTGGCCCCTCATATCCCATGCTTCTAAATGCGTCGAACACCTTTGAATCTGACATAGAAACTTCGTCTCCAAAATCCTCTTCTACTCTCAAAATCCTCGAAACAATCTCAGTAGTAATGGTAACTTCGGGATCTAAGACTTTAGCAGTAATTCTTTGTGTATTTCCTCATGTCTCGTACTCAGCAGATCTCTAGAAATCTCTGATATGAAGATCATAAATGGTGGTCGAATGAGATAGGGCATAAGCTATGGGTGATCTTTGTAGATATCTAATACAGTCTCTAAACCCAGCAGCTTTAGGATGTGTATCATCCAGAATAGCAGTGATATTATTCCTCTCATCGAACTTTAAGTTAGCCATTTGATCCTGAGAAAGTAATGAAAAAAAGTTGAATAAGAATTCAAGGAATTAAGAAAAGAACAAAGAAAACTAAAAAAATTAAAAAATTAAAAAAAATAAATTCGCTAGCCGAAAGAATAGTTTCGCAGACAGTTTCGGCGGGCGAAAGTGTAGTTTCGCGAGCTAAAACATATCAATTTCACTAAACAGGAAAGGTAGTTTCGACCGAGCGAAACTGTACGAGCTTATGTTCATATCCGGCGAAACTGAAGCTTGATCAGTGAAACTGTTAGGTTCGCTTGGACAGAACAACCTCACAGTTTCGCTGAAATATAAAGAACTTTCGTTCAGTTTCGCTGGATAATCATTAGTTTCCCTGAATGAACAGCGAAGACACTGAAGAGACACAACCAAATAAACCAAGAATGTGTTATTTTTAACAAGATTAAAACAGTGTCCTGAGTTCGATACTCACATGCGAACCGAATATAACCAACACACTTAAACAATACCTAAAATCACGATATCAATCGAAACAGTCACGGTAAAGCCCTAAGAATGTGAAAAATACGAGAGTGCGAAAGTGTGAGGATATAATTTTGCAGAAAGACATAAATAGAAAATAGTTTCGCATGCTGTAGTTTCCCCAGACGAAACAGTAGTTTCACCAGACTAAGTTGCAATTTCGTCAGATGAAATTCAATCAGAATGACTTCGCTTATAATGAGAATGCTAAGCGAAATTGAAATTTCGTCTAGCGAAACAAATAGCGAAAGTAAAGTTTCGCTGCAATTTTTTTTTATTTTTTTTATAATTTTTTTAATATATATATGTAAACATACAGAGATCAGAATTGATCGGAGATCACATCCTCGAGATAAATATAGCACAGAATGAATTAGATCATCGATCAGCAATGAGATCACACCGATAACTGATACGAATCACAGTCTTAAATGATTTTGAAAGTCTTAAACATATCAATAACGATTGCTGATATATTTGTCCACTAAAACCCATGCCTTATCTTTTTCAACAAACAGCATATGATTTGTTAAGGTTTGATTAGATGCTTTAGAATATTAGGACCCCACAATCATTTGGCAAAAACCCTCACCCAACCTTAGGATTTCTTGAATTTTGTTACGATCTTTACAGAGCAAGGCTAGTGCATTAGTGCAAGTGAGTATTATCAGAATATTGCATTCAGATATGAAATCATCGTTAGATGATGTGATACAAACTAGATCAAATAGGTGAGAGCTCCAGGTCTATACTCACGTATAACAAAGGAGATGACCATTTAATCATGTGCCGATGAGAGCTCCATGTCAGTACCACCGTACAGCAAAGGAGATCATCACTCCAGGGCAGTACCACCGTACAGCAGAGGAGATTAGCACAAACATAAGACATATAAATACACCAAACATGACTCAAGGATATGGCTTATATGATTTGTATCATGGTGTGAGGAAGATCAATTCTCAGTCCAATTTTTGTTAGGACTCAGTTTTTGTGCAGGCCAAAATGATTGCGTGAATCCAGACGTCCTTAAGCATATATTTAATTTAAATCAAAATGCTTCTGCTTACTTTATTTGTCTGGCTAAATCTATAATGCATATCGTTACAGAAACTGTTAGTTTGAGCATATATGTGCCTTTTTAAAAAAAAATAAGATGTGAAACAGATAACAGCATCAATTACTATCATTTCTCATTTTAAGTGCCAATCATGAAAAAAATAACATATCCAAAAGATGTAAAATCATACAATGATTAGCAAGGCTTCCAAAACCGAAAACAAGGTAAACTCAATCAATTTCCACATCAAAAACATCCAATAAGGGACTGAAAATGATTGAAACAAGATATTGAACAAAACCACCAAAAACTCAACAAATCATGAGCACTAAGGCTCTGATACCATATTGTTGGTCCATGTGATCGTATTATAGTGCAAATGATATTAAGAATCGTTCAATATCCAACAAATATACTAAAAATAAGAATAAAGAGGATTGAACACAATAAGAACTCAATCATAATAAGACAATTGTAGAGATTAATGAAGAGGCTGATGCAACCCAAACATCCAAAGTCTATCCTACATGCTGCACAAGTGCATTGAAGAAGAATGCTTAGGAAGTTTCACACATGCAACAGAAATATTCTAAGTTTGAAATCTTCCAAAGCCAAGACCAATATCTTCCGAAGCCAAAGATGAAGTCTTCCGAAGCCTCAGAGACAAAGTCTTCCGAAGCTTCAACTCATGAAGACAGATTTCTTCCGAAGACTTTTGAGACATGCTTTATCTGATGTACTGTTACATAAAGTTGGACACCTTTCCGTTGCATCTCTGTAAAGTCACCAACTTACATGGGTTGGTGAAAAGGTCCATGCTTTTGGTAACTGTACATTGAGGTCTTGAGTCTGTAACTTTCTACTTCATGTACTTTATCCTTTTTGTAATAGATAAGTGTAGAGATTAATGAAGAGACTGATGCAACCTAAACATCTTTAGTCTTTCCTGCATGCTGCACAAGTTCATTAAAGAAGAAGCTTAGGAAGTTTCACACATGAAACAGAAAATTACTCTAAGTGTGAAATCTTCCGAAGCCAAGACCAATATCTTCCGAAGCCAAACATGAAGTCTTCCGAAGCTTCAACTCATGACGACAGATTTCTTCCGAAAACTTTTAGTAACATGCTTTATCTAATGTACTGTTCCATAAAGCTGGACACCTTTCCATTGCACCTCTGCAAGTCACCAACTTACATGATTTGGTGAAAAGGTCCATGCTTTTGGTAACTATACATTGAGGTATTGAGTCTATAACTTTCTACTTTATGTACTTTATCCTTTTTGTAATAGATAAGGATGTGAGCTATGGCATGTCATAGTCACAAGTCAAAAGGCAATCTGCCTTTTGACTTTACAATTGATTTTGTTTGTGTCTAGTCAATTGTATCCAGCTGGCTTTCAAAGTATAGCCAGCTGTAGGATGTAGTATATGTATCTCATGTTCTTGTATCTTTCGATTATGCTTTTGTAACACTTGTAATAGAACATAGAGAAAGCATATACTGCATTCTTGAAAACCATACACTTGAGTTCTTTGTGTTCTGTCTCTCTTGCATTACTTGTGTTCTTAGCATCTCAACTTGGTTAATCCAGTTTACTGTTTGATTAAAGTTTAGTTAATCTCCTCTTTGTGTTGTTGTGTTCTAACTATAACCCTTCAACGATCCTGCATTTGGTATCAGAGCATTTCAGGCTCTTGATATAAGATCTCACCATCTTAAGATCCCTCACATACATAAATACTAAACTTTTTCAAATGGCAACCATTTCCAAAACTGATATGGAAACTGGAACCATTAACAAGTTCCCAACTGATCACTCTTGATGAGTTTCATACCTGGTGTTTAAGAATGGAAGGTTTCATCAGGTCTCTTGATTCAAGAATATGGGAGTCTATTCAGAATGGACCTTTCATACCCAGCACCCCTTCTGCTACGGGTGCTGGTATGATTCCCAAAGATGTGGCTAACTACTATGATGAAGATAGAAAGAGAGTAGAGATAGACAGAAAAGCCATGACAGCTCTTCAAACTGCCCTTCCAAACTCTGTATACAGAGGTTTCAAGAAGTGCAAAACAGCCAAGCAGCTGTGGGATGCACTGAAACTGATGTATGAGGGTTCTTCTAAAGCCAAGGAGAACAAGAAGGATCTCCTGAAGCAGCAGTTTGAAAACTTCACCTTCAAAATAGGTGAAACCATGACTCGGCAGTATTTCAGGTATGTTGAGATTGTGGATACCCTAGTGGATGGAGGAGTTTCTCTGAAAACAGAGACATTGTATAGAAGTTCATGTCCTCACTTCCTAGGCAATGGGCACACTACTGTGTGGTGATCAAGAGAACTAAAAATCTCAAAACTCTTACTCTGACAGAGTTATATGGGATTCTCAGTGGCTACCAGATGGAGATGAACATGCAAGGTTCATCTGGCAACTCCAACAATTAATGGGTTCAGCCCTACATGTGATTGAAAGGGATAGCATAGAACCCAAACATCATCTCTTATGCTACCCTGACAATTCACCAAAGGGTCCTTTCATCACCATCCTAGAGACACCAAGGAGAACTACACTCAAGGAAGCCCATTCCAAGAGAAAGCTCTTCTCAAGCTTTTGTGTCTTCTGATAAAGCTGTGGCAACTCTCTTTTCACTCTTGAAGACCTGGACTGTATCCATCCACATGATCTGGAATATATGGAAATAGTTCAACAGATGGCTCTTCTCACTCACAAAGCCAAGAAGTTCTACAAGAGAACTAGAAGGAAGTTTCCAAGCAATGCAACCAGTGGAAAGTTTGGACTGACAAAGGCAAAGTCAAGTGTTACAACTGTAACCTAATGGGTCACTTTGCCAGAGAGTGTAAGGAACCTAGAACAAATGGTGGCCAAACACAATCCAGACCAAACTACACTGACAAAGCTCTCCAGAATGAGAAGTCAAAGCAGAAAGCTGTTGTTGCTGTTGAAGAAGGAGGCTTTGATTGGAGCTTTCAGGTGGAAGATGCTTCTCCAAACCAAGCACTAATGGCTGATCATGATGAAGCCAAGGTATTAGAACATCTCTGTACTCCTGCATGCATTGCTAAAGTTAACAGGTACAGATCCTACAACTTGGAACTGAGATCTGACCTTGAGTCCTTAAACATTTGAAAATCTGATTTTAGAAAGTCTGAAAATGATTATAAACTGAAGATAGAGGACTTAGAGAAAACCATTTCAGTTCTAAAACATGAACACATAGATTTTAGGACTCAAATCAAACATCTCATAACCAAGTTAACTAAGTGCCAGGCTGAGCTTGTGATCAGCAAAGCCAGGGAAAAAAAGAGTTTTCTTGAGGAAGAGACCTTCAAGAACATTATATCCTCATCCCTGCACAACAAAGTGTGCTATCAAAACAGGCAGGGACTAGGATCCAATGAGATAGCTCCTCCACACACAATCTAGTCAGTAATCTCCTAGTTGTGGAACTTATGAAGATGAGCTTCCTCTCATAGATCCTATGAGTGAAGAGGAGGAAGAAGAGATAGTGAAGAATCCCTCTGAAAAGAGTGTAAGAGGAGGATTCCAAGAAGGGCCACTATCCTTCTGAGGAGAAAAAGAAAACTATGATGACCAAGTCCATGAGAAAGAACTTGATCAGAAAGAGCAAAAGAAAGGCAATGAAGGCTCAAGAGATCAAGACCACTTTTGACTCTAAGCAGAAACAAATTTTTATCTCTGCAAGGTTTAAAGTGGTAGGGACTGAAGACATCAATCAAAACTCTTCTGCTAAGAGTTCTGGTTCTTGTTCAACTCATCTCAGTAGCAAGAAGAAGATTGATCTGTTGTGTACCACTGCTGCACAGCCTGGACCATCAAACTCCAAGCATAGTACTTAACCCAAGAGGATTGTCTCCTCATCTGCAAAGATGAAGGTGGAGAAGGGATGTGACCAAAGACAGTCCTATTCCAAAGAAAAGGCTCTTGTGAAGAAGAAGATGAATTGTATCATGTGTGAAAGTACACTCACATTGCTAGGGATTGTCCCTTCAATCCTAAAGGTATTGTCCATATGACCAAAACAAAGGCTTCAAAGAGTTCTAAGAAGATTCAATCTTCGAAAGGAATACATGTTTCCTTCGGAAGCTCCATGTCTAAGAAGAGGGAAGTGGAAAATTACCCTCAGAAGAGAAATTGGTCTCGGAAGAAAGGAGTTCTTTCGAAGCACTGAAGTCTGTTATAGTGTCTGCAGAATCTTCTGAAGGTTCAGTCATTAAAACTTCCAAATTTCCAAAAGCTTCCAAAGTTTTAAAGGTCAAGTCCAAGACTCCAAAGGTGGTGTGGATGTCTAAGAAAGACCAAGTGACTGAGATTTCTCCATCAACAACAGCTCAAGATCCTCTTAGTACAACCATAGGATCTATTACTGTTGAATTACCTTCTGCAAATGAGCCCAAGACAAGCAAAGCTTGGGTTTCCAAATGTAACTAATCATTCTCTTTGTGCAGGGACAGCTGAAGATAGACAAAAATGTCTGCATCATAGACAGTGGATGTTCTAGGCACATGATAGGCAATAGGTCACTACTCCAAAACTTTGAAAGGACTGATGGAGGTCTAGTTGCTTTTGGAGGAGATGAAGGTGGTTACATTTCTGGAAGGGGCACGGTCACAAATGGTAAGCTCAGCATAGAAAAGGTAAACTTTGTTAAGGAGCTTGGATACAATCTTTTGAGTGTATCTTAATTTTGTGATCAGAGTCATAACATGCTCTTTACTAAGCATGAGTGCATTGTTCTTAAGCCTGGTGTGGTCATTCCTCATGAGCATATCCTGCTTAGAGCCCCCAAAAGAAACATGTACAAGATGGATTTGCAAGAAACCTCTCCCTTTTGAGAAGTTTCATGCTTTCTGTCTAAAGCCAATAGTGATGAGTCTTTCTTATGGCATAAAAGAATGTGCCATGTAAACTTTAAGAACATGAATAATTGATTAAGCATGATTTGTAACTGGAATGCCAAAGAAAGAGTTTACAAGTGATGACCATTGTGTTGCATGCCTGAAAGGGAAGCAACATAAGGTATCTCACAAGCCTAAGGAAAAGAACTCCATCACTACACCCCTACACTTGTTACATATGGATCTCTTTGGCCCCACTAGTGTAATGAGTTTAGGAAGGACCTTATACTGTCTAGTGATCATAGATGACTTTACAAGATTCACTTAGGTCTTCTTCCTTAGAACTAAGGATGAGACTCTTGAGATTCTGAAGACTTTCATCTTAAAGATTGAGAATCAGTCTGATCACAAGGTCAAGATCATAAGATGTGATCAAGGAACCAAATTAAGAACCAATCCTTGATATATTTTGTGATAAAAAGGGTATTTCAAGACAATTTAGTGCTCCCAGGACTCCTCAGCAAAATGGTGTTGCTGAGAGAAGAAATAGGACACTGATTGAAGCTGCAAGAACCATGCTGTCTGACTCTAAACTGCCCATCACCTTCTGGGCAGAGGCAGTCAACACTTCCTGCTATGTGCAGAATAGAGTTTTAGTAGTCAAGACTCATGGCAAGACTCCTTATGACTTTGGCACAAGAGGAAACCTTTTATTGGTTTTCTCAAGTCATTTGGATGTCCTTGCACCATCTTGAATACCAAAGATCAAATTGCCAAGTTTGCTAAGAAATCAGATGATGGACACTTTATTGGATACTCTTCCCAAGCTAAGGCTTATAGAGTGTACAATCTTAGAACTAGAATTGTTGAAGCCAATGTGACTTTCAATGAACACACACCCTGTGTTGTTGGTTCTGGTCCGGATTGGTTATTTAATCTTGAGTTGGTTACCAACTGATTTAACAAATCTTGTGAGAATGTTTCAGGATCTGTAGAAAACTTAAATACAGATGATCCTGATCCAAGATTTGAGCTAGGAAGATCCTCAAGTCATACATCTTCAACTCCAGTTGAAACCACTTTTGCAAATGAGGTTTCTATCAGCACAATAATGACAAACTCAGCTGATACATCTGGTATGCCTTCAAATTCCAGCTCAGAGGCTCTACAACCAGATAAGAACACCTCAACTGTGGAAGACAACAATGGTGGTGGTGACAGTGACCAAGAATTTCTTGATGCCACTAACCACACCATTGATGAGAACATCAATGATGTCACACACTGCTTGGATCAAGTTTCACTTGAAAAGTGTACTGATGTGGTGGGAGAAACATCCATGCCAGATCTAAGTTTCTCTATTAGATCTTTCTCAACAACTTGTTGTGATCCCTCAGCTTGGGATCCACAAGTTTCACCCTACCACAAACATTATTGGAGATGTTGTCTCAGGGGTAAAGACAAGAGGACAAACCCATGAAGCAAATGTTTGTCTTCACTCTGTTTTCTATCCCAGATAGAGCCAAAGAAAGTTGATGAAGTTCTAAAGGATGGAAGTTGGGTTGAAGCTATGCAACAAGAGCTATCAATTCAAAAGCCAGAAAGTTTGGAACCTTTTTCCTCTTCCTTCTGGGAAGACTACCATTGGAACCAAATGGGTGTTTAGGAACAAAAAGATGATAGATGCATCATCATCAAGAACAAAGCTAGACTGGTTGTTCAAGGATACACACAAGAAGAAGGGATTGACTACACTGATGTCTTTGCTCCAGTGGCAAGATTAGAAGCTATTAGGATATTTTTGCCATTTGCTGCATCCAAGAACTTCAAGGTCTTTCAACTTGATGTGAAGTGTGCCTTTTTATATGGAGTGATAGATGAAGAGGTTTATGTCAAACAACCACCTGGTTTTGTAGATCCTGATCATCCTGATTATGTCTGCAAGCTTGATAAAGCTCTTTATGGGCTGCATCAGGCACCCAGAAATGGTATGAGACACTATCTGAGTATCTTTGTAAACATGGATATAGGAGAGGTACTATAGATGGAACTCTCTTCATCAAAGAACAAGGAAAAGACATATTGCTAGTTCAAGTATATGTGGATGACATCATCTTTGGTTCAACTAATCCAAAGCTCTGCAAAGACTTTGAGAAGTTGATGAAAGACAGATTTGAAATGAGTGCCATGGGGGAACTCAATTTCTTTCTGGGAATTCAAGTGAAGCAAGTTGAAGATGGCATCTTCATAAGTTAGTCAAAGTATGTTCAGGACATACTCAAGAGGTTCAATATGACTGACTGTAAGATTGCTAAGACACCCATAGCCAGAACCACTCTCTTGGTCCTGATCTTGAGGGGGAGTGTAGATAAGCAGTTATACAGGGCTATGATTGGGTCTCTTATGTATCTTACTGCTAGCAGCCTGATATCATGTTTGCTACATGCATTTGTGCAAGATACCAAGCCAACCCTAAGATGTCTCACCTTATCACTTTCAAGAGGATTCTAAGATACCTCAAAGGTGCATCAACACTTGGCCTATGGTATCCCAAGAATTCTGACTTCAATCTGTATGCCTATACAGATAGTGATTATGGTGGTTGCAACATGACTGCAAAGTCTACATCTGGGGGATGTCAATTTCTTGTGGAAGGGTTGTCTCATGGTAATGTAAGAAACAATCTTGTGTCTCTGCATCAACTGCTGAAGCTGAATACATTGCTGCTGCAAGCTATTGTGCTCAAGTACTTTGGATTCAAAATCAGATGCTGGACTATGGGTTAAGCTTCAAGGAGACTCCCATTCACATAGACAACAACAGTGCTATCTCAATCACAGAGAACCCTATGCAGCACTCAAGGACAAAGCACATCAATATCAGGTATCATTTAATAAGAGATAACTATGAAAAGGGATTAATTAAACTAGTCAAAGTTCACACAAATAAACAATATGCTGATCTATTTACAAAGGCTTTTGATGAACAAAGATTTAAATATCTAATATCAGCTATTGGGATGATAAACTTTGAGTAAGCTTTTCTTAAAAACTAATTCTTATTATTTCTTAAAAAAAATTATGTGTGTCCTAAGTTGTCTAGTTCATCACTTTCACAACCTCATGTTTTCTTTTGATGAAAATTTCTTTTTGAAGACTTTCCTTAGACTTTTGAAAATTTAATGATACTTCGGAAAGTTATGCTTTTAACTTCGGAAGTAAATCATGCCTTCAAAATAAATAACTGTCTAAGAATTTTACCTTCGGAAGAGCTTTCAAATTTATCTTCCGAAGCTTAAATACTTGTCGCAGACACTTACTTATTTTCAAGGACCATTTACTTCCGAAGCAAAATTAACTCTCGGAAGCTTTGTTGGTTTATATACAAAGCACTCAAGTTTTAACTTTTCTTCCTAAGCAAAATTCTCAAAACTCTCAGAAATTCTTCCGAAGTCATTTTAGCTTCAGAAGCTTTTTGAGTTCCAAGAAAACTAATTTTTGAGCAAAAGTAAACTACTTTTTCAGAGGTGGGACCGACATCCGGATTTCAAAGTTTATCCTCTTTCATTAAACTTTATTTGAAATCCTTCTCACATATAAACCCAACAGTTTCCCCCTCTTTCTATCATCTTTTCTTCCTCCAAACCTAAAACCCTAATTTCTCTTTGAATTTCTTTCTTTCTTCTTTCTTCATCCTTAAGCTACTTCAAAATGGCCAACCTTGCTCATAGAAATGATCCCAACTTTACCATGCAGCTACGCAGACAAACAATCAAGTTGCTCTGTTAAGCTCTGAGAAAGATCCTCATTTCTCAAAGGTTTGCCGTTTCCTAACTCTGTCAAACTACTTCACCTCCCTAACCATTGATCCTCCACTCTATGAGGATCAGTTGCTTGAATTCTGAAAGACTTGCCAAGAGGTCATTATGGACGGGGAGAAGGCACTGTCTGCCACAGTGCAGGGGAGAACAATCTTCATCACTCCGGCCATCATCAATAGACATCTTCAGCTGGATGATGAAGAAGGTGAGGTGTTTTTGCCAAAGGAAGCTGTCAATCATTCCTTTGAGCAGATGGGATACGAGGAAGATTTCTCTGTAAAGACCTTTAGGAAAGGGAAGGTCTCATCCCAATGGAGATTCCTGCTCCATGTGGTCATCCATAGCTTATCAAACAAGCATGGTGGATGGGACCAGATTCCTGAGGATCTCTCCTTCATAATCCATGGAATGGTTCAAGGGGTCAAATTCAGGTATTCGCAATTTGTCTATACTAATTTACTTGCAAATTGGACTCCTTAGAATATTATATGTTTCTTAGATATGTCAAGTACATTCTTAACTGTGAACTGGGCTCACAGTTGAGGGAACAGGTAACATTCTTAAATTGGGACAGATGAAGCCCGACATCTTTAAAATACTAAGAAAGCCTACAGTTGGATTCTCTAGGGTAGAAACAGCCCTAGTCCCAAAAATGTTAGAGCTCATTACTCAAGGTGACAACCTAGCAGCACAAGCTAGTGTTGAACCCACACCTGCTTTTTCCCAACCACTCTCACAGCCTCAAATCACCATCACTTACCAAAGAAATCCAAATGAACCCCTGCTCAGGCTATTTAGCCTGTGGAGGTCCCCATATACTCACCCATACAGGAAGAAGTGGACACTGGAGCTCCCACTTCTCCTGAGGAGCAGACCACTCCCATCTCTTCAAGAATCAGTGTTGAGGTTCCTCATGCTCAGCCTGATAAGCTCATTAGCCCAACTGCCTTAAGCCATCACTCTGAGTCTCAACACTCAAGTGATCAACCTTCAGGGGACAGTTACCATCCCCAGCCTATAGATCTCAACCAACCAATTCCCAACCTTGACTTCTATACCGATGATGATATAGGTTTCGGTGAGTATAATGAATCTCTCTTCTTTCCCCCTACTCAAAGAGAGATGAGTACTCCTGAGTCTCCTACATCTATCCCACATTAGTCACCTACAACTGAGGTGGACACTCTTGAACCTGTTCAGGATGTCCATATAGAAGAGGCTCTCACTTCTAAAAGTGATTACATCATTAAGACCTCAACCATGGCAACTCAACCCACTGACATCTCAACTGAGACTGCCAGTGAGCAGAGGAAAACCAGCCGCCAAGAACCTCAAGCTGGTGGTGAGAGAGGACTCTGGTCCAATCATCTCATCCCCCAATGAATCTTCTGATGAAGATGAGGGGAATCTAAGACTACTGGTGCAAAAATTGTCTAAAACATACACTTACTTAGTCTCAAAGGTCAGTCACCTTGAATCTCAGGTGACTACCTTACACAACAGGATCAATGATCAGCAACTTGAGATTTCATATCTTAAGGAGAAACTAGCTGGGAGACCCTTAAGAAGAGCTCAACCAGGAATACAAGAACCTGTGGATGTGATTGACCTATCTTCCAGCTCACCTATGCAAGTGGGAGAAAGTCATTACAGCCACAAAACCTGGGAGTTTTTTAGGGAGAATGGACATTGAGGACTCACCATCCTCACTTGCAACTGTGCATTCTCAGCAACCTCCTCTAGTTCACATTAATGTGGACTACACAGACTCCTTCATATAGAGTCTGTTTGAGGATGGGATGCCAAAGGCTATGTCACCTTCACCATCTTCCAATCACATCATTAGGTGGAGGTATGACAATATCAGGAAGGCCTAATCATCATACGAGTTCAAGGACAGCAAGAAGTCTTCAATTTTCAGACCTTGGACTACTATGAAGGTCTGGATCTAGTCAACATGCCACTTGTCAACCCAAGCCAATCAAGACAAGCTGACAGACTAGCTAAAAGAATCCAAGACAGGATCACTGTAGAGTTCAGCTTAAGAAAGAGACTTAGGCAATCAGGCAATGTCATCGGTCAACTGGATGTTGAGGTAGACCCTAAGATTAGCTTCATAGGGGAAACCTTGACTGAAGGCCCAGTGACAAAACTTGAGAGCCCTGTCTCATCATCTCCAACTACTGTAGAGATCCATATTCCTTTTGAGACACCTGCTGGTGAAGGTTCTTCTCAACCTCTCTCTGGCCTGAGCTCAGATGCTGCAACAAGCAATGAAGGCCAAAGCTCTCTCCATCCTGAGTCACAAAGGTCTGTGAGTGACAAAGGGAAAAGAAAGATGACATCTGAGGAGATTGAGGAGGAGGAGAGAGAGAGAGAGGAAAAGGAGGCTAAGGGGAGAAAGTTCCTTTGCTGAGTCTTCAAGACTCATGGAGTCTGCAATCAGGGTTGCCCCCAGACCAGATACTCAGAATGATAAGTTAAGGGCAGTCAGGATTAACTATCTACAGACTAGGAACTATGACATAGATAGTGTCATTTCTCTTCCCTTGGATGAGTTGAATGAACTAGTTGACCTGGAAAGGTCAAGAGAGAAGAAGGAGGCAAAAGATGCAGAACTCCTAGTACAAGTCAAAGAAGAGAGAAGAAGAAAAAGACTGTACAAAGGTATGCTTACCCTCTCCCCAATTCAAGAAAGTCCTGAACAAGAGGATATGGTTCAACAAGAACCTCAGATAGATAATAAAGAAGACATAATCAAGATGATTAACTACCTGAGTGCCACAGGCTTCTATCAGGTAGATGCACTCCTTCATTTGTCTTATGACTATATCAAGTTTGAGTACTTAAAACAACTTGAGCTTGAGTTAGTCAAGGAAAGAAAGACAACAAAGAAGAAGCTATGGGAAGAAGCTGCAAAATCAAGAGCCATCATCCAAAAGAGCATGAAGAAGTCTGCTGATAGGCAGAGGATGATGAGCTTCTTGAAGCTGTATGGATTCTCTGGAAGGAGACTTGGACCCATGTCTCTATCCATTATGGATGAGCATATCAGGGTAATCAAGCAGAAGATTAAGAGTGGAGAGCTCACTGACTTACACTCCACTCCAAGTCAAGCTCCGCTTGAAGTGGAGGTTAAGGTTGAACAACTAGAGACAACACAACCCGGACCTCCTGCTAATGCTCAGCAAGCTTCATCTTCTGATCCACAGCAGGGTCAACCTCCCTCTCCATCTAAACCTAAGAAAGAAGAAGTCCCAACTGAGAGAGACAACAGAGATCAATCTGGTACTGCAGGCCAGTCTTCTCAGTTAAAATTTTGAAAGAGAAAGAAGAGGATGGCTTCTAGACCAAAGCCTAAGAAGAAGAAGAAGTCTGCACCCTCTTCTAAACCTCAGGATGAATCAGAACAGCCTGAGGATGTGCAGCTAGAGGAAGCTACACCAACTCCAATTCAAATAGCTCCTCTAGCAATAGGAAGACCCATCTTGTCTTGGACATACACCACAAATCCAGAAAGATAGCATGTTATTAGAGATCAAGGCATTGAAGACATTTATACATGGCAAGACATGTTTCAGTTGCCTCTACATGACCTCTTTGACATGAGAAGACACTTTGACAGCCTGAAGGATCCTGATCATCTTATGAAGAAAGGAATGGTGATCATCCTAATGAGGACTATTAATATCTGAAGTTTTCAAAGTGTTTTGGTAGCATCAGCCTAGGGGGAGTTTGTAGAGATTAATAAAGTGGCTAATAAAACCTAAACATCTTTAGTCTTTCCTGCATGCTGCACAAGTGCATTAAAGAAGAAGCTTAGAAAGTTTCACACATGAAACAGAAAATTACTCTAAGTGTGAAATCTTCCGAAGCCAAGACCAATATCTTTCGAAGCCAAACATGAAGTCTTCCGAAGCCTCAGAGACAAAGTCTTCCAAAGCTTCAACTCATGAAAAAGATTTCTTTCGAAGACTTTTAGTAACATGCTTTATCTGATGTACTGTTCTATAAAGCTGGACACCTTTCCGCTGCACCTCTGCAAGTCACCAACTTACATGAGTTGGTGAAAAGGTCCATGCTTTTGGTAACTGTACATTGAGGTCTTGAGTCTGTAACTTTCTACTTTATGTACTTTATCCTTTTTGTAATAGATAAGGATGTGAGCTATGGTATGTCATAGTCACAAGTCAAAAGGCAATCTGCCTTTTGACTCTACAATTAATTTTGTTTGTGTCTAGCCAATTGTATCCACTTTCAAAGTATAGCCGGCTGTAGGATGTAGTATAAGTATCTCATGTTCTTGTATCTTTCGAATATGCTTTTGTAACACTTGTAATAGAACATAGAAAAAGCAATATACCGCATTCTTGAAAACCATACACTTGAATTCTTTATGTTCTGTCTCTCTTGCATTACTTGTGTTCTTAGCATCTCAACTTGGTTAATCCAGTTTACTGTTTGATTAAAGTTTAGTTAATCTCCTCTTTGTGTTGTTGTGTTGTAACTATAACCCTTCAACGATCCTCCAATAAGGATGTGAGCTATGGCATGTCATAGTCACTAGTCAAAAGGCAATCTGCCTTTTGACTCTACAATTGATTTTGTTTGTGTCTAGTCAATTGTATCTAGCTGGCTTTCAAAGTATAGCTGGTTGTAGGATGTAGTATAAGAATTCCTTGTTCTTGTATCTTTTCCATATGCTTTGAAACACTTGTAATAGAACTTGAGAAAGCAATATACTGCATCCTTGAAAACCAAACACTTGTGTTCTCTTTTTCTGTCTCTTACTTATTACTTGTGTTCTTAGTGTCAAACTTGTGATTAATCTAGTTTACTATTTGATTAAGTTTGGTTAATTTCCTCTTTATGTTGTTGTGTTGTAAGTGAACCCCATCACCGATCCTGCAACTATGATCAATGACAATCAATAACATAAAGCACAAGGATAATTTTGTGTATTAACTGCTTTGAAATGCGAACTTGCAACAATGATAATCGATAAGGGTTTTGCAAGCTTTCCTACAATGAGAAGAAACAAAACAATATATAGCAGTCTATAGTTTCGCAGACAGTTTCGCTGTAACCGAAACTATACTACCGAAACTATAGTTTCGCCAGACGAAACTACAGTTTCACCAGGCAAACAAAACAGCTGACTATATAGTTTCGCTCACAGTTTCGCTGTACAACAAAAATACATAAACAAAATACAATTAAAGAAAACTAACAAAAGACCTATTAAAATCAAAAGTAAATAATCTAAACTAAGGTGAGTCCAACCTATACATGATCTTTAATACTCCCCCTAGGTTGGAACTCACCATCTTCACTTGGCTTGATTAGTCTCTTCAGCTCTAGTGACCTTTGTTGCCTTAGATTAATCTTCAGCATCTCCTACAACAGCTCCCTTTGAAGCTTCAGCACATGATTCTTTACGATTTCCTCCTGCATCACTAGTTCCTTCGGGATGAGCACTAGCCCTCTCAAACTTCTTGGCCAAGTCTTGAATTATCCTTGTGCTTATGTTAAAAAAGTTATTAAAAAAGGCACATATAATGCTCAAACTAATAGTTTCTGTAACGATATGCATAATAGACTCAGCCTGACAAATAAAGTAAGCAGAAGCATTTTGATTTAAATTAAATATACGCTTAAGGACGTCTAGATTTATGCAATCATTTTGGCCTGCACAAAAACCGAGTCCTGACAAAAATCGGATTGAGAATTGATCTTCCTTACACCATGATACAAATCATATAAGCCATATCCTTGAGTCATGTTTGGTGTATTTATATGTTTTGTGTTTGTGCTAATCTTCTCTATTGTACGGTGGTACTGACCTGGAGTGATGATCTCCTCTGTTGTACGGTGGTACTGACTTGGAGCTCTTATCAGCACATGATTAATTGGTCATGTCCTTTGTTATACGTGAGTATAGACCTGGAGCTCTCACCTATTTGATCTCATTTGTATCACATCATCTTGTAGTCTGTGAACCCTCTTTCTTGTTTAAGCATCCTCACCTGAAGACTCCACTAAGGTGGGAGAGAATCTAGAAGTCTGTTAACTTGTTCACTATTGGAAAGCTTTTCATCATATTTCTTTAGGGTGCTTGAAACAGTCAAGAAATGATTTGTGAGATCTATCAGACTCTCATTCTTGTGTCTAACAAAAGAATTGAATTCCTTCTCAGCCTAAGTGCTCTTATCCTTTACCAAATTTGCATCACCATCATAAAACTCACATAGGGCATCGTAAAGAGATTTAGCATTTTTATGCTCTGAAAAATGATTGTAAATGTCTAGTGCCAGACAAAGAGTTAAAGCACCAAAAGCCTTTTGGTCATGGTCGATCAACTTTAGATCCTTTTCAGTGAAGGAAGATGGGTCCTTATTTTGAGAGACAACGTCACCAACAGTAACCGTTGGTATGTAAGGACCAGAAATAATCGATTCCTATTGGTTGTGATCAGTGTAGAAGAAGAAGGCTTTGAGACATCTCTTCTAATCTTCAAAATTATCTCCGTTAATGAGTCTCGGATGCCTATTGGGAGGAACACTTTCAACATTGGCAAGTGTGAGTGATGTTAACTTAGACATGGTAGTTTCGCAGAGATTGATGTAGTTTCGGCAAGAGAGAAGATAATTTCGCTGGCACTTTCGCAGAAAAAGGTAACTTCGCAGACAATTTTGCAGAAAAACTACTTTCGCTGAAACTTTCTCAGTGGAAGCTAATTTCGCTGACAATTTCGGCAGCAATTTTGCTAGCAAATTGTCACAACAGGCTTAGTTTTGCTGGTAAATTCGCAAGAAACAAGCTTGACCTTTCGTTCAAAAACACTTTCGGCAGCAATTTTGCTTCTTAACCCTTCACAATCACTGATGAACTTTCGTTCAAAAAGACTAGTTTCACAAAACAACTAGAGAATGATTTCGATAGCAATATAACCATAGTTTCGCTGGAAAATGATTAACAGTTTCGCTGAAAGAACTGTAGTTTCGCTGATTGATCCTAAAACCCTTTTTCAACCCAAAATCAGTCTGAAATCATCAAAAACTCAATGAATTTGAGATCGGATGATTAGCAAGGCTTCCAAAACTGAAAACAAGGTAAACTCAATCAATTTCCACATCAAAAACATCCAATGAGGGACTGAAAATGATTGAAACAATATATTGAACAAAAACCACCAAAAACTCAACAAATCATGAGCACTAAGGCTCGGATACCATATTGTTGGTCCATGTGATCGTATTACAGTGCAAATGATATTAAGAATCATTCAATATCCAACAAATATACTAAAGAACAATAATAAAGAGGATTGAACAAAATAAGAACTCATTCATAATAAGACAATGATCAATGACAATCAATAACATAAAGCACAAGGATAATTCTGTGTATTAACTGTTTTGAAATGGTAAATTGCAACAATGATAATCGATTAGGGTTTTGCAAGTTTTCCTACAATGAGAAGAAACAAAAGTATTTATAGCAGTCTGTAGTTTCGCACCTGCCGAAACTATAGTTTCGCCAGACGAAACTAACGTTTCACCAGGCAAAAAAAACAGCTGACTGTGAGCGAAACTATAGTTTCGCTCACAGTTTCATTGTACAACAAAAATACATAAACAAAATACAATTAAAGGAAACTAACAAAAGACCTATTACAATCAAAAGTAAATAATCTAAACTAAGGTGAGTCCAACCTATACATGATCTTCAATCCCCCTTTGATTTTTTTGACGTTGAAAAGGACGGACGAATTCCCTGTCATGTGCCTGGACACCCCACTATCAATAATCCAGGTATTAGTGATAGTGTTGTAGCAGACACCCTGTACATTCAAAGAACTTATTAGGTCAGATTTGGAACCCAAGCCTTAACCGGCTTAGGTGACCCAGAGGAATCACACATCATAAACTCAACCCATTGTCCTTTAGAGTATGAGGGCATATCTTTCTTCCTAGTCTCCTCACTATTAGACACTATACTTGATTTTTCTATCCATAAGCCAGTTTTCTGTAAGGCCTGTTTGTGGTAAACAGATGACTGGCTTATGGTTTGAACTTTAGGTTCACTAACACTCTTAGGTGGAGTGTTAGATCTTATTTTAGAAAAACTTGGTTTCGTATCATTAAGTTCAATTTTCTTTCTGGGCTTCTGATAATAAGGACAATTAGAAGAGATATGTCCTCATTTTCCACAACTGTAGCAAGATCTCGCTTCTACAGATTAAAGAAAACTTTTATGTGATGTTGGGTTTAGTGAAGGTGTGAGGTGTGTCTGGTTTGGTTTTGTTAGTAATCTTTTAGATGTTTCATCCTTATTAACAAAATTAATTGTTTTAACATTTTGAACATCTTTAACTTGCACTTTGTTTGACTTTGATGATTTATATGTTTTTGGTTAACTGGTTTAGTAATTTTTGGTTCTGAAATGGACGTTGGTGAACCTGACCTTACATTAACCCTTTTAAATTCATCATCCAAATTCTCAACTGGCATTTTGCCTTTTGATTTCAAAGTAGAATCCTTCTAATTAGTGCCAGATTTCACAGGCTTACCTGTGAAATCAGGATCACTAACTAGAGGAGTGGACACCACATGATCCTTAACTGGGTTGTTATTGATAGGTCTATATTTTGTATTCAAAAGGATCTCATGTGGTGGCGGAACTACTTTGTAACCCAAACCTTCCCCATTATTTCGTTCTTTCACTAAGTTCTGAACTATGTGAGAAGAACTAGCCCAACTATGCAGTTTTTGTGTTAAAGAATTAACCTCGACTTCCAAAACTACTTTCTCTTTTTTAGTTTCTTCTAATTAATTTAAATAAAACTTTATATCATTAGATTGATTTAAGGCAACAACCTCGGTGTCACGTAATTGTTTACCCAAAAGTTCTATCTTTTCTTTAAAACTGCACTCGTTTTGTTTTAATATACGATTAGCTTCGGTGCAATTTGTAAGTCATTTACTAAGTTATCATTGTGTTCTAATAACCTAGAAAATTTCATATCAATGCTTTCCTTAAATTTTTCACATTCAGAACAAGGATGTTTTGCAAATAATTGATCTAAAGAACTTACCTGTGAGGAGTCAGTTGAATCAACCATCAAAGTAGAGTTAGACTCTTCTATTGTTGGAGATTCTAAACTTGTTGCTCTGAGCTCTTCCTCAACCAAGTGATTTACCACGTTCACAGCTTCTTCTGTATCTGACATCGCTTGAACAGCTGCAATCTCACCTTCACTGGCAGACCCATCACCTAATGCTTCGATAAAGGCAATATTTGATTCTCCAAGAGAAACAAATCGGAAGGACCAATATTGTCCTTCATCAACTTCAGCAGTTAGTGTCTGTGTCTCTTTACTTGAAGAACTAGTTCCAATCACTTCTTTATCTTGACGGTTGAAAGTAGGAAATGGTTACCATTTCCAGTTTTCTTGGGCTTCACACATTCACGTTTAAAATGCCCTTTTTACCACAGTTGAAGCAGGTGACCTTGGTTTTGTCAAAACTAAAGGTTGTATCTTTCATGGCTACTAGATTCTGCCCTGTCTTATTGACAAACTTTTTAGCTCTTCTAACTACACTTCCTAGAGCCCACATGATGCCTATTCTCTCCAACTCGTTCTCATCAACTTGCTCGTAGTCTTCATCTGCAAGATGACAATTTCCAATCTTCCCAGCAACTAAACCATCATAGGATTGAATAACTACTGCTAGAAGATCCATATGCTCTTTTGCAAGTTCCACTGTGATATTAGCGAGACTCTCGGTCTTCAACTTCGTAGTATTGGCTTCAGGCACTATGTATTGGGTTCCAGATGACCCTAACGTTTCTGGTCCTGAAGTAGTGGTTTGGGAAGGAGCTAGGCACGAATGTTGTTTCTAATGGTGCTCCTGAAACAGCTGGAGTTGGAACTGAGTTGTAGAGCGAAGGATTCTGAACGTAGGATCCTTTCTTCGACTTGTACTTCATTCTTAGTTCTTCCTCTCTTAACTTCAAGATAAAGTCATTTATGTCTAATGTCGCAAGAATGTCGTTTTGTCTCAGGTTAGACACAAATGAGTCACATTTCTCAAGCAAACCATCAGCAAAGCTTGAAACTTTATCTTCCATTGATGTGGTTACGCCATGAGTATGCAGCTCACTCATGAGATGATAAAATCTATCAATAATATCATCTAAGCTCTCATTCCCTATCGAAGAGAAGTTATCGAACTATTTCTTGAGAGCCTTAGCCTTCAGTGCTTTTAATGTTGCATTTCCATCATATCTCTTCTCTAATGCCTCCCATAACTTTTTGGCCTGCTTGTTCTCAGAAAACTAATGAAAGATGTCTTTCGGTATTGACTAAGTCAACATGGCGTAAACTTTCTTCTCAGCATTGAAGAGTATCTTCTGAGCCTCGCTCATTCCTCCCATCGTCAACTTGACTCCATTTGCACTGACTGGTACCGTGTAACCAGTCTCTATAGAAGTCTAAAGATTGGGATCCACTCCATTTAGGTAATCTCAAACCGTTGTTTCTACTAAGGATATTCATCTAATGTTAATAGCTTTGGCGGTTTATTGTGATTACCAATCTCATTCTCTAGAAGCAGTAGGTTCTGGATGCGTGAGTCCTTTCCTACAGTAAACATAGCAAACTGCTCTTCCATCTCTATAAACTTAGTACTTGGAGAGCAGGACAGTTTCAATCGTGCGAATGTACATTGAGTATGGATCACTCATGCGAATGAACTGTGAGTATGGATCACTCGTGGAATGAGGGGTGCAAATGAATTCAATCATGCGATTGAATTCAGTCGTGTGTATGAATAGGATGATTGGAAGCTAACGACATGGGTTGTTCAGTCATGCGAATAAGGTATGTGACTAAGTTCAGTCGTGTGAATGGAGTGAACAAATGAGTTAAATCATACGAATGAGCTAGTCGTGCCATTGAAGGCTGCTGTTTTTGCAAAATCGAAGATTTTGACACTTTGACACAAAATACGATTTTCTAAGAACCCTAATCTGCTGTATAGTGAAAAATCGAAACTTTAACACCTAAAAACGTCAAAAACACCTGTTGAAGAAAATGTTGTGACTCTTTTGATTAATACGTAGGTTTTGACACCAAACCTACCTGAATCAAACGCAAAATCAAGAGCCAAAGCTCTGATACCACTTGTTAGGAAGGACCGTGTACGTACGGAGTACTAACTGATTCTACGTTATACCGGATCAAATAGTGTGGAATCCTATTTGATTGGTGATCCAATCAGTGAGAATGATAACCCGATCAATAAAAATTGAACTAAAATTTTACGAACGAATAGGAATCGATCAGGAACGAACTATGAACTTGGACAGGTTGTTTTGGACGCTCTGGATGGCTATGTAAGGCCCCGTTCCCGGAGATCTCACAGTTGGTCATTCACAGCATTAAATACATTAACATTATAAATTTACGAGCTTAAGCAGCAGAATTATTTTAACAAAAACCATTCATTTCATTAAAACACTGTTGTTGAGCAATACGCTATTATTTAACCGAATAAAAAAGAATTGTTTAATTGCATTACAAAACAACAGGAATAATAAGTATGAATAGATGTCAGTCTTTTCCTGCCGAGTAGCTTCATCCTCGTGCCATCCTCAGCAATATTTACCTGCCAACTGAAAATGTATAAAAGTCAATGTTTCTAAGTGAGTTCTAGTTTTAAAAGTAATAAAATACTTTCTGTAGATATATATATATGAAAATACTCTTTTCGTGAAAACTTCATCTCTTTATACGTGAGCACGCATTAACTATACAATCAGATAATGCTTCATCTCTTTATTGTATGCCTTGTTAACTCTGTATTCTTTTACTTTTATCTTTCACTGTCTATGTGAACCAATGAGCAATATCATAAACTATATGCGCGGGGGAAATGGTGTTGGGCCATCTGTTCCCACAAGGGGCTCTACATACTGTATACAAGGCTGGCCCAGACACCTAGGGTACGCTGCAAAGGTCCGCCAATCTCAATTGACTGGCCCCATGTGCATCTTAGGGTAGCTAACCCGCATCACGTTGAGCTAACGACCTCATGGTCGTGCACCTCCTATAATCTTGCAAGACTTGTTAACATTTTAAATTAAGTTTCACTTCTCTTCTTTATTACTCTTTCACTTTATTATTGGTAATACTTTACGTTACGATAATAAACACACCACGTAAAGTCACATACTGATAGTAATAATAATAATAATAAGGACCAATCATAAGGCAATCATCATGCACGAAACCAAGTATTTATAAGCCCTAGTCAAACCTCGGTCAAAACCTTAAAAGCACAGACTCCCAAAAATTCTGAAATAAATTCTAAGTGTTAGGCGCTTTGACACTATTTGGGCGCATAGGCCCTGCTCGGGTGTTTTATCACTATGCAGGCGTATCAGCCAACACTTAACCCTTTCAACACTTAGGCCCATGAGCTATTTCAGGCGCGCATGGGTACTATTCGGGTGTATAGCCCATTCGGACGCATGGACACTTAGACGCATGGGCTTTTCGGGCGTATGGAAACTTAGGCACATGGGGTTATTCAGACGCATGGGCACTATCGGGGCGCATGGCCCTATACTTAGTCATCCGACTAATATTCTAGGCGCATGTGGGCACTGTTCAGGCGCATGAGATACACTTAATCATTTCTAAGGCATTTCCAGGCGCATGGGCCTTATTTAGGCGCATGAACCTTCTGTTCAACATGTTTCTAGGATAATTTCGAATCCAAACATCAAGCCTATTTGTTCTAAGCTTACCAAGGCTATTCTAAACATGAACAACCTATAAGCATCTAAGAATCATCATCAAACATGCATAAAACATACGGGTATACATACATAACCATTGTAAAATCGTTTTAATACATTTTCAGCCCCAAGAAGAGTTTAAAACAAGTAAAACCAGGGTCTAGAAACTCACCTGGTGAAACTTTTGGTGTATCTTCCTTCTGACCCATTTGCAAATGAGTTCGAACACCTAGGAACCCACACGAACACACACAAGCACATAAGCATATAACCGAGACAAAACCCAACACAAACACTTAAAAACTTCGAATTCTTACCTTGAATTCAACCTCTTCTTTTCTTCTTCTTCAAAAACCAAGAGTGTTTCTGCTCTCTTCCTTTCTCTCTTTAAAATGACCGAAGATTTGGGTTTAGAAAAAGTGATGGGCAGCCATGCCACCTTTATCACCAACTTTCCAAAGATTTTGTCCTTTTGGACACTTTTAGTCTATCCACTTGGGCTTTATTATTTTTCTTTCTTTTATTCTTCATTTCTTGTCTTTCTTTTAAAGGAATAACCGGGTGTTACAGGCTAGGGTTTATGTGTATGCGTAATATCTCTTCAAGTATCTTTTTTTCACGAATTAGATGGTATTTATAGGTTATTGGTTTCCATTTGTACGATTAAACCTTTAGCATGGTTCAGTCGTGCGATTGAAACATGCGATTGAGTCATACACACGACTGAAGGTTCAGTCATGCGACTAAGTCAGTCTTATGTCTCAATCATACGACTGATCCAGTATCCTGGTTCGGTCGTGCGACTGGTCCATAAGCATGATGTATTCATGCGTATGGTCCATAAGTATGGGCCATTAGCATGAATACTCATCCGACTAGGTTGAATATAATACTCAATCATTATTGACTTAGAATTATGTACAACAATCTTAAACCTATAGAAGAAGTCATACATATGAATTAAAGATAAACAAACATCAAATCATATATCATATTTCATTACATTGTTAAATTACACATACGTAAGAAATGAAAGACTTTTACATTTAAGCACATAAACTAGGTACACATGTATCTACATTGGCTCTCATTGCAATCATAGCCATTTGCCACTACAAATCCATTTCTTCCACATCTCCCATTTCTTCCAAGTCCTCCTGGATCAGATAAGCAGAAGTGAGTCTACCTCCCAAGTAAGCTTCAAAGCTAGCAACAAAGGCATTGTAAGTTGCCTTTTGCTCTTTTGATCTTGGGTCTTCAGGAGTAGTTGAGGAAGATGTAGAGAACCCTATTGGTTGTGATGGTGTTGAAGGCTTGTTGGTTGATGGAGCAGCAATGAAACCATTTGTCTTCATTTGATCTCTTGAGGAAAGAAAATCATCGACCTCAGTGATGAATGCATTTTCTATAGTGTGAGTGTCTGTTGAAAATTTATAAGCTTCAATAACTCGAGGTCCACAAGATTTCGGCTCCTCTCATCAAGTTCAAGAGCTGGCAATCATGATGTCCAAGGTGGTACTCTCTAGATCAAGAGTGTTTTCTTGCAGATGAACAGTGACTGTTGAAGAGATTTCTTGCAGTTTACTAAGTAGAGGTAGTTGAACACTCTATTAGTAATTCAATCACCAGATCAATCAAGTTCTGCTCAGATCTAGGCAGATCTGAAAAAGAACTGAGAGCCGATACCAATTGACTAGGTTTGAGAATGATATTCTCTATTGATGTGAATCAACAAGAACCGAATATGATGATTGAGTCAATGATTGTAAGGCGGAATCAAACAATCAAGGAACATTGAATGCAAGAAATACTCATAAATGTTGTTTGTATTAATGAAGGTAATCGGTTACAATGAGTGCTAGGGTAAGAGCATTAAACAGTAACAAGACACCTTGTAAACATAAGACTAAGCAAAAGATTATAATTGTCTAGAATGTGTATAAACAGTCACCTCACATACGAGGTTTTCTATTATATTTATAGGTTGACAAGATACCTTTTACAAAATAACTAAACTACCCCTAACCTATACATCAGAGAATTAGTCTAATTCTTCATCAGCATTTCTTTTGTTCATCCGCATTTGACTAATGTGGATGTGTTGATCTTGATCAGCATTTCTTTTTGGTCTTCAGCATTAGTGTTTGGTCATCAGCATTGACAAATACGGATGAACAAACACATATGCGCATTTGTTGCCGGGCATCCGCATTAGTAAATGTGGATGTACAAATACTTGTCAACATTTATTTCTGGATATCCACATTTGTTAATGCGAAAGAACAATACTTGTCAGCATTTGTTTCTGGCTATCCGTATTGTTAATGCGGAAGAACAAATTCTTGTCAGCATTTGTTTCCGGCTATCCACATTTGTTAATGTGGAAGAACAAATACTTGTCAGCATTTGTTCTATGTCGTCCACATATACAAATATGGTTAGCCGACACTTGTATTCTTCTTTGTAGATTCTTCATACGTATTTGTTCTTGGACTTGTGGAATTTCTAGCAGAACAAACCCACCATATGAATTGGCATGTATGATCCTTTCAGGGTCCAACAATGTCACACCCCAATCGATTGCGGATTCATCGGAGCGGACAAATGTGAATCGATTATTCATAGTTTATGGAATTAAATAAGTTGAAATAATATTAAATGTCATTTTTACTGAATAATACTAAACAAATAAATCATTACAATACAATAAAGATTCAAACAACAAAAATAAAATCTTTAATTAAACTAGGTCCATGCACCATATAAGCATGGAGAAGTCCTCAAAATAGCATCCTGAACATGTTAAAAATAAGGTAAACATGGTGAGTTCCCATGAATTTGTACGTACGTATAAAAACAACTTTTAAGAGGCAATTCATGTGATAGGTTAAGAAATAATGCAAGAATATAGATAGCATAATGATACAATCAAACCTTGACAAAGATGGCCACAATAATTTATAACGATTAGCTAACTGTACTTGGTTCCCATGACGAACAAGAATACATCATCAGGAGTCGGCAATAACCTCGGCTTTAGCACCAAATAGGCTTGTCAAGCCCATAGCTCTATGACGTTGCTAGGCCAACAATACTTAATGATTGTTTTCACAAGATGACTATCATATAAGGCTCACAAGTATTTCAAATAACCTTGACAAGTTTATAAACGAATTGCTAGTGCATCTGGTGATTATAGCTGGTGATTCATCGCACATAAAACATATACTTTATATTATTCCTCAAAACATTGTAGCGGAAAACATAAAACAAATGGCATTTCATTTCATCCTAAAAAATTTTGCAAAATAATGCATCGTTTGTTGGTTACAAAATTACATTGTTGTATTACATCATAAAAGCCTTAATTAAATGGATGCCATCCAAAAGAGCTGAGTCCTAGGCGTATGGGCACTATGCAGGCGCATGGACACTATTCAGGCGCATGGGGAACACTTAGGCGCATGGGCCACTTTCAGGCGCATGTGTACTGTTCAGGCGCATAGGGACTCCTGGACGTCTGAACACTTAATAAATTCCAGCCCAATCTAGGCGCATGGATACTATTCAGACGCATGAACACTTATCTAGGCGCATGAGCATTCTGTAAAACATGTTTCTAGGATATTTTCAATCCTAATCATCGAACCCATCTGTTCTAAGCATAATGTGGCTATTCTAAACATGAGTAGCCTATAAACCATCAAGAACTAACATCCAACATACACATTACATACGGGTATTCACACATAAACTTTGTAAAATCATTTTAAGACTTTTTCAGCCCCAAAGATGGTTTAAAACATGTAAAAACCGGGGTCTAGAACTCACCTAGTGCAACTGGGTGTTCTTCCTTTTAACCCGCTTGTAAAGAGTTCAAAACACCTAGAAATAACATCCAAACACATACACACGAGCACAAACACAACACATAAACATACAAACACAACCGGGATAAAACCCGACATAAAAACATAAAAACCATGAATTCTTACCTTGAATTCACTTTTCTTCTTCCCCTTCTTCTTCAATCCGAGAGTATTCTCTGCTCTCTCTCTCTCTCTCTAAAACCGAGACAAATGGTGAAGTGAGGTGAGGGTGGGCGGCCATATTCACCTTTACACCAACTTTTGAAATTTTTGTCCTTTTTGGACACTTTTAGTCCCTCCTCTTGGACTTTATTGCCTTTCATGTTGTTATTATTATTTCTTGACTCTAAAAAAAAGATCCGGGTGTTACATTTTAAATTGTTTAAAACATTAATTGCCTAAATCCTCCAAATTCTTATGAACCCTAATTTGAATCGCTCCAAATTGAACCTCAGTTTGATGATGATTACTGAAATAAACTTAGGGCTTTTGTTCCTCACACTAAATCGAGTGTGTGTGTGGGTTTAACTTACCTGAATTTATGTCAATTCGATGATAAAAGATGAAGCAAGGTCACGAATGTGGAGGATTAGAATTATGATAGAAATGTTGAAGGTAATCCAATTGCTCATGCTAGAAGATTCTTTAGATAAGAACAAACGAAAGCCCTTAATCAAATTGCATTGAGATTGATCATAAGAAAATGATCGATGATTTGAAGGTCATGTTGTGAACTAGGATTGGATTCGATGTGAGTGTTTGCTTTAAATAAAATTGAGTTCACCTATAGATGAAATGGACCAAATAGATTGTTTACCCTCGATTAAATAGCATCAATTTCTATTGTTTCACATCAAATGAGTAATGAGGTTTGTTTCGAGGGTTTCAGTTTGATTTTAATGTAATTACAGGGAGTTAAACTCAATAATGGATGAACTTGATTTCAAGATGATTTCATGAACGTTTTAGGTTGAATAATTTGATTAATCTGATTAGGAGTCGAGTTGAAACAGTTTTATTTTCGACTTGAATGTTCTTGGTTTCAATTCGAGCATTGGAATAAAATTAATGCGAATTACAACAGTTATATGTTCGAATCTAGTCAACAAACAATTTGAAACAGTTTGATCATTTTAAAATAGGTGGATTTGGGGTTGTTGGACCTCGCCGGAGTTCAGCCGAAAGTCTGGCCGAAGCTCAAGGGCGACGGTGGGGGGGGGGGGGTGTTGGCTGTTTTAAACTGAACTTACACTTTGGGCCCCTCTAGTTTAAATTGTTTATTATTTTATGTAAAAACTTTTAAGTAAGCTTCATAAACTACAACCTAACTCTTGGACTTATAAAAACCTAAATTTAAAAATAGATTAATTTATTTATGAAACTTTATATGTTTAAATAATACTTTTCACTTTAACTATTTATTATAATTTAATAATTAAAGCTTATAAATAGCAATTAAAGATTTATAACTTCATAACTTTATAAAAATAATTTTTATAAATCATGAAATTATTATAAGTTGATTAAATGATTAAATAAATGAAATTTGAATAATATAATTCGTAATATTGGTTAAATTACATATTTATTTTGCATTCGATTCATCAAAATGAATAATTTAATGATGAATTTTTTTATCGTGTGAAATTTCAAAATGAGTTCGGGTTTGAATTTATAATTTGAAAATGTGTGAATATTATACTTAGGTCCCTATTCTTTATGATAGTTATCATTTTATGACAAAACCTTTAAAAACAAAGTTTTAGTAATTACAGTTTGAACCTTATACTTCATAAAATCCAAAGTTAGATGATTATTCAAATTATTTATAAAAACATTATGAAGATTATAAATAAAATATCTGTTAGTTAATTATTTAGATGGTTAAAATCTTATGATAGATAATATCTTTATAAATAAAATATAATTACGTATTTCTATATAATATTTAAAACTCATAAATGATAAATGAAACTTCTTAAATTTATAAATTGATTAAATGGTATAATAAATAAAAATTTTAATACTAAAATTCACAAAATTAGTTAAATAATACATTTATTGTTTTTGAATTACCAAAATGAATGAAATAGTTAGATAATGTGTTTAATTTATATAATTGGCCCAACGAGTTTGGATTTATTTTTTTAAAATGGGTCGAATGTTACATTAGTTACATAATGGTCCTTGTGGTTTATTTAATATAACAAGTTTTAGTACTAAGAAAAAAAGTTATATGTTTACACACTCACTTTCAATTAACAAGTTTAAGAATTACCATTAACAAACGTTAAATTTTTGGTTAAATTTAAAGGCATTGTAGTCTTTTCACATTGTAGAACATTTTTTGTAATTTAGAGGGACTATTTGTGTAATTTATTTAAAATAATGTGTCTATACAACTATATACACACACACACATATACATCGATACCCTTATTATCATCACTATTGGTCATCACTGTCAACCAACACTTCCGGCCACCACCACGTCATCATTATCATCACCATCGACCATCGACCATCAACCATCTCCAATACCTTCATTCTCATCACCACCAGCCATCATCACCTAATCCCCCTTCCTTTTTCCATGTATAACCTTAATCTCTTACCTATGACTAGTCACCACCACTATCACTAACCATTAAACCATCTCCATCGCCTTTCTTGTAAACCCTTAAAGAGAGATCCAATTTCCTTAATAAATCTTCAATCTTGTGATCCACTATGAATAGAGAATTCTTCCTCAACGTTGATTAATCTTTGTGGAAGATGACAACAATATCATCAAAGCAACCAAAGATGGTAGCTGATATCTACCCCTATGACGATTTTAGGGTTTGCGGTGATGATTTTAGGGCAAAAAATGTGGTGCATTGATTGTGTTGGTGGGTGGTATGAAATGCAAGTGGGCGGCGACGGTGGCAGATTGGATGGTGGTGGTCGGCGATAGTAGCGGATTAGATGGTGGTGGGCGGCGTCAGTGGCGGATTGAATAGTGGTAGTGGTTTGCAAAAGGACACGATAGTGGGAGGATGGGTTGGGGTTGGTTATAGTTAATTACACAAATGGTTCTTCAATTATAATTTAGATAAAATTATAAAAAATGTCCCTCAAAGGGCATTTTAGTCATTTTAACTTATTTAACAGAATAATTAACGCCATTCAGTCTAACCTCATTACAAATTGAAAATATAATACACCAACCTATTCCTTAAAACTCTTAGTACCCAAAGTTGTTATTTTAAATAAATCACATGGACCATTTAGGTAATTAACTCGATATCTTATATCCATTCCGTCACATCTAGGTTATGTTTCAAACAAATGTAAATTTTCAACATATAATTCAAAAACAATCATACGCTTCACAACTTTCTATGTATCAAGTTGTAACAATGAGCAATGATGCTTAGGATTTAAAATACTAAAATCGATAACCTTTGTTAGAGGCAGTATGTTGAAGGGAAAACTCTTTGAAATCACAAACTTTGTGGGTCTATCCCAAACAACATCTACCTAAAAGTTTCAAAGATTTCAACAATTGATATTTTTGCTTGATTTCAAGTCTGCACCACCTTGCAATACATTTCTAAATGTTTTTTTTTCGGTGTCAAGTTTAAATTTGCTTAAAAGACATACCATAATTCTTGAATCAAGCATTTCTTCAAATTGAATGATATTTGACATAAATCAGATTTTGACCAAATAGATTGGTTCCTTGTTGTAGGTATTATCGTAACAAATCTTGCATCACTTGACGAAAAATCACAAAAAATGAATGAATATTTAGTTTCAAAAGCTATTTGAGAGTGTTTTTTTAATTTAAAAGAATAAAAGGCATTTTTGGGTGATGAGTTAAACCAACACATCCGATACCGACTTATACTAACATAGGGGAAAATAGTAAAAAATTATGAAAAAAAGTCATGTGAGCGTTACATAATGTCCATCTAAAGACTAGATTTTAAATAGTCTAAATAGATTTCAAAGGCAAATATTATTGAATGATTAGGTTGTGAATAATACATCATGAAGTTGAATACTAAACATGTCTTGAGATCTTACTTGTTCAAGGTAGTGATAAGGTGACATGTGTGTTTAACTAGGGAGAAGTGTGCAAGTAAGTTTGTTTGAGGGCAAACAAAAGGTTAAGTGTTGGGATGTGATCACGTATCAATAATTTGGTGTATAATTGATATAAATGCTTAATTTTACATCATGATTATGCTGGAACGAGTTCAAGGTGCTTTGAATTATATGTGTTTGGAGCTAATGGAAACTTATTTTGAATGAAAAGAAGCAAATCACGCAACTACAAAGACTAAAAATGTAAATACCAACATTTACAAGAAAAGGGCACAAATTTAGGTGTACCGACGTATAATATGCCGAATTTGGGTGTATAATACGTCCGGTGGCGTATTGGCGACCTGTCAGTGGGCGTATTTGAAGAAAAAAATAGAAAGTAGGGTGTATGGGAGCTGATACGGGCATAGGATAATGTGGGTGAATGATATGCCCATGTGGGTGTATGATAGTCCCATGTGCTGAACAACTTGCTGAATTTTGTGGTTTTCAAGTTTATTTAAGTTAAATCAACCCTAATTCGATGGAGAACTTCTTGGAGATGAAAAGTGATAAACTTTAGGTGATTTTGATGTTCTAAGGATCCCCAAATCATCCACAAACATTCTTCAAGTGAAGATTGAAGATTGATTGAAGATGATGCATGGCTAGGTTCTCTTGATTGTTTTCGAGAGTACAATTCTTATAAAGTGAGACCATTGTTATGTTTGATTAGGTTTTTGTTTCTAAAATTAATTATTGAATGAAACATTATGTTTTGGTTGGTTTAAATGATTTTCATATAAAGAAAGTTTTTGCTTGATTATCAGTTTTTGGTTTCCTTGCATCCTGAACTGATTAAGAAATGCAGGCAATATGATATAAGTGAATTGTTAACATTGTGAATGAACAAGTCTTCTAAGATTGTTTCTTTGTTATCACTTTAATCAAAAGTTAAGATCTTTAGGTATTGTTCCTTCCAAACCCTAATTTTGAAGTACCAATTGTTGATCTTGCGGAATTGGAAACCCGAAAGTGATTGTTTCTTAATATTCAAACAAATTCATTTAAAAATTTCTTGCTTTATGCAATTGTGAGTATTAATTCATTCAAAGTTTCAATTTTTAACTCTAAAGTTTGAGTCTTTTAGTTAATCGAGTAAAATTAATTAAACACTTTTCACATATTCCCTGTGAAGACGACCATGCTTACCCTTACATAATAAATGTAGCTAAGTTCGGTTATTTAACTTGTTTTTAATCGCATCTCAACAACCAGATTAAATGATGATGATGATGAAAGCATGATAGTATGATGAGGGGTTTTTGTTACTATGGGAGGTGGGTGGGGGAAGAGAGAATTAAATGTTCTAAGTTTTTAAAGCATTCACTTCTTATTCTTTAAAACAATATCATTTTGTTTCAAATATTTTTATTTAATTTGTATCATAAAATATTTGAAAATTTATGTTAATTTAACACGTTTGTTAACTTTATATATATGTTGATATTATTTATTTCTTTACATTTGCTTGAAGTCTTCAATTTTCGAAGTCAAAAGATAAATATAAAAATAATAAAACGTATATAGTTATTATTAATATATGTCAAAACCGCTTCATAACTCGAGGTCCAATAGAAGTAAAATACCTACATTCAACCCAACAGTAATAAAGGAAGCGTAGAAATCAGTCTTGATCGTGAAATATTTTAATTTTTGAATTGATGTAGGAAGTTTTCTTAATTCGTGTGAGGATATGTATGTTAATATTGAAAAAAGAGAAGCAGATGGACTGTTAGATTAACATATATAATACGTATATAATATAATAATATATAATATATATAATATAAATGGGTAAATTTGTAAAATAGTAATAATTTTTAAAAGTGTTTCAATTAAGTAACTTAAGTTTTAAAAGTGTTCCAATTAGATGATCATTTATTTTTATATTTTATACAAATTAAAAATCATAACATATTTTTTAGCATGTTATATTTTTGGATTCAGTTAGAAAATATGTTTTTTATCTTTTGAAGCTGATATAGAACGTTAACGTAAATTTTATGCACTTTTTTATTTTTTTTCATAATTAACATGTTTTTTTATTTTTTAATATAATTTTATATATTGAAAATTTAACTCCAATGTTTTTTCTATCATTACTTTTTTGTCATAATAAAATTTGATAATGATTTGATTTAATCGTTTAGAGGTCCAGTTTAAAAAAATATGCATAAGTGATTAAATTAAAACATTTTTAAAATTTGATTAGACATTTTCTAAATCATAGGTTAATTAGAACATTTTCTAAATGATACATGAAACCCCGTATAAAAAACGTTATCTTAAACCACACCGCACCACACCGTACCAAACCACATCACGAACCTTCCTCCCCCTTTGCTTCATCTTAATCGCCTTTTTTCAAACCCTAATCGATCGTCCCTTTTTGTATCTCGCTTGATCTTGCTTGCTGGATGGCTTCTGGATCTTCAAAGGGCTTCGATTTTGCATCCGATGATATCCTCTGCTCGTACGAAGATTACCCCAATCAAGAACAATCCAACGGCACTCACTCCGATTCCGCAATCGCCACTAGTTCCGCTAAAGTATGCAAATCTTTCTCCAAGATTATTTAAACCCATAAGGGTTCTTCGTAAACAAGATTCAGATATGATTTGATATCTAGGGTTTTCTTGTGTTCTTTGATTTGGGTCTGTTTAGAGGGAGGGTTTTATTATTATTATTATTATTATTATTATTATTATTATTATTATTATTATTATTATTATTATTATTATTATTATTATTATTATTATTATTATTATTATTATTATCTGATGATGATGATGATGATCTTGGATCTTGAGATGAATTGGTTGTTTGATTTTTGATGATGACTAGCTTTAGAACACTGTTCATCATCAATTTGTAATCCTCTTGCAGGAATTTAACAAAAGCAGAATGGCAAGAACATCGGTCTTCCCGAATTCATCATACAGTCCACCCGATGATTCTGGTAACCAGGAAGTGATCATCGTGGCGGTTGAGAGATCCATGAAGAAACACACTGATAACGTTATGCGATTTCTTGAGGGCCTTAGTTCACGGTTATCACAACTGGAGTTATATTGCTATAATCTTGATAAGTCTATTGGGGAGATGCGATCCGATTTGACTCGGGATCATGGAGAAGCAGATGCGAGGCTTAAGCTCCTCGAGAAGCATCTCCAAGAGGTCCACAGATCGGTGCAGATTTTGAGGGATAACAAGAACTTGCAGATACCCAAAAGGAACTTGCAAAGCTTCAACTTGCACAGAAAGATTCATCATCTTCGCATCAGAACGAGGAGGGATCTTCGACCCCAGATGCCAAAAAGAAGGAAAGTTCACCAGAATCACATGGTCAGCAGTTAGCTCTTGTTCCAGCTGCACCCCAACCACCCATGACTCAACCACAGGCTTATTATCTACCTCCGGCGCCATTACCTGGCTCCACACAGCTTAATCAGATGCAATACCCGCAGTCTCAACTGCCACCCCCTCAACCCCAGCAGCAACCACCTCCGCCTCCGCCACCGCAGCTTCACTCCTTACCTCAGTATCAGCAGCAGCAGTGGACACCACAGGTGCAACCGCAGCCAGGCATGCAACAACCTGGGTCCAGACCAGCATCGCCTCAAGTTTACCCTCAGTACCTCATGACTCAACCTCCGGTGAACCCTCCACCTCCTGAACCAGTACCCAACAGTATGCCGATGCAAATGCCCTACTCCGCCATCCCCCGCCTGGCTCTAGCCAACCAATGCCCTACTCGTATGGTGGACCAGTCCGAACCGCTCAGCCTCAACCTCCACCACAGCAACCTCCCCCACAGCATATGAAGCCAGGTTTTGGAGGGCAGCCGGGTGACGGTTATGGTGGCAGTGGTGCGCCCAATGCGTACATGATGTATGAGAACGAACCAGGACGGGTTCAACATCCTAGCCAGGGGGGTCAGTTTTACCCACCGAGTCAGCAGCAAAGCAGCGGTGGTGGGATGATGTCACGGCCACCGCAGCAGTTTATGCGCAATCATCCGTACAACGAACTGGGGATAAGCTGGTGGGCATGGGGTATCGAGGGGATCATGTTATGAGTGTGATTCAGAGGCTGGATGAATCTGGACAGACTGTGGATTTCAATGCTGTGCTTGATAAGTTGAATGGGCATCCATCCCAGAGAGGGTGGTCTGGTTGATTTGACGTGCGCGTCCGCGTGTGCATCGTCCGCGTGTGCGTCCGCGTGTGCTTCCACGTGTGCTTCCACGTGTGTGTTTGAATAATAATAGTTATAAGTAATTTAAGTATGATTTGTGTTTATGTGAACGGGGAGAGATGTTTTAGTTTCTAATCTCTCTGTTTCTGTGGTATGTACCCTGCACTGTTATGGAGAATGCTTCTTTTCTTTCTTTACTCTGTGTTTTTACTTTAGACAATAAAAGGGTTATACCTGGCCTGTCTTTCGGGTTCAGTGGGTATTTCAGGATGCTGAACTTTATGTGGTCTGTTCTCGTTAAGTTTCAAAGGGATGTAATTTGAGGCTCGTTTGCAAACTTCATGCTATAAACTACAGGTCCTTGTTCCAACTGATTTTCTCATCTTCTATTGAAACTTAGACTCGCTTTTTATATATTCAATTACATCTAATCACATCTAATCTAATCTAATCTAATCTGCTATGAAAATTTATGATTCTTTTAGAAGCAGAAGCCATAGTCACGGGAAAGAAATTACAAACGTAATAATATCCAATGCGGAACGTGAATTCTTTGATATGCCACATTAGTACAACTCCTATAGTCTCTATTAGGGTCATCAAAAGCATATTCTATATGCAACGGTACATCAGGTGTAAAATATAGCTTCCTGTTGCCGGTTTCGTTCGGGTCAACATTATTATTGACAGCCTCGTGGACGACCAAATACTCTCCCTCATCTGGTACAAGTATGTGCTCAGTATACTCCATGTTTCTCCGCTCTAGTTCTGAGTCGACTTCAGTACACAATGGGTTTTCAATCTGCTCAAATAAGCCAAAGTGACAATCTTTTTATTCGGGCGATATGTCCTAATACTTGGTAATGGAAACAATAGCTAGGAACTCCATAATGTGGTGTTCAAACTCTCGGTTCTATTGTTAATAATAAGACTAAATTACAAATTTTGTTCTTTATGTATGTTTAAAATTATGGATCTTGTCCTTAAACTTTGATAATTACACCAATCGTCATTTATTTAAAAATTTATTATATTTTATTGTCTTTCTACTAACTAAAATTAACTTTTTTAGTTAGTTTTGTGGTAATATATCATTTTGTCATTATCCCTTAAAAGACGAAAGCTACACTTTTCCTTAATTTTTCTACTATTTTCATTTTGTTATTATTTTATTTACTTTGTTTTTTTTAATCAATTTTTATTTTATAAACTTATCTGAAATATTATTACTTAAATATTTTTTATAAAATATAATTTTATCTGTTAGTTTTTTTGTTTATTATATTTTTTTATTTTTAAAAATTAGTTATCTACCTTTCTAATCAAGAGAACAAAATAGAGAGCTTAAAATATTTTTTTATGTTATAAATTTAAACTAGTAATTGATTTTGTTTCATCATTGTTTTTCTATTACCTTTTTGGTATAAGAATTTTCAACTATATTAAGTAGTTTGACTTCCGGTTTATATTAGAAACCTATTAGAGATCGTATGATTTTAGTATGTGATTTTTTTTATAATTTACTTAGTTATAATTATTCTAAATTGAGCTATATGTATAATTAAAATAGATATATGGAGTATTTAAGCGTTTTTACTGAAAAAGGTTCAATAAACTTAATTGTAACACCAAACCAAAGCAAACCCTTAGTAAATGTTTGGTTCGGCTTCGTTTTAATTTTAAGTGGTTTGGCTTTGATTTCCGTTGATAAAAAATATTATTAACAGTTTAAATAAAATAATGAATAAAAGTACATTTAATAAAAAAAAATTAAATGATTGTTTATTTAAAAACTCCGAGTAGTTATTTAGTAACCTTTTAGTATATTTTATTTTAATTAAAGTAACGCTCTATCACATTATATTTATATTTAAAAACAAACCATTTAATTGAATACAAAAAATAAAAATTCATAACATAAACCAAAATCTTACTTTCTCCAACTGGTTTTGAATATAACCCTAAACCAAATAACTTGAAACGATTAAAAAATCTTGTATCAAAAAATTTAAAAATTTAGTTGTCTAATTTCTATTAGTTTTATTATAAAGCTAATGAACAAACTGAACAAATAAAAACAATTATAAGAAAATAAAAATCTATAAATAAATTATATTTTATAAAAAATAAAATTGAATTACTACTAATATTTATGATTATTTTTTAAACAAAAGGGTCTAAAAATAAATAAAAGTAAAGAAGATAAAATAAAATTAAAATATTAATAATAATAAAAGATTAATAGTACACATTTTGTCATTTCAAGGGTTAAAGGTAAAATGATCATTAAGAAAATAAGTTTATAAAATAAAAGTTGTTAGAAAAGAAAAAAATTAGAGAGAAATAAAGTAAATAAAATAAAAACAAAAAGAAAAAAAATATAAAAGATTAGTGAAAATTACAGATCTCGTCCTTTAAAAGATAAGGGTAAAATGGTCTTTTATAAAAAACTAACTGAAAAAATAAATTTTAGTTAGTAGAAAAAACATAAAACATGATAAGTTTTTAAATAAAGAACACTCAATGTAATTATGAAATTTTAAGAACAAGATCCATAATTTTTTTTAGGTATACTTAAAAAGACAAAATTTATAATTTACTCTAATAATAATTTCAAAATATTAAAGATTGATGGATGCAATAATACAACAATTCACTCAAAAGTAAATTATTGAAAGCTAAACAACCGGTCTAGTTTATACATATGGTTTTAGGTATTGAACTGTCATGTCAAACCACCTGAACAATGAACTCAGCTGTGACCTGAGCTATATAAACAATAGACCGTTTTAAGTGTCAAGAACCTGCGTATTTCATTAGCGCCAAACATGGTTCGATCAGTTTAAACAGTTTACTAATTTCAACCGGCTTATTTGAAAACTTATTGGAATTTTTTCATATAATTATCAGCATATTTGCTGCGGCCTCATCAATATAACAAGGGCCTAAAACCAATGGCAAGATAAAAGAAACAGTAACAAAAGTTCTATCATTTATCAAAAGATCAAATGAGAAGCAATCATCAAAAAGCAAATCTGAGAATCCAGGTCGTGATTCTAGTTATTCACTAGCAGAAATCGTTCTTTGTCTAAATAATATTTACCATTTTCTGCACCTAGATTACGAGTATTCATTCAAATTTTAACACAATTAGCCATCAGCTTGCAACACGATACTGGTCACAGTTGGTTGCACCAGATCTACTAAAGTTAGAGACCAGACCATTGATCATTCTAGCCACGGCTGCCTTAAACGTCTTTGACACACTTTTGTCAACCGCGTGCACACTATTGACCGTTGAACCCACTGGAACACCATCCATGTAAGCCCTACATGCTGATAAAATCACATGTGCACGGCTACAGAAATGGCCAACAACAAGTTCCTCGAAATGCTGCAAAAAAGCAATGTTAGTTTGTTTTAATTATGATATTTCTGGTAAATATTTCATGCTTAATAAAAGATATACCTTTGGAGGTCTCCTAAGTGTATATACCATTGTTTTCAATGATAATATGAAGATATTTTCATTATAGCTCTTGGATTTCTGGTCTCCAACAGCTCCAGGATACATATTATCATATCCAGGCTCATTGAAGAAGGGCCTATCGTTCAAAATCAGGGCCTGAATCGACACTAAAACTTGAAGCATGGTTGACTTGTTTGGCATCCATTTCTCACTCCCATGACGGTCCAAGTGTTGAGAAGACTAAGGCATACTTTTCCATCATCATACAAGTTCGGGTTTAGCCGAAGCCCACCAGAGTAATAGTAAACCATCTGAAACCCGTAAAGCCAAAAGTGAGAGAATTGTTCATTAGAAAGTGTACATGTTTTTACCAAGGGCAAACAAAAACAGAAAAGTCTTTATAGATGTGTACCGGGGGGTGTTGGGATAGGTAGGAGGAAAGTGAACATCAAATACAAAAAGACCATCATGATACGGGGTGCCTGCAGGTCCTACGATCACAGCCCTCAAAAGATCCATTCTTGATTCATATACTCTCACAAATATAGTATCTGTTGAAGGAACACAAAGTTATATAATGATCACCATGTAAAGGAGTTTTTTTTTTATGTTAACTCTTTTCAAGTCAAAACTAACAAGGGATGTCTCAAATAAAGTCTTTTTGGTAGAATGTACTGATTGGGATCTTTACTCCTTTAATGCGTAACTGTAACACCCCAGGCCGAAATGATAACTATTACTCATGAAAAGTCTTACATCAACCATTCAACAAAATTCAGAAGAATCAAAAAGTAGGTCCATACGGGGTGAGGTTGGAACAGGCTAGTTGTCCTCTGTTTTATTGACATACTCAACCCTTTTTTGAGAAATATTTATTTATGATTACTAAAAGAGTACTACTAAAATATGATCTAAACTTTTGGATAAAAAGATTTAGGATGTTGTATGCATTAAAATACACATTAGCTGACTTCTAGTTCTTTTTATCCACTACCCTTTTAGCTAATCATGTTATTCGAATTGTCTGAGACATAAAACAACATTAATTAGCCTACAAATACGTAAATGGGCCAATATCATGACCACTGTCATAAACTTGTAATGTGGTTAAATGAGCAATGCATTTCAACACCAAACAATATATAGCTACTATAGTTCTTTTCTGATTAAGGTTTCACTTAAAACTTATCTTTCATGCTCATTTTTTATGACCAAAGAAATATCAATACCATTGATTTTGGTCACTAGATTCTCCTTTTTGTAATTGATGAAGATTTTTACAAAAACTTAAAGGTAGAAATATACTCACCTGGTAAGTCCTTCTCTAGTATTTTCCACTCATCCTGAATTTTCTTTGTCCAGGTCCTAGGAGGCTGCCACCAGAAACCAAAATGTAGTGATTAATTAAACATCTGGTATTTTAAGTTGCAGTTAGTGTTTACAGAATTTACCTGTTGCCCTTGAAAACCAGCACTATTGAAGTGATGATCAGAAAAATCATCAACGATATCAAAAGATTTAAATTGTTCAAACTTTTTCTTCACTTCTTCCTTAGTTTCATCTTTATTTTCAACTGCAGAAGTAGAGATTATGTTTGGAGGAACGGATGAACTGCTAGAAGCAACATCGTTAGTTTTGCAAAAGGGGATATTTGGAATTTCATGATCATGGGCTTTAGTGCTTGTGACAGGAGGCTGATCATTCAACCAGGAAAAAGATGCTTCAACACCAGGAGGTAGATCAACATTATCAAACTGGGCTTGCATGCTCAAGTAATGGGCTTCATCATCTTCTTCGAATTTTCAAACATATAATAATCCCCATCATCGTCATCAAAATCAACCATGCCATAACCATCATCATCATCTTGATCTTGATCTTGATCTTGATCTTGATCTTGATCTTGATCTTGATCTTGATCATCATTTTCATCACCATGGTATGACATGTCTGAGTTTAGGGATCCAGATGAGTTGGCTTCTTTAGTAGGCTTCTCAACATCCTACAAAACAACTTTAATTAACAACCTGAATGCATGGATCATCTCTCAATCGTCCAAACCTAAGTCTGTGTACCCATTCAAATCATAACAAAATTGAAAACAATGGGAAATTTCAGCCATCCGTAAAACACTGTATATATACCTGGTAGAATGAAGATGAGGCTATTGGATATAATCGTATTGAAAAGATACAAGGATCGGAGGTGAAAAGATAAGATAGAAGGTGTAGAATTGGTACCTGATCGTGTTTAGTGATGCTTAGGAGTGAATCATGGGGCTCCGGCATGTCGATTTGAAGTTCCATTGGTAAAACCCTAGAAAATTTTATGATTATGTAACTGGATTCGATCAAGTCAAAATCCGACCGGAGAGGGAGGGAGGGAGAGAGAGCAACGCAACAACAAGAATCAAACTGCCTTCTCTTCTAATCACGCCTTATCAGCCCATCCTGCGCCATATTGGCTTTCCTCTTCCATGTCTATATTATAAATTTACATTACACTAAGGTCTCGTTTGTTTAGTGTGCAGGAAAACGTTTACAGTTTGCTTATCATATTTGCAAACATCTGTAACTAAATAGATGGATCAAATATTTGCAGTCTGCAACAAAAAGATTGTTTTGTTTTTAACATCTTCTGCAGAGTGTTACAACAATTTCACAACCAACGGATTCTTGCGGGGAAGGGGGCTGGGGGGCGTAGGTGGGGGAGGGGGAGGCGAGCACATGTGAGGGGAAGGGAGAGCCGGGCGCAGGTGGGGGGAGGCGGGCGGCGGGCGTAGGTGGGGGGAGGCGGCGGCGAGCCCAGGTGGGGGGAGGCGGGAGACGGGCTGTAACACCCGTTATTTTAAAGTCAAGAAAGAAGAATAAAGTGAAAGAAAAAAAGTAAAATAAATAAAACCCAAGTCTAGGGGTAAAAAGTGTTCAAAATGACAAAATGTTTGAAAAGTTGGTGATAAAGGTGGCATGGCCGCCCATCACCCTTTCTACACACAAAATTAACGGATTTTTAGAGAGAGAAAGTAGCAGGAAGTAGAGAACTCTCGGGTTTGAAGAGAAACAAGAAGAAAAGTGCGAATTCAATGTAAGAATTCATGTTTTTATGGTGTTCTTAACCGGCTATGTCCTCGGGTCTATGCTTATGTGTGTTTATATGTGTTCGGGTATGTTTTAGTGGGTTGTAGGCGGTTGAATTCAATTTGCAAACGAGTTCGGAAGAAAGCCATACTCAAGAGCTGCAAAAGTGAGTTCTAGGACCCCTCTTTTACCTGTTTTAACTGATTTTGGGGCTGGAAATGCATGGATGTATGTTTTCATTAAACTAGGTTTCGGACCCGTATGTTTCATTTGGTGTATGTTGAATGTATGATGTGATGTATGATTTTGTTCATGCTTGATATTGTATGATGATGTTTCTAAGACTTAGGATGGATGATTTAAGCATAGAACATGATGAACGGTGATTTGAAATTGAAACCTGATGTTTAAGGCTCATATGTTAAGTTTTAGAATCTGCATAAGTGTTAAAAAGTCAATGCGGATGAGTGATGTTAAGAAATACGGATGAACAGTTAATGCGGATGAGTATTAACTGCTAAGTAAGTCAATGTGGATGGACAGTTAATGCAGATGAGTATTAACTGCTAAGTAACTCAATGCGGATGAGCATTGACTAAGTATGACAAATGCGTATGAAGGTTAATGCGGATGAAAGTCAATGCGGATGAACATTGACTAAGTCTGAGAAATGAGGATGAATATTGACTAAGTATGGGAAATGCGGATGAGTAAGGCCAATGCGGATGAACAAATGCGGATGAAGTAAGACAAATGCGGATGAATTATAGTAAATGCGGATGAACTATAGTAAATGCGGATGAACTATAGTAAATGTGGATGAACTATAGGAAATGCAGATGAACACATAGACTTTTTCTGACTCTCTGAGAAAAAGACGAATGTAGGCTTTGACTTGAGATGTTCCCGGGGATTCATGTAAGTTGACTTTTGAGGTCATAGATGTTATGATAGGCATGTATGATGTATGATTGGTGCATATGCATGATGATGATGATGTTGCCTGATTATGCATGTTATGTATGTATAATGTTGCCCTGTATGATGATGATGTTTGTGTATGTTATGTTCCTTATTATGACGTATGCATATCTTTCCTATGGCTTTATGTTGAATGTTAATGAATGGAATGAAGTAGTATGTAACATAAAGTGAAAGATAAAAAAAAGAGGAACATGAAGTAAGAATGCATGCATTAATGAAAGATGAAAGTAAAGAAAGTCTTGCAAGCATAGTATGTCGGGAAACGCCATTAAAAGGTATTAGCCCAACGGTGTGCGGGTTCGCTACCCTGGGAAGATGCACATCGGGGTCTTTCTTTATGATTGACCATTTGTATAGCCCCATTGCTGCATACCCTAGGTACTGCGACCAGAGGTGCGATGCACTTTTATGGCTGGTCTATGATAGACCTAGGTCCAGTATCAGGAATGCTGGGTATTGTACATAGCAGTGGTACACCTAAACTCTACCCTAGGTACTGTGATCAGAGGTGCGATGCACCATTATAGCTGGTCCATGATAGACCTAGGTCCAGTACCAGGAAATAGTTGGGTAAAGTTTATGGTTGAAGAAAAGAAAGAAGTAACGATGAAAGAATGAAAGCATGAAAGATTAAAGAAGATAATAATGATATTATCTATGTGTACGTATGATGTGTGATCACATGTTAAAGAAATGAATGGTTTAATGAAAGAAAAGTATGTTTTAATGTAAAACTAGAACTCACTCAGCAACGCTGACTTTTTATGCATTTTCCAGTTGGCAGGTGAGCATTGCTGAGGATGGCGCAGGGCAGCTACTTGGCATTGGGATGCCATTCTTTTGTTAATGTTTTTGCATGATAATGCGAACAAATGAAATTGTGTAATGAATATTGTATTATTTTGGAAAAGCATTGTTAATGAAAATGTTTCCGCTGCGATGTTTATTTCATGTTAATGTAATTATATGTTTTATGAGCAATGATTAGCCAGCTATAAGCGTCCCGGGAATGGGGCCTTACACGGGTGCAAGTGGGGGAGGGGGCGGTGGTGGTCCGATAGGTGGGGGAGGTGGGGCGCTGGTGGGGGTAGGTGGGGCACCCGAATAGGGGGAGGTGGGGGGAGGTAGGAATGTATTGAAAGGTGGAGAAGAGGTTGGAAGACCTCAGAAGTGACAGGGCCATGTCTTTTCCACGCAGACGTCATGAAGATATTTTTTAATGAAACGTCTTCCAAAAAACAACAATATGCGCAATCAAAACCTCTTTCCTCGTCTGCGTGCGCGTAGATGAATAGGTGGGGAAGTGCTTTTCCTAAAAAACAAACACTACCTAAATTACGCTTTTAGTCCATCACATTGGTTGACGGAAATTACTATTTCAATCTTAAATGACAATATTAGCCTTAAACCATCAAACCACTGCCATTGTAGACCCTCTAGTTTGATTTGAGGGTTTCATCATCATCACTCCCACTCTTCTGCTTCACCTTTGACAAAACACCATCAAAGCGTCGCCATCACAACCCTCCCCTATGATTTCAAAGATCATCCACCCCCATAGTTCCATACCTCTCATCCTTCCAAGAACGCTCCTCGTTGCCACTTGTTTAGTCAATGTTAGATCTGGTTAGGGTTCCAGGCCTTTGTTCCTATAGCTTGATCCGTTCAGGAGGGGTTTGCCATCACTGATCTCCACCATCAATTAATTGATAAAACCCTAACATTTCAGAACCTTTCAAGGTAGTGGTGTGTGGTTACTTAATTTTTGGGTTGTTTTCACCCAGATGACAAGAAAAAGAGAGCATGAAAGTCATTTTTTCGGCGTTGTGTGGACTTTCTCGACCGTAGATGACATTTAAGAGGTAGGGGCAATTGTGTTTTTCGGTAACTTGGTTGCCCTCTATGGCAGCAGCCAGGGCTAATCTTGTGAGCTTCTTTATTTTGTTGTTATTTCTGGGAACCACTATGTTTTTCCAGCAAGAGTAAAGGGGCTAGCGGTCAATGGGTTTAGAGAGATAGGCGTATAGATAGAGAGAGGGGGATAGTAGACTAGAAAATGTTTAGGGTGGGTGGGGTATGGGTTTGATTTGTACTTTTATATTTTATATTTTATCATAGGGGTAGTAGTGTCATTTGAAATTAATTTAACAGATACATTATAACGGTGTTAGTGGTGCGTGTGAGATTGAAATCAATGCTAAAACTACTAGACTATTAGTGTAATAAACAAAATTATTAGACTGAAATAGTCATTTTTGTCAAGTCATAGGTACTAAAAACATAATTTACTCTTTACGTTACTAAACTAGTATGTTAGATACCCGTGTGTTACAAGGATAAAAAAAACTATATGATAGATATTATATATGTATAATCTAATGTATTTTCATGATAAAACATTAATGAATCAATTAATTATTATATATAACAAACATATATAAGTTAAAACAATAATATATGAAAAAAATGATAATTATTATTCATAATATATATTTAGTTATGTATAATACATGATTTTAACTTTTTATATTAATTATATAATTATATTAGTATGAAAATTATATACTCACATCTAACAATAATATTTTATAATAGATTTAAAATGTCTTGTCAATAAAATGTAATATAAATAAAAAGATAAACGGATAAAAGAAAAAGAATCTAAATTTTCAAAGTAAAAATGTATCACATTCTGTGTTTCCATATTAATTATATTTTTCAAAATAAGAATTCAACAATTAATTATAAATGTTTATTATAGTAAATTTGGATCTAAATCTTTCTAGTGAGTACACTTGGATGGAGCTTAAATGCCAATTAGGTGTACCGCCTAAAAAATATCGTGTGGCTCTAAATATTTTGAATTATTAGTATAGATAAAATCGTGTATTATTTAGGGTCGTCCCATGTATTACACGTGTTTAAAAATATAATATTAAATAGTTATTAATAAAATTAATGAATTATAAAATGATCTTTTAATATAAGATATGATTGACATTACATACGATTGATAAAATGACGATATTATTTTTTAAACTTTTGTTTAATTATAACACCCGAATATTTTAAAAAAATGAGAAAAAATAAAAGTGAAGGAACATAAAGAAACATAATTTAACGCAAGTTAAGGGGCTAAATATGTCAAAAGGACAACAAAGTTTACAAAGTTGGTGTAAAAGTGGGCATGGCCGCCCACACCTTTCTGCACATTTCATTTCAGTCGGTTTTAGAGAGAGAAAGCATAGAAGCTTTAGGATTTTGAAGAAAGATCGAGAAGAAGGTTGAATTCAAGGTAAGAATTCGAAGTTTTAAGTGTTCTTGTTGGGTTTTAGCCTCGGTTATATGCTTATATGTTTGTGTGTGTGTTTGGGCTTGTGTTTTTGGTGGGTTTTAGGTGTTTGAACTCAATTGCAAACGGGTTTGAAGGAATTCATAGCCAAAGTTTGCTAAGGTGAGTTCTAGAACCCCCCTATTTACATGTTTTAACTGATTTTGGGACTGGAAATGCATGTATGTATGTTTTTATAAAAATGGGTTTCTATACCCGTATGTTTATGTGTGTATGAATGCGGGTGGGTGATTTTTTTGGGTGTTTATGATGATATGTTTGAGTTATGTTCTTGTGATGATGCTTAGAATGCTAGAAATAAGCTTAGAACAAGTTAGAATGATGATTGGGGCTATTATGATGATTGATGGTATGAGTTGGCTGCCCATGCGCCCAACGTTTGAATTTGCTTAAGTGTCCCATGCGCCCAAAATCCCACATGCCCAAATAGTTCCCATGCGCCTAGAATAGGCTGAAATTTGGCTAAGTATCAATGCACCTATATTTCCCATACACCCAGGCACTCATGCTTTTGCATAGTGCCCATGCGCCTTGTGACATCCGGTAATTTTCCGTTACCAAACTCCTTTAGTCCCGTTAAGTCTTTGCATACACGTGTCGTGAACACAAACTAGTTGTCGTTGAATGTTGGTGACCTAATAACCCTAATCTATGATAAACAATAATAATCTAATTAATAATGTTAATTATTAGTTGTGATTATGTGATGCATGATTTTATAGAATTTTAAATGTTTGTTTTATAATTTTTACGCGATAACGTGACAACATGTAATATATATTTCGTGTGTTGTGTGACTTACTGTAAATGCTTAGGATTATTATTATTGGTTAATAATACTTATAAATTGTAGTTGAATTACTTATAAAGTGTTAAAAAGATTGGTTTTTATAAAATAAAAATCAAGGGGTTTAATTTGTAATTACCTTTTAACCAAATATTACCAAAATCAACCCACCCTAGCCTCCCAAACCCCTCATTCGGCCGCAAACTCACCTCCACACCCCATTCTTTGCGATTTTGATCCAAAAGTAAGCATACAAATCGATTTTGATTGGGATTCAAGTTGTACAAGTTGTTTTCAAGTGCTAACATCATCTAAACCCATTTAAATGTATGTTTTATCATGTTCTTTAATGTTTTTGATTCTTGATAAACCCTAGTTCGAAATTGATGATAATAATATGAAATTGATGATTGTTAGATGATATATGATGTTAGTTAGGTTGTATGAATGCTAGATTATGTTGATTGTACAAGAAATCTATGGTTTGATCATCTAGTTCTTACATTGCCATAAGAGGAAACTTTTTTTTTTGGAATTCATGATTTGATGATGTTAAGATGTTAGATGCAATGCTTAGATGTTAGTTTGATTGAATTGTGCAAGAAAATCCGTGAATTTAAGGTGTTGATCATTACTTACTAAAAGTAGAAACTTTTGTGAATGGTGTTTGGAATTTTAGGTGTTTTGGTAGTGATTAACATGTTAGAATGAATGTTATGAACTTGATTAGGTATAATATTGATGAAATTATGATTGAATTGGATGGTTAATCACTTTTGGGTGTTACTTTCCCAAAAGGGAAACTCTATTTTTGTGGAATATTAGATATGATGAATTGGGCATGCTTGTGATGTTAGGATCATGTTAGAATGATTGTTAATGATGTTTGATATGATAGTATGTGTTAGTTGAGTTGTGTGGATGCTTGGTTGTTCATGTAAGAAGTATAGGTTTGGTGATCATACATGAGGATGAATTTGATTGGAGATTAGGTGATCATGATTGGGATTGGAATTGGTTGTTACTGTGTATACTAGTAATGTGATTATGATTGTCATACACACGTGCGAATTTGAGGCCCCTACTTAATAGGATTGACAGAGTTTAGGATGTGAGGTCGTGGGTGGCTTCACATGGCATGTGGCGCATGATTAGACTTCACGTATGAATTGTTTGATATGATGTACTAATATTGGTGTTGAGCATGATGGTTGTTTGAGATTTGCATGAATGTATAATGATCTAATGTGGTATGATAAGTTCATATGCATGATTAAACAATATTCCAACTAATATGTTGCCAACGGGTCAAACGGATCAACTAGGTTAACCTAGAATTGTTAAGTTTTTTATGTACACACACTTATGTACTTGTGTGTTCTAGGTAACCTTTGAAGTGTTGTCTTTGCACTAATCACCCCTCTCTTTATTCATTATCTTAGCACACTAGGTGAGTTCATGCCCCTCTATTTTTATAAACCTTCTTCTGGGGAGGTAGCATACTTGTACTCAAACACTATTTTATTATTATAAGTTGTGTATGTTTTAACATAGTGCTTAATACCTTGATAGTCCTCACACTTTCAGATCGTTAATAATGGTAACTAGCGGGAAATCTTGGGTAGTACTATTGGGTCTTACGAGCCTCACCTGTGCAACTCGAGGTCAAACGGGTGCAATTTTTTCCTAAACATAAACATCATCACGACCTGGCAAGTCGTGACGAGAGGCAACAAACACAAAACAATCAGCTTCGATCGTGAAATCACTATGGTTATTACTTGTGAATATAGACTAGCTATCTATTTCAATACACTTCTTATGTTATACAACTATTAATATTTTTGATAAATGCAAACTCTTAAACTCACCAACCATTGTGTTGATATTTTTAGTATGTTGTTCTCAGGTCGTTAGCTCAGCTTGCCATTAGGAGCACAACATGGGTCCAACATGCATATTAAGACTTCATTTCATAGACATATTTGTTTGTCTTTCATTTATGAGTTTTAAACATTGGGTTGGTGCGTGTTTTTCCATATTATGTATTTTATTACTTTGGGTTTGTCTTATTTACAAAACACTTCCGCATAGTTTTAAACATTTGAACTTTGGTTGGTTTTGTTTTGAATGTGGCATACGTGTCGTTCTGAGTAACTAGTGACTGTGATCTTGGTTTGTTCACACGCCTCGCGGTAAAACACCGCACGTGGATTATGAGAGTGTGACAGATTGGTATTAGTGCCATTGGTTATAGGAAACTAGGTTGCATACACACTAGTCTATAACCACACACAATTAGTTAGTTACTCGTTGATTATCCTCTTACTGTATACTCATTGGCATACATCACGTGCACTGCAACATGGCATCATCATCCCGGGCTTTGGGAAAAAAGGTGTGCTCGTTCTGAATCCCCTCCACCTGTACCTCATCGAGTGTCTGACAGGCCGCGGCATCCTTACCCTCATGGTGAGATAGACCGGGATCAACCATTTGTGCCACCTGACCGCGACCCTCCACGAGATTGGAGTTATTACCTGACTTGTATAAGTTGCATGGTTTGTAGAGAGTGTGTTCTGAAGCCGGCCACTGCTAGACCTAGGACTAGGTCAGCAACAACTTCTGTAGCACCCACCCTCCCATCTCTAGATGTACCCCTTGAGCAGGCCGTGGCGGCATTGACCGCGAAACTTGAAACTGAGCGTCGACAAGTTGGAGTACTCACTGATGAGAAATCCACACTAAAGGATGATATATGCTGACTATGGTTAAAGATGACTATAATCAAGGAGTGGTTGTCAATGTCCATCAAAGGGAATTTCAAGATGGCAGGTAGAGTGATGGATCTTTCTGAGCATATGGGCGAGCAGGATATCCATAATGTGGGCATTGAGAGCAGACTAACCGGACTGGAAGCACAACTCACAACACTACAAATTGAGGACAACCCTGCACTTGTCGAAGATTCCGATGAAGACCCTAAGGAAGAACCAGAAGAAGCCCCGGGTGGTGGAGACAATGATGAATCAAATTTGTTGAATTGATTCTCCTTATTCTTATGACTTTAACTGCATAGTGTTTTTCTTAAACCTATGTGGGAAGGGTTGTTTCCCACACAACTGAGAACTTGAATTTTGACATTGATTGGATATTTTGTGAGCTACTTACAAATTATTTATGATACATTATTGTTTTAGTTATAAATATTGTGGTTGTGACTATACATTATTTCTTATTATTCTATAATTCAATGGGATTAGTATGTTGGATGTTACTCATTATGGTATTTGTGAATGTAAAGTGAAATATGGACGACAGAGGTAGAGGACGTGGATGTGGCCGAGGGCGTGACGGTGGACGTGGCGCCGGCAATGTGAACATGACCCCAGCTGAATTAGCTACGTTAATAAACCAACACGTGCAAGCGGCATTGAACACTCAGCTCGCATAGTTTGGAGGTAAATGGTGACACTAGTCATCATTTACATGAATATTCTGTTAGGTGATTAATTCTTTCGGTTTGATTTCTATACCCTGACACGTCAATACAAGACTGCCTGGAAGCACGTACAAAGCATTCATGGACTGTAAGCCGCATACCTATAGTGGAGCTGAGGGAGCGGTAGGGCTTGTAAGATGGTTTGAGAAGACCGAGTCAGTCTGCGCTAAATGTAGCTGTTCAGTGCTGGACCAGGTGAAGTACGCCACAGGAACACTGGAAGGTGTAGCACTCACGTGGTGGAATGCTCAAGTGCAGATGCTTGGCCAGGAAATAGAAAATGTGTTGCTGTTGGAGGAATTCAAGACGATGATGACCAAGGAATATTTCCCCCGTGATAAAGTTCAAAAGCTGGAAGATGAGTTTTGGAAATTGAAGATGGAAGGATCCAACATCGAGGCTTACACTACTAGGTCAAATGAGCTAGCTACACTTTGTCCTGGCATGGTTAACCCGCCGAGCCGACGAATTGAGCTATACTTGCGTGGTTTAGTTCCGGAGATTCAGAGTATGGTGACTGCTACGAATCTCCCTACCATTCAACAGGTTATACGACTTGCTCACAAGCTCACTGACCAAGCTGTGAAGCAAAGGAAGTTACCCGAGCGGGGCGTAGTGCAAGCGTGCTCGACAACAAACGTAAGTGGGAAAAATGTTGGATCAAGAAGAAGGCTGGTGCAACCAAAACCAAATCACTTAGATAATTTTGGTGCCACATGCAAAGGCTTCCGAAGCTTAGCATGGAACTTCCGAAGGTTGTAGAGTTCTTCCGAAGATGAAGTGAAATATCAACTTCCGAAGACAGAACTCTACTTCCGAAGTCAAGAGCATGCTTTCGAAGGTCAAGTCTTAGAAGGGCAATTAGAAGACTACTTTCGAAGTATGAAGAAAAGAAGAAGTTCCCAAGCCTTAGAAGAAGTAGCCTCTACCGAAGTATAAGTGGCTTCGGAAGTACTCGTTCTTCCAAAGCCATTTAACCTTCGGAAGACACTGCTATGAACCAGTGGACATAAGTATAGTCTCTGACACTCCGCTGCAGACCTCTGATACTGTATGGCATTTTCTCAAAGAGCCATGCAGTTGACCATACTTTATTCCACTGTTTACCTTTTTATGATAGTACATGTTACCAACTTTAGTTGGTGACAAAAGGTAAGTCAGGGACATATCCTGACTACCATATCTCAGATAAGACTTTATCCGAGATACCTTAAACTATAGTCTTGTAGTATAGGCTTTAGTTATAGGATCCCAGCTAGTATCAAAGTATATCCGGCTTATATATAGTTTCTCATTGTAACTCGAAAAGATAAGCTTGTAAGAGTCTTGTAATATTTGAGTTAAGAAGCAATATATGCAAGTACCTTGAAAATTACTTTCTGTGTTCTTTATTACTTACTATATTGTGATCAACTCTTATTGAATCTATCTTCATCCCAGTGTTGTTCAAAGTGAGTTTGAGAGAAAAACTAAGTGTTAAGTGACCTTAACCGATCCCGCAATTGGTATCGGAGCTTCTTAGGCTCTTAATTGCGTGATCTAACCATCCAAATCAACCTGTTTTTCACTCCTCCCTATAACTCACTCACTCAAAATGGCCCTTAACAAATCTGAAGTAGAGATGGGAACTATGACAAAGGCTCCCATCATTACTCCTGAAAACTTCAGGTCGTGGAGCAGAAGAATGGAAGGCTTCATCATATATCAAGACAGCAAGATGTGAAACTCCATTGTCAACGGCCCGTATAAGCCAAAGGTGGCATCACCTGGTGGAAACGGTGCCATGATAGAAAAAGCTGTTGAAGACTATTCTGACGAGGACCGAAAGAAGATAGACATCGACAGCAATGCTATGACCATTCTCATGACTGCAATACCAAACTCCATCATGGTGGGGTTTGAGCATTGTAAGTCTGCAAAGAAATTGTTTGATGCTCTTGCTCAGATGTACTCAAGCTCCAACGAATCAAAGAAGGACTCACTGAAGCAATAGTTAAACTTTATCAGGATTGCAATATGGAAATCAAATTTGATATTGAGTCTTTAAATATTTTAAAATCTAATTTTAAGAGAGCTGAATCTGACTACCAAAAGAAAATTGAAGAGTTACAGAAAACTGTGTCTTTTTTAAAACATGAACACACCAACTACAAGACTCAAATCAAGGATCTGATATCCAAATTGTCTGAGGCTTAAGCCTAGCTTGACACTGCTGAGGCTCAGGCCAGGAAGCATGCTATTTCTGAGCAGAACTTCCAAGCTATTCTTGCATCATCCTCCTACTCCAAACTCTGTTATCAGAACAAAGGAGGGTCAGAAACCAATGAAATGCTCCACCACACTCTTATGAGTCTATTAGACAACCTAGATATGGTACTGAGGAGCAAGAGGTTCCAACTGCTGACCTTTCCTTACTAAAATTAAGGATGAAGCAATAATAGTGGCCACCATAGGGAAGGCACAGGTAGATATACCCATCTCCTCCTATGAAGAACAAATCCTAACCACTAAGGCCAGAAGAAGCAGAGCTAATGCTGCTAGAAGAACTACCAAGAAAGTGGCTGAGTTCAAGTTGATGATTGACCTAAACAAAAAGGTGTCTTTATCTCAGCTGGATTCCAAGTGTTAGGTACTTCTGATTCAGAAAAGAAGTGTAATACCAGCATACCTATCCTACCAAAGGATCAGAAGTTAAAAGGAAAGGTCGCTGATGAAGAGAAAAAGCCCAAGAAACAACAATCCTCATAGTCCCAAAAGACTAACATTGCATGCATAATGTGTGGTTTGCACAACCACATGGAAAAAGACTGTTACTACAATCCTGGAAGCACACATTATGCAAATAATGTTAGAAAAGAAGGAGTCAGGGAAGGTTTCACATTTGGACCTTTTCAAACGGTTCAAGTGATGAAGAAGGGAATGCTGGTTTCTGAAGCAAGGTTGCTTTCGGAAGAAACTCTTTCTTCCGAAGGGAAAATGGCCTCGGAAGCTAATGCTGCCAAAGTTCGGAAGAACAAGAAGATTCCTTTGAAACCATCCCAAAAGAAGACTGCTTCGGAAGAAAAGGTGGTGAAGGCTTCTTCCGAAAAGAAAGAAGCTTTGGAAGTAGGCCATGCTGCAAAAGCTTCAACAAGCTCATCCTCCAAGACCAACCAAAGGATGGACTGGAAGATCAAGGAAGATGTTGTAGCCCAAACCTCTTCTTCAAAGACATCTATTGAACCCCCACACATATCTCTTGGTTCAATTATGTCATTATCCTTGGAAGAACCCAAGACCAACAAGGATTAGGTTTCCAATCAAAACTAACAATCTCATCTTATGTGTAGGGACATCCATATGACAAGAACAACAATGTCTGGATTGTAGACAGTGGATGCTCCAGGCACATGATAGGGAACAGATCTCTCCTTCAACAGTTTCAACACTATGATGGAGGTCCTGTCCAATTTGGAGGTGAGGCCAGAGGATATATTTCTGGCAGAGGGTGTATATCTAATGGTAAGTTAAAGGTTGACAAAGTTCACTTTGTCAAATAGCTTGAACATAATCTGTTAAGTGTTTCTTAATTCTGTGATCAAAAGCACCAGATGCTTTTCACAGAACATGAGTTCATTATCCTTAAACCAGGGATGACCATTCCTCCGGAATTAGTGCTTCTTAGATCTCCCAGGAAAGGGGATATGTACAAGCTGGATATGAACAATGCTTCCCCAATAGATGAAGTATCATGCTTTCTTTCCAAAGCTGATAGTGATGAGTCAACACTATGGCATAAACGTATGTGTCATGTAAATTTTAAGACAATGAATAAATTGGCTAAAAATAACTTGGTACATGGTTTGCTTAAAAAGGAATTTTTCTACAAAGATTACTGTGTTGCATGCCTGAAAGGGAAGCAACACAGGACATCTCACAAATCCAAAAGTGTTAACTCTATCACTACTCCATACACTTATTGCACATGGATCTTTTTGGTCCCATAAGTATAATGAGCATTGGAAGGAAATCATACTGCCTTGTGATAGTTGATAATTTTACAAGATTCACATGGGTATTCTTTTTAAGAACTAAAGATGAAACTGCCGAAACATTAAAATATTTTATTATTATAATAGAAAATCAAATTGATCACAAGGTTAAGATTATTAGAAGCGATCAAAGGACTGAGTTTAAGAACTTCGTTCTTGACTCATTCTGTAACTCAAAAGGGATTGCCAGACAATATAGTACTCCCAGAACTCCTCAACAAAACGGTGTTGCTAAAAGGAGGAATATGACACTTATTGAGGCTGCTCGAACAATGTTAGCTGATTCCAAACTACCTCTAACATTTTGGGTAGAGGCAATCAGCACTGCATGCTATGTGCAGAATAGAGTTCTTGTAGTTAAGCCACATGAAAAAACCCCTTATGAGCTATGGAACAAGAGGCCATTGTTCATTGGCTTTATAAGGTCCTTTGGCAGCAGGTGTACATACTTAACACAAAAGACAATTTAGCAAAATTTGCTAAAAATTCGGATGATGCTATCTTTGTTGGATACTCTTCTAGCTCCAAAGCTTATAGAGTATACAACATCAAGAATCAACAATTTGAGGAGTCATCCAATATAGTTGTTAATGAGCACACTCCTTGTGTTAGGGGGAATGGCCCTGATCATATCTTTGATTTAGAATTGTTTCCAAACTATTCTAAACCTTCTTGTGAGAATGTTTCCGTTAGAACAGGTGCTCAAAATGATGCTGATGCTGTTGCTGATGATCAACTGTTTGAGCTTCCCAGACCTCGTCCAAATTCTCCAAGAGCTGCAGTACATCAAGCTTCCTCCATTCACAGATTTGATAGCTTAACCACATCAAGGAATAGTAAGCTTCAACAAGTGAATCACTTACTGAGCGTCAAAACTCATCAGGTGATCCACCACAACACTAGGCAGAAGGAAGTAGTGTTTTGAAGGAACATGGAACTGTTAATACTTCTTCACAGCCAACCATTGATGATGTTTCTCACTCATTCAATCAGTCCTCATTGAATGAGTTCGAAACAACAACTGGACTGAGTGTACCAGTTCCTGAGCAGAATATGTCCAACCTGGATCTATCTCTACAGCTGGAAGTGATTCCTTGTCTTAGGATTCATAACACTCATCCAACTGAGAACATCATAGGGGATGTCTCTGAAGGTGTGAGAACAAAAGGACAGACTCATCATGGGAATGTCTGCTTGTACTCATGCTTTTTATCCCAGATAGAACCCAAGAAGGTGGAAGATGCCTTGAAAGATAGTAGCTGGCTTGAATCGATGCAAGAGGAGCTGCTTCAATTCAAGAGACAGAAGGTATGGAACCTATGTCCGCTACCATCTGGTCAAGTACCTATTGGCACTAAATGGGTTTTCAGAAACAAGAGAGATAATAGAGGCTTGATCATCAAGAACAAAGCAAGACTTGTAGTTCAAGGATACACCCAAGAGGAAGGAATCGATTATACTGATATCTTTGCACCTGTTGCAAGACTTGAGGCAGTTAGTATCTTCCTTGCTTATGCTGCATCCAAGGACTTCACTGTTTACCAGCTTGATATCAAGTGTGCCTTTCTATATGGGAATATAGATAGGGAAGTCTATGTATGCCAACCTCCAGGATTTAAAGACCCACAACACCCCAAATATGTGTGCGAATTGGATAAAGCTCTATACGGGCTGCCCCAAGCGCCTAGGCTGTGGTATAAGACTTTATCTCAGTTTCTTCTAAAGAATGGCTACACTAGAGGTACCATTGACAAGACTCTCTTCATTAGAAAGTCTGGAAAGGACATTTTGCTCGTTCAAGTCTATGTCGATGACATCATATTTGGTTCTTCAAATGACCAAATGTGTAAGGACTTTGAAAGCATTATGAAGAAAAAGTTTGAGATGAGTTCCATGGGAAAAATGGAATTTTTTCCTTGGAATTCAGGTGAAATAAACGAAGGGTTTTTCATTAATCAACCTAAGTATGTTTCTGACATCTTAGAAAGATTTGAGATGCAAGATTGTAGGCCTGCCAAGACACCCATACCCTGAAACCACAATCTTTGTCCTGACCTTGTGGGGGAGAATACTGATCAACATTAGTATAGGGCAATTATTGGTTCTCTGATGTATCTCACAGCCAGTAGACCTGATATCATGTTTGCTACCTGCATCTGTGCAAGATATCAGGCTGCTCCAAAGGTGTCTCATCTAGCTGCTTTTAAGAGAATCTTCAAATACCTCAAAGGAGGACCCAAACTAGGTCTCTGGTATCCCATAAACAAGGATTTGAATCTCTATGGATACTCTGACAGTGATTATGGTGGCTGCAACATTGAAAAGAAATCAACATCAGGAGGATGTCAATTTCTTGGTGGAAGGATCATCTCATGGCAGTGAAAGAAAAAATCCTGTGTCTCTACATCAACTGCTGAAGCCGAATACATTGCTGCTGCTAGCTGCTGTGCTCAACTGCTATGGATTCAGAATCAGATGTTAGACTATGGATTCAACTTTGTGATTACTCCTATCCATATTGACAACAAGAGTGCTATCTCCATTACTGAAAATCTGGTGAAGCACTCCAAGACAAAGCATATTGATATCAGGTACCATTGCATTAGAGATATTCATGAGAAAAATCTGATTAAACTAATCAAAGTTGACTCAAATGAACAATATGCTGATTTGTTCACCAAAGCTTTTGATGAACAAAGATTTAAGTATCTCATAACAGCTATTGGGATGATAAACATTGATTAGATTACCTCTTTTGAAAACCTTTTTAATATGTAATGTCTTATGTCAATACAATTTAAGCCCTGTTACAAAAGGTCTGTTTAAAATTTTTTAAGTATAAATTTCTTCCGAAGAGAAATTAACCCTCGAAAGTTATTTTCATATCTGCCGAAGCAAAATTTCTCAAAGGATAATTTTATTCTCGGAAGAAGTGATTGATTTCATATCTGATCTACTTTCGAGGCCTACACACACTCTCAATTCGGAAAGCAATCCTGACCTTCGGAAGCAAAGTCTTTGCTTTGGAAGTAAGAATTGCCTTCGGAAGACAAATTACCTTCAGAAATGTTTTATATTCGGAATAGAGATTTTACTGTGTAACGGAAATCTCTTGGGTTATTTAACTGATTTTAACCTTTCCGCCACTGTCATTTCTTCCACTAAAACATCAAATCACCTTATCCTAACCCCCATTACCGCCTTCCCACCCTCCTTTAAATAATGCTGTCTATTCAATTTCATCTTCTTACTTGAAATTTTTCCTGCCCTAGAAATTTTCTCCACTCCAACTTTACCCAAGCTCAAATTCATCCTCATTCACCTTTCTCCAATGGCACTCCACCCTCAGCACAACCAAGTCGCACTTCTTGATTCATCAAGAGATGTTGACTTCTCTGAAATCATCTCCTTTCTCACCTAATCATCTTACTACACAACCCTTACCATTAACCCCACTGTTTACTCCAATCAAATGGCCGAATTTTGGGAAAATGGTCAAGTCGAAACCCTAAATGGGATTTGTGTACTAAGGTCCAGCATTTGTGGACCAGAGTTGGTCATTACTGAACAACTCATCAGGGAGCATCTCGAGCTTCATGATGAAGAAGATCCTACTGAATTCCCCAAAGAAGATTTAGACAGCACTTATATCCTCATGGGATATGGTGAAGACGTGAGCATGTCGACAGTCTACAAGTACAACTTCTCCTACAACTAGAAGTTCCTCCTGTATGTTGTCCTCCACTGTCTGTTAAACAAATCTGGGGGATGGGATCAAATCCCATATGAACTAGGATGCTTAGTTCATGGACTGGTGAGAGGCCTCTGCTTCAATTACTCAAGATTTGTGTTCACCAATCTCATTGGGAATCTTCAAAGGGAGACATTATTTATGTATCCCTGATTCATTCAACACATAATCAACTGTGAGTTGGAACAGAGTACGCTTGTCTGTGCAGCTGCTCTTAGTGTCCCTCACATGAGGCCTACCATCTTCAAGACTTTGAAGAAGGTGTCCACCAACTTCACTGGAAGGTACACTTCTCTACTTTCAGGTATCATTGAGTGCATAGCTCCTGGTGACATCCCTGTTCACCCCACAAGTGATGAACCCACACCAGCAACCACCTCCACAATGACAACACTGCCTTCTCTACCAATCACCATCACATACCAGAGACGCCCTAAACGAACCCTTGCTTAATATACTTTGATTAAGCAATCCCCTCCTATTCAATCCAAAAAGACTAGAGTGGAAACATGGGTTCCCACTCAGTCTTAGGTCTCACCATCCTTCACATTCGACCTCAATTTGGGTTTTGAGTCTCCTGAGTCTCAAACCCATGAGCCCGATACCCAAACCAATAACTATCAGGATGAGTATTTACACTCTTCTGAGCAGCCAACAAAGGATAGCCCCACCAAAGGCTCAATGCCTGTAGACATTGACCAAGGTCCCAGGTCAGTAGACTTAACATCCCTATCTTTCACAGACCTTTTCTTTAAAACTGATGAAGAGATAACATCTCTCCACGGCAACGAAGTTGATCTACAACACCCTCTCCATGATCAACAGAGCCCACGAGATCCCTTATCTCTAGCCCCCATTAGCAACCCATAACTGAGGTGAGTCCCACTGATATGGAGGGGACTCATGCAGATTCAACTGCCACTACAGAAGGTGCCTCAATGGATCCTATGGACAGTGGTAACATATCCGAGACTGAATCTGCGGCAACCATGCCGTTTGATGACTCTGAAAGAGACATCATTCAGCAAGGGAAACCAAGGTGCCAAGAAACCACATCTGGTGGTGAGGCTGAACATACTAGGTATGTTACCTCATCTCCCCATGATTTTTCAAAAGAAGATGAGGAAACATGCAACTCCTCATAAAAGACCTTCTATCTAAAGTCTCAAACCTTGAATCCTTGGTTAGGACTTTAGAAGAAAGGTCTGCCACTCAGCAACTTGAGATTGACAATCTCAAGGCTCAACTAGCTGAGAAATAGACCGAGAGATCTATTAGGCATGTACCTGTTCAGGTCTCATTGACTTCTTCCTCCAGCTCATCTAGCTCTCAAGATGATGCTACCAAAAGGGGGAGAATGTTCAGAGACAAACACTTGAGGACCCACAGATTCATACTTCAACTTCAACATCTTCTACTCCTGTCATCACTTTGTCTGAGCCATCTCAAGTTGTACTTCAAATTGATGTAAAGATGCTCAGAGATCTCTACAGACTAGTCACCAAGTTTATGTTGAGATCCTCTACTGATCAACCAAGCCCAGATGCTGTAATGATTTACTTTGGAGCTAAAGAGCTTCAAAGGCTTACTGCACCTTCTACCACTGTGGAAGAAGTTGGTCAACCTAAGGTCCACATGGAACTTAAGATTCATTTGGAAGGGGAAATAGGGACTGATGGCCCAACAACTGAAACAATCGAGACAAAATCTGCATCTCCTCAAACTTCCAAAGCTGAAGTTCAAGCCTCGGAAGAACAAGTTGAATCTTCCAAAGCTGAAATGGAAGCTGCGGAAGGACTGTTCAAGATGTTCAAAGAACTGATCATCACAGATGCAATCCTAGAAATGGCATCTGAGGTGAACAGTGAGGACTTTCTGAATCTACCTATATCCCAGACACCCTCTCTTCCTCTATCACAATCAAAATCCACTCTCCAAGAACCACCATAGTCAGGCTCTTCAAAAGATAACAAAGGGAAAAGGAAGATGACTATGGAAGAGCTTCAGGAAGAGGAGAAGATTGAGAAATTAAAGAAGAAAGGAAGACCTTCAACTGAGAAGTTGCTAGCTGCTAGTACAAAAGCAGCTGCAGCCAACATGAGGCTGTCAACAACAAAAGGAGAGAAGAGATAATTGATTAGCTCATCCAATTGGGAGCTGTCAATAAAGAAACACTCCTGCTACCACTAGAGTAGCTGGTGAACTGGAAAAGGCAACCAGACTACAACATGAGAAACAAGAAGAAGCAGCCATGTTGGCCTTAGAGAAAGAGAAAGAAGAAGAACAGAAGGAGGCTGACTTGCAGCAGAGGAGAGATAGGATAGAGTTCCCAATCTCCAAAGGCTTCAATATTCAAAAACTCTCTCCACACAACAATGAATGATCCTATGGCTCTACAACAAAGAGAAGGATCAAATGGAGAAAGAGAGAAGAAAGGCTGCAAGAGAAAAGCTATAGGAAAGGAAGAAGAAGGAGGAAGAAGCAAAGACCACTGCAACGAGGAAGCTCAGTGTGAAGGCCTAGATGAAGGACTATCTCCGGGCTCATGGCTTCTCTGGAAGGCAGGTGGGTCCCATGTCAGAGAGGACACTCCAACGGATTGTCAGCGAAATCAAGGCTGACATCCGCTTGGAAAAGAGAAAAGAGATGTATAGAAGGGTAAAGGGGATGACCTTCATTGCAACTACTCAACCACAACCTGATCCCTCACCCTTACCCTTCACCATCAAAACTGAGCCCTTCACCCCTTCACCCACATCCTTATCCTCACCCATTCATCACCTCAACCAGCTAAACTTCCCATCCTTCAACCAAAAACACTTCCGAGAACCTCTGAACCTAAACCTACCTAACAACCATCCAAACCATCCCCTCAGCCTTCTCAACATCTCTCTCTTAAGGAGTTCAAGGCAATCAAGGCTAAGCTCACCAACTGCATAACTTTGAGTGAAGTCTCATATGAAGAAGACTCTGTCAATATCACCTATGTTGATGGATCTTCATGTTCCCTCACAAGAGATCAATTCCTTGATTTGCCTAGAGGAACATTGGACCAAGCAGCTAGACTTCTAGGCCTTAACTCAGATTCACTAAATGATGAAAAGAAGAAACTTAGAAGAAAACTGGTGAATCTGTTGGATACAAAGAAAGAGGACAAGATTCCTAGTCAGTCTCTTGTGCCTAGAAAGAGAATAATTTAGTGGAGGTTTGATGAAACTTCTCACAACTTTGTTGTGGAAAGGGAGAATGGCGAAGTCAACAGACTTAATGCAACCTCTTTGTTACACTCCAACAGATTTGATATTGCTGAGTTAGCAGAGAAGCCATTCTCCAACCCCTCCAACTCTGAAACTGCTGCATCCATCAGAAATCATCTCAGCAGTCTTTATCTAGCCGAGCTAACTGCAAAAGCCAAGATTGAAGAAGAATTGAAGTTGAGAAGACAGGAAGACAAGGAAAGATCTCCTATCAAGGGCGCTACCTTTCTATAGATGGTAGAGGGTCCTGAATTGGAACCTATAGTTAGATAGGAATATGATTACAGTTCCCATCAACTAACTCTTTTCAGAGGGCAACAACAGAGGGTACATATCATCCAAGGTGATAGACTGGATTTCCTATCTACCAAGAATTTGTACAAACTTCTCAGCACCACATCAGGGAAGAACAAGGAAACAGATAAATATCTACTTTCCTTGGTGCTGAAAGTTTTGAGAGGCAGAAACAAGTGAGGTTTTGGTAGCATCAGCCTAGGGGGAGTTTGTTGGATCAAAAAGAAGCCTGGTGCAACCAAAACCAAATCACTTAGATAATTTTGGTGCTACATGCAAAGGCTTCCGAAGCTTAGCATGGAACTTCCGAAGGTTTTAGAGTTCTTCCGAAGATAAAGTGAAAGATCAACTTCCGAAGACAGAACTCTACTTTCGAAGTCAAGAGCATGCTTCTGAAGGTCAAGTCTTAGAAGAGCAATCAGAAGACTACTTCCAAAGTATGAAGAAAAGAAGAAGTTCCCAAGCCTTAGAAGAAGTAGCCTCTTCCGAAGTATAAGTGGCTTCGGAAGTACTCGTTCTTCTGAAGCCATTTAACCTTCGGAAGACACTGCTATGAACCAGTGGACATAAGTATGGTCTCTGACACTCTGCTGCAGACCTATGATACTGTATGGCGTTTTCTTGAAGAGCCATGCAGTTGACCATACTTTATTCCAATGTTTACCTTTTTATGATAGTACATGTTACCAACTTTAGTTGGTGTCAAAAGGTAAGTCAGGGACATATCCTGACTACCATATCTCAGATAAGACTTTATCCGAGATACCTTAACTATAGTCTTGTAGTATAGGCTTTAGTTATAGGATCCCAGCTAGTATCAAAGTATATCCGGCTTATATATAGTTTCTCATTGTAACTCAAAAAGATAAGCTTGTAAGAGTCTTGTAATATTTTAGTTGAGAAGCAATATATGCAAGTACCTTGAAAATTACTTTCTGGTGTTCTTTATTACTTACTATATTGTGATCAACTCTTATTGACTCTATCTTTATCCGAGTGTTGTTCAAAGTGAGTTTGAGAGAAAAACTAAGTGTTAAGTGACCTTAACTGATCCTGCAAAAAATAATGCTAGCAATGGATTGTCATCTGGTAATCAACCTCAGGAACACCAACCTCAACAGCAACATCAACATAGACAGTTTGATAACAATCGCAACTTTAACCAATCATCTTCATCATCTCAAGGACCAAGTGGATACGCGGGAAAAAATCCAAAGTGCAATCGATGCAACTACCACTACACTGGCAGGTGTGATAGTTTCTGATGCAGTGTTGTGGGAAGGTTGGATACGTGGCAAAGGATTGTCTTGGAGAACTAATGAAGAAGCCTCAACAACCTTAGAAGCCTCAACAGCCCCATGAAACACCAAAGGGTTGCTTTGAGTGTGGAAAGGAATATCATTTCAAGAAAAACCGTCCTCAACTTAGAAGAAATGGGAATGACACAGTAATGGTGGCAATAACAACAACAATGGTAATGGTGACAACAATGGTGGAAACAATGGTGGAGCCAAAGGGAGAGTCTTTGTAATGGGTTCAAGTGAGGCTCTAAACGATCCTACTACTATTACTGATAAATTTCCTATTAATGGACTTTTTTCTTTGTACTGTTTGACACCGGAGCCGATAGGAGTTTTATCTCTACTAATTCTTGTAGCCTCTTAAGTGATATGCCTTATGTATTGGAGTCTAAGTATGTTGTAGAGTTGGTTGATGTTAAGCAAATCTCCACTACGCACATCCTTAAGAATTGCAAGATAGAACTCGCTGGTCATACCTTTGACATTGATTTTATGCCCGTTACTATTGGAAGCTTTGATGTGGTCTTAGGCATGGATTGGCTGTCATAAAAGCACGCCGAGGTTATTTGTCATGAGAAGGTCATTCGTATTCCCATGGTAGATGGAGAAACGTTTTCGGTTAAGGGTGAGAAAAGTGGTGCTGTGATAGGCATCATATCGTTCATGAAGGCTCAGAAGTGGCTACACAAGGGCCACTTGGCCATATTAGCTCTCATCTCTAACTAGCAATAAGAGGAAAAGAAGATAGAAGACATTCTGGTGGTTCATGACTTTCCAGAGGTGTTTCTAGAGGATCTGCCTGGACTACCACCTCATCATCAAGTTGAGTTTCAAAACAATTTGACACCAGGAGCTGCTCCGATTGCGAGAGCACCTTACCAGTTGGCATCGAACAAACTGTAGGAATTATCTACGCAACTTCAGGAGCTGTTGGATAAAGGTTTATTTGACTGAGCTTATCATTGTGGGGAGAACCTGTTTTCTTGTTAAGAAGAAAGATGGCACATTCCGAATATGCATCGACTACAGAGAGTTGAACAAGGTCACAGTCAAGAATCGATACCCATTACCTCGTATCAACGGTTTGTTGATCAGCTTCAAGGATCAAGTTATTATTCGAAGATTGATTTGAGATCTGGTTATCATCAAATGAGAGTTCGTGAAGAATACATCTCTAAAACAACATTCTGTACTTGTTATGGTTACTACGAGTTCTTGGTCATGCCTTTTGGGTTGACAAATGCAGCAGCAGTGTTCATGGATCTCATGAACCGTGTGTGCAAACCGTACCTTGAATAGTTTGTTATTGTGTTTATTGATGACATATTGATTTATTTTAGGACCAAGGAGGAACATGAGGAACACCTACATTTAATCTTGGAGCTACTTAGAAAAGAATAGTTGTACGCCAAATTTTCTAAATGTGAGTTCTGGATTCGTGAGGTGCAATTTTTGGGTCACATTGTTAACGAGAAGGGAATACATGTGGATCTTGCAAATATTGAGGCTATAAGGAACTGGTCGGTACCTGAGACGCCTAGTGAGATAAGGCAATTTCTTGGACTAGTAGGATACTATCGGCGTTTCATTGAGGGATTCTCAAAGATCGCTCAACCTCTCACAGCTTTGACCCATAAAAGAACAACCTATAAATGGGGTGAGAGTCAAGAAGTTTCTTTTTAGTTGTTGAAGTAGAAACTTTGCAGTGCACTGATATTAGCGTTACCTGAAGGAAATGACGATTTTGTGGTTTACTATGATGCTTCTATCCAAGGACTTGGTTGTGTCCTGATGCAACATGACAAAGTAATAGCTTATGCCTCGAGACAACAAAAGGTGCATGAAAAGAACTACACTACTCATGACTTGGAGTTAGGAGCAGTGACTTTACCTTGAAGATCTGGAAACATTACTTGTATGATACCAAGTGCACAATTTACACTGATCATAAGGGTCTTCAACGTATCTTTGAGAAGAAAGAGCTTAACATGAGGCAACGGTGCTGAGTGGAATTATTAAACGATTATGACTGTGCTATTAAATACCACCCGGGAAAGGTGAATGTAGTCGCTGATGCCTTGAGTAGAAAGGAAACAACTAAACCCCAATGAGTGTGTGCCCTATAATTGACGATTAGATCTTGAAAGGTGAGAATGTTAGATCTGAATCTATACGCGGAATGGATAAACAGTTAGAAGTCAAATCTGATGGAATACTGTATTTCGTGGATAGACTTTGGGTACCTTTGCATGGGAATCTACGAGACTTGGTCATGAGTGAAGCATATAAGTCTAAGTATTCCATACATCCTAGCATAGACAAAATGTATCATGACCTGAAGGCGTATTACGGGTGGCCTAACATGAAGGCAGATGTAGCTACATACATGAGCAAATGCCTGATACGTTCTAAGGTTAAAGTGGAATATCAGAAACTATTTGGGTTACTACAACAATCTTAAATCCCCTTGTGTAAGTGGGAACAAATCTTTGTGGACATCATTACTAAGTTGCCCAGGACTCCTAGTGGTTGTGACATGATATGGGTGATCGTGGATCGACTCACTAGGTCAACTCACTTCTTGGATATCAAGGAGACTGACAAAATGGACAAGTTAACTAGAATTTACCTGAAGGAAGTAGTGTCGAGGCATGGTGTGCTGATCTTGATTATATCTGATGATGATGCTCGTTTTACGTCCCACTTCTGGCAATCATTACAGAATTCTTTGGGTAAGCGTCTGGACATGAGTACTGCCTATCATCCGCAGATCGATGGGCAAAATGAATGTACTATTTAGACTTTGGAAGACATGTTGCGTGCTTGTGTGATTGATTTTGGGAATAATTGGGAAGCTTATCTACTGTTGGTTGAGTTTTTTTACAACAATTGTTATCAAACTAGCATCAAAGCGGCACCATTTGAGGCATTATATGGGCAAAAGTGTAGATAACTAGTTTGTTGGGTGGAAGTTGGTGATAGTCAATTGACTGGTCCTGAATTGGTACATGAGACCACAGAGAAGATAGTGGAGATACGAAACCGCATGGCTACGACACGAGACAGACAGAAGAGTTACACAGACAAACAACGGAAACCTTTGGAGTTTCAAATGGTGACAAAGTCTTGCTAAAAGTTTTTTCGTGGAAAGGTGTAATTCAGTTTGGCAAGAGAGGCAAGCTTAATCCAAGATATGTTGGACCACTTGAGATTCTGGAAAGAATAGGTCCGGTGGCATATCGATTGGACTTGCCTGATTCACTGAGTGGCATTCACAATGTATTTCACATCTCAAATTTGAAGAAGTACATATTTGACGAGAGATTGTTTATACCACTCGAGGAAGTACAAGTAGATGACCAATTACGATTTGTGGAAGAGCCCATTGAAGTAATGGGTCGTGAGGTCAAGACCCCTAAGCAAAGCAAGATATCTATTGTCAAAGTTCGTTAGAACTCAAAACGTGGACCAGAATTCATGTGGGAACGCGAGAATCAGATGAAGCTCAAGTATCCTCATCTATTTGAAACGACGGAAATAGCCGAGCAAGGTACTGATTAAATTTCGGGATGAAATTTAGTTCAACATGGGGATGATGTGACAACTCACTCGATTTCGTTATGCCAATGCAGTAAAACAGGGATGTAGCACAACCATGCAACGGTAATTTTCGGGATGAAAATTCTTTCAACACGGGGATAATGTGACATCTGGTAATTTTCCGTTACCAAACTCCGTTAGTTTTGTTAAGTCTTGCATACACATGTTGTGAGCACACACTAGTTTTCACTAAATGTTGGTGACCTAATAACTCTAATCTATGATAAACAATAATAATCTAATTAATAATGTTGATTATCAATTGTGATTATGTGATGCATGATTTTATAGTATTTTAAATGTTTGTTTTATAAATTTTACGTGATAACATGACAATGTGTAATATATATTTCGTGTTTTGTGTGACTTATTGTAAATGCTTAGAATTGATATTGTTGGTTAATAATACTTATAAATTGTCGTTGAAATTACTTATAAAGTGTTAAAAAGATTGGGTTTTTATAAAATAAAAATCAAGGGGTTTAATTTGTAATTACCTTTTAACCATATACTACCAAAATTAACCCAACCCTAGCCTCCCAAACCCCTCATTCAGCCGCAACCTCACCTCCACACCCCATTCTTTTCAATTTGATCCAAAAGCAAGCATACAAGTTGATTTTGATTGGGATTCAGTTTGTACAAGTTGTTTTCAAGTGCTAATCATTATCTAAACCCATTTAAAGGTATATTTATCATGTTGTTCAAAGTTTTTGATTCTTGACAAACCCTAGTTCGAAATTGATGATAATAATATGAAATTGATGATTGTTAGATGATTATATGACGTTAGTTAGGTTGTATGAATGGTAGATTATGTTGATTGTGCAAGAAATCTATGGTTTGATCATCTAGTTCCTACATTGCCATAAGAGGAAACCTTTTGTTCTTGGAATTCATGATTTGATGATAATATGTTAGATGCAATGCTTAGATGCTAGTTTGATTGAATTGTGCAAGAAAATCCATGAATTTGAGGTGTTGATCATGACTTACTAAAAGTAGAAACTTTTGTGAATGGTGTTTGGAATTTGAGTGTTTTGGTGGTGATTAACATGTCAGAATGAATGTTATGAACTTGATTAGGTATAAAATTGATGAAATTATGATTGAATTGGATGGTAGATCACTTTTGGGTGTTACTTTCCCAAAAGGGAAACTCTATTTTTATGAAACATGGAATGATGAATTAGGCATGCTTGTGATGTTAGGATCATGTTAGAATGATTGTTAATGATGTATGATGTGATAGTAAGTGTTAGATGAGTTGTGTGGATGCTTGGTTGTTCATTTAAGAAGTATAGGTTTTGGTGATCATACACGAGGATGAATTATGATTGGTGATTAGGTGATCATGATTGGGACTGGAATTAAGGAAGTCCAGACAAAAGTCCAGATTGGAATTATGATTGGTGATTAGGTGATCATGATTATGATTGCCTCAGTTGTGTGCTTATTTGTGTTATGTGTTCGGTTGTGTGTTTGGTGGGTTTCTAGGTGGTAGAACTAAATTCGCATCCGGTTTTGAAGGAAGTCATACCCAAGAGCTGCTAAGGTGAGATCTAGAACCCTCTTTTTTATTGTTTTACTTATTTGGGGCTGGAAATGCATGCATGAACTTTTTATAAAAATGGGTTTTCACGCGATTGTATATGTGTATGTGTTTGCGGGTAGGGTTTGATTTGGGTGTGTTTATGGTTATGATGGTGTTACGAATGTGTTCTAATGCTTAGAATATAAGATTTAAGCTTAGAACATATTAGATAATGATTGGGGACTGAATTATATTGTTTAAATGTGACTTGGACTGCTTATGTCCCTAAACAGTGGCCCATGCGCGTAAATAGTGACCCATGCGCCTAATGGTATAAACTGCCTAAGTGTTCCCATGCGCCCAAAACCCCATGCACCCAAATAGTAGCCATGCGCCTGAAAAAGACTAAATTTGGCTAAGTGTCCAAACGCCTAGAAAGCCCATGCGCCTAGGCACTCTGCGCCTGCATAGTGCCCATGCGCCTAGGCACTCTGCGCCTGCATAGTGCCCATGCGCCTAGAATTTGCCAGAGTGACTAAGTGTTGCCCATGCGCCCCAATAGTGCCCATACGCCAAGAAGTTCCCCATGCGCCCCAATAGTGCCCATACGCCAAGAAGTTCCTCATGCGCCTAAGTGTTTCCCATGCGCCTAAGTGTTCCCCATGCGCCTGAAAGGCCATGCGCCTGCATAGTGCCCATGAGCCTAAGACTTAGAATTATTTTCTGATTTTTGACGAAAATGCAAAATGTAGGCTTTGGCTTGGGATGTTCCCGGGGGTGAAGTATGTTAACTTTTGAATATGTATGGGGTATGTTATGGCATGTATGATGATTGTTATGTCATGTATGATGGTGCCTTGTATAGTGATCTTTTGTATGGTTATGTTTATGTTCCTTGTTATGCATGTTTATTTTCAAGGCTTTACGTCGAATGATGATGAACAAAATGAAAAGTATTATGTAACGTAAAGTGGAAGATAATGAAAGAGGAATGTAAAGAAAGAATGCATGCATTAATGAAAGTGAAAGTAAAGAAAGGCTTGCAAGCAAAATTGTTGGAGCTGTACAAGATAGTCTATATTATCAATACAGTCAAAGTCAATAAAAGTCAACAAAAGTCAACATCACGATCAAAGTCAACAAACGTCAAACCTGACATGTTCGAGACGAAGATCCGAGACAAGACGTTGAATATTTAGATGACTAGGAGTTATATTGTAATAAATATATTTTGTGTGAACAAAATATATTTTATCTTGTTTTTAGTCATTTTTATGCTTAATATGTAATTTTGTATTAATTAGCCTAAGTCTAGGGGGTTAAGTGCAATTAGTGAATATTAGTCTAGACTATAAATAGGTTAATTGTCATTAGTGTTGGAATGGTTGAATGACCAATAAATTGAGGGATTACTTGTAAACATTTTTTTGCAATCTTATTGAAGATCAAAGGGGTTTTAGTGTGTTTATTATATTTTTGATCTATAATCTTCATGATTTGATTCAAGTTTAATCATCCTGGATTTACAATTTGGTATCAGAGCCATTTTGGATCAAATTCATTGAAGATTTGAAGATTTTTAGAGAGAGAAGTTGAGGTTTTGAGTGTTTTTGTTCAATATCAAGTTTTCATCAATTTTAGATCAAATTCAAGTGTATTTGATATGGAATTTGCTTGAATTTTGTTTGTTTTTGGTTGGGGAAGCTCTAATAATCATTAGATCTCAAATCCTTTAAGTTTTTGATGATTTCAGATTGATTTCGTGTTGAAAAAGCTTTTCAGCTTCGTCCAGCGAAATTACAGATTCATCCAGCGAAACTGCGTGTTCTTTCAGCGAAACTACAAGTGTTTTACACTTGTAGTTAAACTAGTTTAATTGAACGAAAGTTCAACAATGCTTGTGGGTGATTTAGAAGCGAAATTGTTGCCGAAAGTATCATTGAATGAAAGTTCAAGCTTGTTTCGTGCGAACTTGTCGGCGAAACTAAGCTGTTTTAGGCATTTGGCTAGCGAAACTGCTGCCGAAATTTCCAGCGAAACTAGAGTTCACAGCGAAACTAGCTTGACCCCAGTTGCTAAGATTGTTTAGTGTGACATTTAAGAATATATTTCTCTCGGGGGAAAATTATTTTACAATTTTTGGGAAAAATATTTTTGGGGCGTTTAATTGTTCAAAATTTTTAATAAAATGTCATCTTTAGAAGACTTTAAATCAGATAATCTCACAATAGCACAAAGATGGTTTGACTCTTTTGCAGGTACAAAGAAAGAAAAATTATCAGATTTAATTGATCGATTTTTGAAAGTGGCAAATAATCTAAAGAAGCATGTTCCAGATCTCAGTAATCATGAACAAGTTCAAAAGCTTCTTGACTCTCTTCCGTCTGCATGGAATCATCAAGTTAAATGCTGAAGCAAGAAAGAGGTTATGTCGACACAAAACTTATGGATATGATCAACAGACTAAAATCTCTCGAATTGGATATCCAAAGAAACGAATTTCAGCAAGTCGTGTTTCCACATCAAACCCACGCGCTTAATACTGATCTTGTTTCTTCTGTAACAAGCATACTTGATTACAAAACAGAGATGATTGAAAAGTTAAAGTTATTGAGAACTGATTCAAATTTAAACTCTAAATTCAGAGAAACTGTTGAAGAGAGTCGTGAAGCTTTAAGAGTCGACAATGATAGTAAACTGGAGTCTGTGAGAACCGATGATAATAAGGATGGAAAAGCTGATAAAAGAGAGAAAGAATCCGAGGCTGGCGAGATGCTGAAGGTCAAAGAAGAGGAACAACAAGAAATCACAAGGGTTTGCAACTGTGAAAAGAGCTTAGCTGCAGAATGAACTATCATGGGTCTTCCTTATGAGACTGTTCAGGATATATGTTCTTCGTCATGCAAAATCCGATTATTTGGGATTTATAAGGCTAACAGATTGTTATTGAAAAATGAAAAAGAATAAAAATAATCAATAAGGAATTAAAGAAAAATGAAATTGATTTTTCAAGAAAACTTAATGAAGCATTGGTTGAAAATGATCTTTTAAGAAGAACAATTTTGGAGCGTAAAGTTGAAATTAATATTTTGAGAGAAAGGGCTGTTTTAGCTCAATTTGAAACGACAAAGCTTCAAACGAAGCTTGATAAATGGACCCTGTCACACATGAAAAAGGATGAGCTTATTGCTAAACAAAAAGGGGCGCGGGCAAAATATGGGATTCGATATAAATCTGATGGTGAAAGTGTATTTTATTCAGTTCCACCCCCTTCTACTTTATTTTATTCACCAATCCCCAGACCTCATCCTAAAAATGATTTGCTTGAACAACCTACTAATAATATGCATGCAGGTTTGAGCGGTGTGAATCTTAATGAGGTGCGAGATGATTATGATTCTACAACTAGTATGGGATACAATAAACCGAATGCTGACAGTCAAGCTAATGATTGTTCAGTCCCGGTTGTTTGTAAATCTATATCTACTATTTCTTCTAACTTCTTTGTTAAGTTTAAAGCAGGTGAAATTCCTACTTTTGAGCCTGTCAAGGTTTTGATAGTAGAGATAAATCAGGATTCACCTAATCATCAAGTTCCGACAACAACAACACATCCCACTCCTGTCAATCAAGATGCACTAGAAGCAGATCTGTGTATACGAGACTGGTCAAGCTCAGATGATGAATCAAACACAGAGGACCGTGTTAGTTCATCAAAGATCAAGATATTACCTGAAATTGTCAAGTCTCAAACGCTTCCAAAAACTGAATCAAGACCAATCGGATCTCATCTCCAACTGCAAAACAACCCAATCAACCAATGAAGATCTCATTCCCTGTTCAGCACAGGAAACTTCAGAACAAGCAAGAATCTGCTACAAACTCTAAGCGATCCTCATCACCACCTGCACCACACGAGACTACGAAGCATCAAAAGCCTTTCAAGGCTTATTTTAAGTGTAGAAAAGAAGGTCATGTGGTAAAGAAATGCCTTCAAATTGCTTCAAATGGTAAAGGCAAAACGAATTGCTTCTCTAAATGTAAGTCTACAAAGAATGTTCCAGATGGTAAAGGCAACATGGGTTGCTTCTCTGGATCAAGAGGTAAAAAAGCACATATCTTTGAATGGTTGGATGAAAAACCCTCCATCTAAACCTTTTCATGTGAAGTCGGTTTCACATGTTTCAAAGATGAAAATGACCAAACGTTTAAAACCAAATTCTTTTCCTTCCGGTCTTAAATAGAAAATGATCTCCAAATTTAATTCATTCAAATCCAAATTAATTGAACCGAAACAAATTTGGCAAATTAAAAAGACGAATACAGATATTCCCGATTGTTTAAAAAGTTATGTGCAGAAACAGGTTTCTTATATTGATGAAAAAGGAACTTTCAGGACTACGATGGCTTGGGTTCCCCTTTCTAACTAATCTGTTTATGAGTGCAGGAACAATTCAGGAGGACTGTTAGTAATCCGGTTTACTGACAGGGATTGCTCATAATTCAAATCTGAGGCGGAACAAACGGGTTAAGGTTATGGTATTTTATCCATAATCTAGATTTTTATCTACAGAATCACAGTTCTCACTTCACAATCACTGCATATTTCTTGAGCATTCATTTCTTATCTTCATATCAATGTAGTTTGAAAGTCCTTCTTTGATAAAATTTTATTTTTGTACAATTTTATGAAAAAAAATAATAAAAAAATAAAAAATAAAAAATAAAAAAAAACAAAAGAAAAAGAGTTTGCAAAAAATAAAAATTTAGGAGGAGAGTATAAGTAAATAAAAATGAAAAGAGAACTAGAAACTTGATTTGAGATGATTGAGAAATGATTGTATATCTTCTTGAAATGCTTGTTTTTGCATGACTTGTGTTTTTAAAATAAGAAATGACAGTAACTAATGCTGTTATCTGATACACATCTTATTTTTAAGTACAAAAATAGAAAAACAAATAGATTCTTTAATGATATGCTTGGTAGACTCAGCCTGAAGAATAAAGTAGACAGCAACATCATGATTTAAATTAAAATATATGCTTAAGGACGTCTGGATTTACGCAATCATTTTGGCCTGCACGAAAACTGAGTCCCGACAAAAATTGGATTGAGAATTGATCTTTCACCCACCATGATACAAATCATATAAGCCATATCTTTGAGTCATGTTTGGTGTATTTAAGTGTCTTGTGATTGTGCTAATCTCTTTTGCTGTACGGAAGTACTGACCTGGAGTGATGATCTCCTTTGCTGTACAATAGTACTGACCTGAAGCTCGGGCACATGACTAAATGGTCACCTCCTTTGTTATACGTGAGTATAGACCTGAAGCTCTCACCATTTTGGTCTAAGTAGTGATAAATCATCTAAATGATGAGTTCATCACAGAATGAGATATTCTGTTGATAATCACTTGCACACTAATACACAAGCTTTGCTCTATAAAGATCATAACAAAATTCAAGAAATTCTAAGGTTGGGTGAGGGTTTTTGCCAAATGATTGTGGGGTCCTAGCATTCTAAAGTATTTAATCGAACCTTAACGAATCATCTGCTGCTTGTTGAAAAAGATAGGTCATGGGTTTAAGTGGACAAACATATCAACAATCGTTATTGATCTGTGTAAGGCCCCGTTCCCGGGACGCTTACAGCTGGGTTCTCATCGCACATAAAACGTATAATTACATTTGTATTTCATAAAATCGCAGCGGAAAACTAAAACAATCTTTCATTCCCATGTAAATGCTTTTGCAAATTAATACAACATTCATTACAAAATAACTTGTTCGCATTACAATGCAAAAACATTAATCAAAAGAATGCCATCCCAAAAGATCTGAGTAGTCGTCCGTGCCATCCTCAGCAATCATTACCTGCCAACTGGAAACACATCAAAGTCAGCATTGCTGAGTGAGTTCTAGTTTTATAAATAAAACATACTTTACTTTACATTTGTTCACGATCATACATCATACGTACATACAGATAATATCAGTATTATCCTCATCATTCCGTTCATTAACTTACTCATTCACGCGTTACATTATCATTCGTTTCTCTATCGAGATCCGGTCAGACTTTACCCTCTTCGTGGTACCCAGCCACGATTACTGAGGTCGACTGACAAGGATCTTATTCTGTACATTATTCCGATCATTCATTTACGTTCATTCCTACTTCGTTCTTTCATACATAATCTTTTGTTCCTTTATACGTTCGTTCCTTCGAGTCTGTTGCGACAACAGGGTCGCTCACCTCATTGACAATCCCAACGATTTCGCGCGATCCGAGTCTATTGCAACCATATAGTTGCTCACCCCAATTGCCAATTTCAACGATAGCATGCTTTCCGAGTCTCTTGCAACCATAGGGTTGCTCACCTCATGGCAACTTCGCGATAACGCGTTGTCTGAGTCTGTTGCAACAACTAAGTTGCTCACCTCCTTTCTCTGGCCATCTTAATGATGCCTATGATCCGAGTCTTTTTCAACCACACGTTGCTCACCCCATTGGCAATCTCCATGATTGCCTGTGATCCGAGTCTTTTGCAACCACACGTTGCTCACCCCATTGACAATCTCCATGATTGCCTGTGATCCGAGTCTTTTGCAACCACACGTTGCTCACCTCATTGTATGCTTGCAAGCCTTTCCTTCATTCATTCGTCATTCAATAATGCATGCATTCTTACTTTATGTTCCTCTTTCATTATCTTTCACTTTACGTTACATAATACTTCATTCATTCAATAACATAACACGTAAAGTCACAAGAAAGATAAATACATCGTAATAAGGAACACATCATACACATTCATCATCATCATACAGGGCAACACCATACATATATATAACATGCATAAACATGCAACATCATCATCATGCCCAATGTAACATCTCGTATTTTTTGTTAAAGTAAAAGTTAATCTTGTTAAAGTTCTTGTAAGGACTACTTGTGCCATTATGAAATTTATGGGATTCTTATGCTTGGTATGTCTTTTAAATCCTTAATTTGAAGCTAATAATGTTAAATTAATAGAATATAATTATGATAATAATAATCATAATAGTATTAGTAATAATAAGATTACTTTTAATAAGGTTACTTATAATTTATGAGGGTTATTAAACTTAACCATGTTTAAAACATAAACTTAAATTAAGTTTGGGGGTTGTATTTGTCAATTTGGAAACTTAATATAGAACTTTTAAGCATGAAATGATAAAACTACAAACTAGGGGGACCATTTGTGTAATTAATGAAAACTTAAGTCATGTTTTCCCTCTCTCTCGTTTTTCCGGCCGCCGGCCGGCCTAGCTCCGGCGCGGCGCCGGTGATCCTAAAAAAAAAACGTTTAAACCTTGATTTTTTTTCTTGTTGAATCGATTCCAGTCTCTTCGCAAACGTTTTTCGAACATAATTAGGATGTTTAATGTGGCTAAACGACGGTTTTGACTCCCAAACCAATCGGTAACCGAAGCTCATAATCGCGAACCTGTTCGAGCATCAAATCTCAATAATTACTCAATTAATTCAACCAGATCGAACGTCTAACTATCTATAATCTATCCCAACTCGCAATTGCACCTGAAACAACTCCAAACAATCAAATACAATCGGCATACTCATCGCGATCTGCACACGAGACGAACACAACCCTCCGCACGATTGGAACTACAATTGATTGAGGGTTTTCGATCAAACTCTCTTGTGGAAGCTTCCTGTACAACGAATTTATTTATCAACATCGTTTGAGCATTCATCAAGGTTGTGCATAGGCCGCGACTTGTTCATCACTCGATCTCGTCTAACACTTTGAAATCGGGTAATTGATTTCACATACACGCTCGGTTTTACTTGGGGATTAAAAGCCCCAAGGTTAATTTTATGTTCATAACCGAATTGGGGTTCGATTTGGGGTAAACAAATTCTAGGGTTCTTAAGGATTTGGGGGGTTTTGTTTAAGTAAGCATTTTATCAATTTAAACGCGAACATTAACGCGGCTGGATGCCTTGGTTCACTGGTTAACGCTCCCATCTCCACTTAGAGGTCCCGGGTTCGAACCCGGGCACCCCTGTTTTATTTAAAAAAAAAAAAATTTTTTATGCTTTTTGGCCTTCAAATTTAATATTAAAAATTTCTAAAAATTATGAAAAATTATTTTCATAAACTTTGTTTCTTTTGAAACTATTTAATCATTTTTTCTGTAATTTATTTATAAAAATACCTTTATATTTTTATTTAATATCCTAAAGTTAATAATATAGCTAGCATATTTTTTTATAAAAATTTAGACTTTAATAGTAGTTTAATTTACACGAACTATTATTTCAAACATTGCCTTTAAATTATTGTCTAATTTGTGTACATTCTTATTTAATTATAAAATTATCTAAACTTTATAAACATTACCAAATTATTATAAAAGATATTCTTAATTCATATATTTATATAAATTATAAATAAAATCGTTCCCATGAAAATATAATTGAGTTCTTATTTAACAATAATAATTAACAAAACCCCAAACATCAAAGTTGATTTTCTTAGTCCTTGTTAAATTTATTGTAAAGCTTTAATCTTGTAAATATATATATTTAGGTGTCTTGTGACGTTACACCTTGGAGCGACGCTTGTTATTATTCTTATTAATCGCCATTAATATTTATTGTCATGTGAGTTTTCCTTGCCCCATTTTATTTTATTTCACACTACTTTGGGGTGAAACATGATTATCTATACATTGTACACTTATTAACGTTTGAGACTTGTAAGCACATGCAATTCATCTTATTATTATGTCATGGTTATTTGTGTATTGTAAGTGTTTATATGAGATACATAGTTTTGTTTACAATCATTAACTATTGCTAGCCTGGCGACGTCTTAGATCTTTGGGCCTGACAAGCCTATTTGTGCTAAAGTCGAGGTATTGCCGACTCCTAGGAGCCGTATGCTTGTGCACTAGGGAACCAAATACACTTAGCCAATCTTTTATACTTGTAATCAAGTCGAGGTTTGGTTGTAACGATATGTGTTCTATAACCTTACTAGCTTATAACCTATGACATGAATTGCTACTTGTAACTTTCTTTTTCATATTATGTATGAAAACCTTGGAAACTCACCAACTATTTTTAGTTGACTCTTATTTTTATCATGTTTCAGGTCAACCTCAAGCTTAAAGTGATCTTTTTGAAGCATGCTATAATCTAGGATTTGGACCTAGTAAATGAAATAAAAAGTTTACTTTATGTTTTGTTGCATTCGAACTTATTACTTGTTTGGGAATTATGATTGTATTTATTTCAAGACTTATGATAATAATATTTACAATTTAATATAGCGTTATGTGGCTGTGAACAATCTTAACCCTCACATCTCGACGTTTCCGCCGTCAAGGTTGGGGTGTGACACCCAACATGCTTTCTAAGGCCCCAATCGTCATCTTACATGCTCTTACAGGAACCCTTACGTCAAAACTTACATCTGCACTTTTCCCCGAAAGTCAGAAGTCAAACTACACTTTCCTCGGGTGTGACAGCCCTACTCGGGCGTATGGACACCCTTCAGTCGCATGGCCTCCATGCGACTGAACATCATGCGATTGAACTGATGCGGATGAACACCTATGCGAATGAACATCCATTCGTGCGAATGGATATTGCGGATGGACCTCATGCGAATGGGATTAATGCGAATGAGCACTTATGCGACTCGACCTTCAGTCGCATGACCTCCATGCGACTGGCCTTTCAATCGTGCGAATGGACCTTCAATCGTGCGAATGGACATTCAATCATGCGAATGGACCCCAATCGCACCCTAATCGGCCGTATGGCCTCCATTCGGCCTCGAGAATGCAGTTCATCCCGACTGCAGCCGAGGGTTTTCGGCCTCCAAACTCATCTAAACCCATTTTAAGCTCAAATCGACTATCCTAAGCCTTAGGGATGCATACCATAACATTATTCAAGCACAACCAAGCAAGAAATCAAGCCCCAAACGGGTCCTACGCATACATACACGCATACATACGGGTTTTCACCCAAAAACGTGAAAAAGGGTTTTCAGATGTGTTCCAGCCCCAAAATCATTCAAAAACATGTAAAAGAGGGGTCCTAGAACTCACCTAAACAAGCAAAACGACAAGAGCTTCGATTTGGCTTGCTTCACGACGATTTTGGCGACCCGAACCGGCACTTTTCCTCTTTTTCTCTTTTTTCTCTCTTCTTCTCTTTATGAAACTGAAATGTGGGGTGTGTGGGGAGAGTGGGCTGCCCTCTCCCTACTAATATCACCACATTTCCCAACTTTTCTTCGTTGGCGAGTTTGGTCTCTCGACTTTAGACTTTATTTTCTTTTCTTTCTTTACCGGCTTCAAAATAATAAATATTCGGGTGTTACAATCTGTTTGAGAATTTTAAAATCATTCAAAGACTGTGATTAGATTTAGTTATCAGTGTGATCTCATTGCTTGTCGATGTTTAACTTCATCTTTGTGCTAAAGTATATCATGAGGATGTGATCTCATGATCGATTCAGTTCTTGGTTATATAAAAAACAATTAATAGATAAAAAATGTTATATTAAATATATATAATAAAAAATATAACAAAATTTTCATTTCAAAATTCTTTTTGGTCTTCCATAGTATGCTGATACAATATTATCATTTTTCATGCATTTCACAGAAATTGCGCACAAACGAACACGGGTTCACTTGTTTTTCACACACAGATAAACACGAATTATTTTATTAAAATGAAATGATCTAATTAGAAATGTCAAGATTGTGTTTCATATTTTTGCTTTAAGTTGTGACAACCGACAATTTCAGGTCAATACCCGACCTTGACTTGGTTATAATTACACCTATAACACTTGATTTTCAATTTAAATTACATTATTGAAGTCATTTTATGCATTGCAAACTTTCACGCATAACATTTCATGCATCGGTAATTCGGCGTAATTACCATTTTCACACGCGATATAACCGGCACACACGAACGTTGGTGTTAATTAAATTATGTATGTGTACTAATAAATACTTTAAATTGTTTCAAAGTATTTTAGATTCCAAATTAATACACTGGAAAATCTTAAATTTATAAATAAACCTAATCGCGTAAATTAATATTTTACCCGGAACGAATCCTTTTAATGGACCTACTAACTACATGATGCATCAATAACATACCATCAATATTTATATATATATATATATATGATATTATACAAGTTGTTACAATATCCTAATGCATTTTAAAAAGTAAAAAGTAAAAATATAAAAATATGTAAAAATACCAATAGTGTAACAAATAAACCACCCAAATACCCAATAGTACACAAAAACTAAAACCAAACCTCCATTTTCCCCCTTGAAACCGTTCAGCCACCCATCACTTCATCTTTTCTTCTTTTCTCCTTTTCAAGAAGAGATTCTTGCTTAACTTGTAAATCCAAGAGTTTCCATTTTGATGCAACTACTTTCCAAGTGATTAAAGAATTATGTCTTCCATTCTACTTTTGGACACTCTTTCCCCTCCTCAAATTTGACCAAGAAGTAAGAGTTGTCAAATCTCAATAACTCTTACAAGCAAATGACAAGAATTGGTGGATGTTAAAAGCAAAAACTCATTCACAATTTACCTACACATTTCACCAACTTCCTTTCTCTTCTCTCCTCCCTTCAAATATCGTCCAAGAAACCATCACCATCACTTCATTTGATTTCCAACTCACTTTATACAAATCTTGGGTGATCAAATGTCATTTTTGAAGACCAAGTGACTCTTGAAGCTTCCAAGCATCCTACAACACCTTCTCTACTTTTCCTTGCTTGATTCTTAGTTCAAAGGATCAAGTCTTCTTTTTCCTTGCATTTCAAGACTACCATCTCTTTCTCCTTGCTTGTTTAAGGTTAGCACCTTGTTTCTAATCTTCTATACATCACCATGATGTGTCATGTTCACTAACTCATCCAAAAGTGCTCTAGGAAAGTTTAAAAAGTAACAAAACATGTAAGACAATTTCTGGCAGATTCATGTTTTGTGTTTTCGACACCATAACTCGACCTAAACATGGTCAAACGAACAGTTTCTTGAGCCTAACAATAATTTAGGATGTCTAGTTTTTAACTCATCCAAGCTTGAAATTTTTAGATAAGTATAACCTTTCCAAAACGTACAAACAATTTAAAGTGCTGAACCTGAATTTTTGACAGAATAAATAGGGCAGAAAGAATGAGGCATAAGTTATGCTTAAAGTAATAAAATGAAGATTTTATTTCTGTGGTAACTTAGCTTAAGGTGTTAGGTTTAAAAGTAATATAGGCTCTATTTGTGAATGTAAGGTTTGACCCCTCAAAAAGATGAAATCCCTGGACATGTACAGAAAAGTGCTGCACTGACATCTGTTGCTTCATGAACCATTTAGTGGCACTTAAACTTAGTTGTAGGATAAAAGCTATACCTTTTTGGAATCCTAAGACATAGACCTAAATATAATAAAAGTATCAGATTTTATAAAAATCCTTTATACCATGAAAAGGGGATGACAACCAGACCCAAAAATTCCCTTAATGCTGTCAAAAACCTATACTTAGATAAAAGTAAACTTTTAGAGATATTTGGTAAAAAAAAAGGAAACCCATACACATGGAAAGTATAATACCATTATACTTAATATAAAACACATTCAATACATTATGTATCTTTAGGAAAATAAAGATGAAGACAAGAATCTAAATAAAACATTTACGACTCGACGTGGCTAATTAGTCAAGTGACATTTTCAAAACTAACTTTGTGGATAAGTTATGCATGACCATCTAGGGTTAGTAATCATGACCTCATGAATATATTGTGATTTTGTTTAGGAGATTCCTAGACCAATCGTACATACAGACTATTGCTAGTATTCACGCGTGCAATTGAGGTGAGTTTCACGGCCCCATTTTACTTACTTTCCTTTGGGGAGATTACATGCAAATTACTATTTTCCTGGATACATTTACTTGTTAATGATTTCACATGTTATATAAGTTGTTTACTTACCATATAAAGTCCCCATTTATCGAACCGTTAGTTTATTTCCCAAGCGAGGTAATCATGGATAGTACTATTGGTTTGACTACCCCCACCCGGATTAATTACCCTAATCTTGACTGGAGGTCTAAAGGGTGCATTATTAGCTTGTTCACACTCATGCTTACGGTAGGCATGGGTAGGGGCAATTTATTACAGTTACAGTCTAGCTTCGGTTGCGGTGCTTATATAATTTGTAGCATTGTATGTACAACAATCAAATCATAAAAAGTATTGTGGTCCCTTATGCTAGTTACTATTACTTAAAACCTGTGAAGTCACCAACTTTATGTTGACATTTTTCATGCATGTTTTAGGTAATTGATAGATGCACCAAGTTAAGCTAGCATGGAACATCTCATGTTTAGGGCCATTCATGCTGTTTGGGACATTCATTTTCGTAATTGTCATGTTTTGAAACAATTTACCTTATTACTATTGCTTCCGCAAATTTAACTCTGAACAATGATGTATTTTAAACTTATTTGAGATGTATGTTTTACAAAACCATGTAGTGCTCGATCAGTGACTATGAAATCATGACGTTCGCGCCCCGCGGGATACCGTCGTGGTTTGGGGGTGTGACAGATTGGTATCAGAGCCATTGGTTATAGGGAATTAGGTTGCATTTAGGGGACCTAGACTATAACTACAGTTCATCACATGTTTTTTAACGATTTATACACTAACTTAACTTATATCAATTGTACTTGTGCATTGCCGTGTCATAGATATGTCTTCAGCATCGATGCCGATCTACGTTTTCGATTCGAATGAGGAGTACGAGCCCACGTCTCTGACCTCTTCCGCAGGATCCACGTCTGTCCTCCCAACTCTGATTCCTCGTGCCTTGATTCAGTCGAGTGATGCTACTGAGACCGAGATCCCCGCACCACCTGCTATCACGGTCACCGAACCCATTCCTAACCCTACAAATGACACCGCAGAGGCATTACCTATGACCTGGTTCTCCGAGCTACCACCCCCTCCTCCGGGCACGTATTGGTGGGCGTCTACCCCCGAGATTCATGCGAGCTTCCAGAGTAGCTCATCCCGGGGATCGTACGTATCATCAGCCCACAACTGCTGATGGTCGTCCCACTGACCATGTCCCATATCTTTGTTGAGCCATCCCGGGGGTCTGCCCCTGTGACTGCTGATCCCCGACCAGTCGACCCCACTCCCGAGACCACAGATCCCACCCCCCAGCCCGCTGACACCGAGGTAGTTGACCTAGACTCGGATTCCACTGACCCAGCCTCCCAGCCAGCCGATAAGGACCCGCCCGACTCCGACCCGGCCGACTCCGACCCGGCCGACTCCGACCCGGCCGACTCCGACCCGGCCGACTCTGATTCGGGAGACATCGACCCGATCTACCTAGAGTCCTCCGAGGCCATTCCCTCGCCCAGATCCCCCACCTCTCACCCTGCTGATCCAGTTACCCAGCCTATTGACCCGGTTCCTCAGCCCTCTGATCCGACTCCGCTAGCAGACCCGATCCCCTCCACCTCGCCCCTGAGCCTACTGACCCTTCCCCGGTAGCTGCTGGCCCCGAGCCGGTGACTACAGACACCCACCGTATCCTTGGTCCGGGTGTACCACCGCCCTCTTACCGTCGCTATCGGACTCGCACTGGGGGTGCACTTCTTGCACATACTCCAAGGAAGAGGGTTCATGTTCCGATCCGTCCTGCCACACCCATTCGAGTCTGTATTGCTGAGCCCGAGCCTACACCCAAAAGGCGTAGACTCGACAACCGTCGGTGGGGGTGGATGCCTAGCCGACCAAACGAGTGGAGAGGCATCGAGGGTATTCCCTCCACTTTCGAGGTAGGCGAGTCGTCACGTACCCCGCACCAGATTCCTCTCACTCAGGAGCCTATGGAGCTCACCGCGCCTCTTCTCGTGGCACGATCCGAGAGGCATGATCAGCAGCTTCATGAGCTACGTACTGAACTCACGGAAGTTCAGGAGACTTTTGACAGGGAGGACGTGGAGACCCGATTACTAGCGATCGAGGAGGATAGATACCTCGATGATTAGGCGTTACATACAATGCATGATCGACTTACCAGGGTAGAGGAGGACATGTCAACCATGACGCAAAAGTGGAGGCGGCAGAGCAAAGAGTTACCCTAGCAGATCAGCGAGCAGCTGTGGCTGAGGAAAGAGTGAGGGTGATGGAAGAGTGCCTCAAGTCCACTAAGGCATTAGCAGCCGTGTGCATGCTCATGGCCATGCTGGCGGCGTGCAGACAAGAGCATTGACACGTTTATCCGTTGATTGCCTATCGTGAGCGGGCTGTGCTCATGTAATATTGGATATTAACTGTTGTATGAGTATGTACTCTGGAAATACTTTGTAATTCGTACAAATTATTATCAAGTTATGTTATCTTTTAAATATTGCGTGGTTGCTTGGCTGATATGATTGTTTACTTTTGGTGCACACGTGTTTGGCATTATTACATGTTGTCTTATCTTGCTTATCATTATGATTTGAAGAAACATGCCACCACGAAGGAGAAACGTCAGAACAATGTGGGAAGCGGTACTCCCATGACAACAAAGTCTATAGAACAGCTTGTGGCGCAACGAGTGGCGGATGCAATCGCACATCACGAGGCGAATCGTAGCACCGGAGGATCTGAAGTAAATGGAGGCCATGCCAGTGGCACAGGAGGTATTATAATGTCTGGCATAGCTAAAGACCTGCAATACACAGGTCATTACTAATGTTTAATTATTACTAATATGATTAAACCTACAACACAGGATCTGATACAAACCACAAAGGTTGCTCCTACAAGACATTTCTGAACTGTAAGCCGTTTAACTTTCGCGGTAATGAAGGAGCTGTTGGTTTGGTCCACTGGATAGAAAAGATGGAGTCCGTTCAGCGAATCAGTAACTGTGCCGAGGAGAATAAGACGAAATTCGCCACTTGTACCTTTGAAGGTCAAGCTCTCACTTGGTGGAATGCTCATGCCCAAACTTTGGGTATTGACGCTGCCTATCAAATCACTTGGGATGAGTTGAAAAAATGTTGGCTGATGAATATTGCCCCCGAAATGAATTGCAAAAACTTGAGGTTGAATTCTGGAACCACACTATGAACGATGCAGAAGTTACAAGCTACACCACCCGATTCCATGATCTTGCTCGTCTATGCCCTCACATGGTTAACCCAGAGTTCAAGCGTGTGGAAAGGTACATTTGGGGCCTTGCACCCCAAATCCAGAGCATGGTCACTCATCCAAGCCAACCACCATCCAAGAGGCTATCAGGATTGCCCACGACCTGACTGATCAAGCTGTACGTCAGGGAGTGTTGGTGAAGAAGACGGTCGTGGAGAAGAACTATGACAACAAAAGGAAATGGGACAACAATCATGGTCAAAATGCTCCGCATCAAAACCAAAACAAACAAGTGGTTATTAGGGCTTTCACTGCTAGCCCATCTGAAAAGAAGGCAAAAGGTGGGTATGCTGGAAACCTACCTAAGTGCAATAAGTGTAACTTTCACCACCTAGGTGCATGTGGAGACTCAATGTGCCAGAAGTGCAAACGTTTTGGCCATGCAACTAAGGACTGTCGAAAGCCCGACACTACTCCTAAAACAGGAAACCATCATGCGTGCTTCGAATGTGGTGTTACGGGGCATTTTCACAAGGATTGTCCGAACTTGAAGCAAACTGGTGGAAATAACGCACGTGGTCGAGCTTTTGTGATCGGAGCTGGCGAAGCTCGACAGGACCCGAACATTGTTACAGGTACGTTCCTTGTAAATAATCTCTATGCATCAATCCTATTCGATACGGGTGCTGATAGGAGTTTTGTGTCTAGCGAATTTAGTCCATTGCTCGAAATTACTCCTACCTATTTGACTTCTAAATATACAATAGAGTTAGCTGATGGTAAGTTGATCGAAACCAACAAAATCATACAAGGATGCACTCTCAGTTTGGCAGATCACACGTTCAATATAGATTCGCTACCTGTAACCCTAGGGAGTTTCGACATCGTTATTGGCATGGATTGGTTATTGGAAAACCGAGCGGAAATCGTTTGTCATGAGAAGATCGTTCGCATTCCACTTCTGAGTGGGGAGACCATATCAATTCAAGGAGAAAAATATGGTACGGTGTTACAGATCATTTCATGTATGAAGGCTCGGAAGTACTTACGAAAGGGCTATCATGCAATCTTGGCGCACGTAATGGAGAAGCGACCGAAGAGAAAAGAATCGAGGATATACCCATCGTGCGAGACTATCCGGAAGTCTTTCCCGTGGACTTACCGGGACTTCCACCGCAAAGACAGGTCGAATTTCGAATTGACCTGGTACCTGGAGCTGCTCCAGTAGCACGATCCCCATACCGACTAGCACTATCGGAGATGCAAGAGTTGTCTAATCAATACAAGAGTTGTTAGATAAAGGATTCATAAGACCAAGTTTCTCACCTGGGGAGCCCCAGTTTTATTTGTTAAGAAAAAGATGGATCTTTTCGAATGTGCATTGATTACCGGGAGTTAAACAAACTCACATTAAGAACCCGTACCCTCTCCCTCGAATTGACGACTTATTTGACCAACTTCAAGGATCTAGTTAGTACTCGAAGATTGACTTACGTTCTGGATATCACCAATTACGAATTCAAGAGGAAGACATTCCCAAGACTGCATTTCGAACTTGTTATGGTAACTACGAGTTCATGGTTATGCCATTTGGGTTAACCAATGCACCAGCTATAATCATCGACCTCATGAATAGAGTGTGCAAACCCTACTTGGATAAATTCGTGATCGTCTTCATCGATGACATCTTGATATATTCACGAACCAAGGATGAGCATGAAGAACATATAAGGTTAATCTTGGAGCTACTCAAGAACGAGAAATTATACGCAAAATTCTCAAAATGCGACTTCTGGATCCTAGAAGTGCAATTTCTCGGGCATGTGGTTAACGAGAAGGGAATACATGTTGACCCATCCAAAATAGAGGCCATTAAAAACTGGGAAGCACCTAAGACCCCGATGAAGTGCGACAATTCCTAGGTTTGTGTCACACCCCCGCTAAGAGCGGAAACACGGGGTTGCGACGAGACGGGAATCGTCATAACACATGGTAAGCGATAGAGATGCAATAATAAAATGTTGACAAGCGTGTCATGACGACACCCGACAACAAGGGGACTTGTGTCGTGTATAGTCAATGTTCACGACAACATAGCCATATGCATAACAGGATAACGATTCACATAATCACATAAAGATGAAATTGTAATGTAATTCCCACAACCCGGGAACAAGTTCAAAAGATTGTAATTGTTTACACAGTTCAACATTGTTCAAAGCAACAGTTGTCAAACATGTTTAGTCCAAAAATGCATCCTAGGGTCTCCACTAAGGCAGCACACCTAGAACCTCAGCTAGCTTGATCACCTGAAAAGATATGCTCAAAATGGTCAACAAAATTGTTGGTGAGCTCACAGGTTTAAGTAATAAAAATAAGTGATGCTGTATAAAGTAAATGATATGGAATACCGTGAATACAGTTATATACACAAGTAAAATCACATGACATGAGCTTTGCAACCAAACCTAGCGACGTACACAAAGAAATTGTCGGGTATTCACCCAAGACCCGTACCTGGCTATTGTTGGTACTAACTAGTATACCAACACGAGGGTGGGGGTGTCAACCCAGTAGTACTACCAATACCTAACCGTCGGTTCCCAAACTGGAATTAAATAGTTGCAAAGATAGAACCACACAGCAGACCCAAGCATGTATCAGATAAGTACTTGTAACACAGTATCACGTTGATTCCTTGTATGAAAATTGTATGTATGTAGTACAACATAGAAAGCGGGCGAGCATACTTCCCCCCCACGTTTGTAAATGTTTGTAAAATAGTATAAGCATAAAAAAGGGCCACGAAACTCACATGTTAAGTGGTAAGTATGAAAGGTCGAGATTTCCAACAGTTGAATGCAATGATCCGTCAAACACCTATTGACAGTTATGGTCAAGCATTAATGACATGTGTAAAGCGTATAGTAATGTTTGGTCGTTTCGGGTTGTATCGGTTCGGTCGTGGGTAGCACACACACAAGCGGACACACGCATCATCAGACACACGACGGGACCAGACGCTTGAACCACGTTCCATTCGTACGAATCAACCCTCAATCGTGCGAATTAGCTACTTTCGTGCGATTGAACCTTCATTCGTGCGATTGGACTCAGTCACACCACACAACACACCCATTCGCACGACCCAACCTCCATGCGCACGAATCAACCCTCAATCGTACGAATTAGCTACTTTCGTGCGATTGAACCTTCATTCATGCGATTGGACTCCAGTCGTGCGAAACACGCACAATCGCATACACTCAGTCGGTCACCTGACTCAGTCGCACACAATCATTCATACGCATGACTCAATTGCATACAGACACCCTGTCGCACGACTCAGTCGCACGACATGCCTAGTCGCACAACTCAGTCGCACGATCGACTTAGACGCATGATTCAGTCGCACGACCCACTCAGTCGCACGGCTCAATCGCATGACAGACCCAGTCGCCCGAACTGCAGAATCGCGACTGTGGTCGGGCTGAGCAGCCCCCGAGCTGCTCTAGCGCGGGTTTTATACCACGAGGACCTCCAGAAACACTCAACAAACATACAAACATGAAACACAAGCAGAAAGACCTCACACGCACCCACTCGACCTCATGTGCTCGGATGAACCCGAGCACCCGAAACCCTAGAAATCGCAGCAGTAAAACCGAACCAAAAACGGGTTGAACAAGGTTGTCTACCTGCTAGGAACGCGTACACACGATGATACCCAAGATTTGGTAGTGAAAACGCGACAATCGTGACGATTTTTGGTGCTAGTTCGAGAGAAAAATGGAGAAAAGGTTGAAGATGAAGAAGATGAAGATGAGGATAAATGGCTGGAAATGGGGCTTATATACCCAGCCCAAGTTTACAAAATTACAAGTTTAGTCCCTGCACTTAACCCTCGAGTTTCCCAAAAATTTGTTTCGGTTGATTACGATCTTAAAATGTTCGTTATATTATGGTTAAAAGCGTATTTATTGGCATTTGATAGCCTAAAATGGTTTTATTAGTGACAATGGTCGAAATTAAAAATGATATATTTGGTGGTAATGGTGTTGAAATTTATAAAAGTTTTATGCTTACACACGTTCTCGAAGGAAGTACAGGCACAAGGGAAAAATAAGCAGACATGACTCCGTAAAGCAGGAGTTCATGAAGAAAAGGAAGATTAATTAAAATATTTCCATGTTATTTATGTCGTTCGACGGACCTTGAGGTGACGGATGTCACAGTATCCCCCAGTTGAGAGAATTTCGTCCCGAAATTCAGCTGGGGTTAGGTCCAAGAGTGTCATCCACGAATAAGTGTGGGTATTTGAGTTTCATTTGATCTTCCGTTCCCATGTAAACTCTGGCCCTCGTTTTGAATTCCACCTTACGCGGACAATTGGTATTCTACTGCGCTTCAACTGTTTGACCTTACGATCCATGACCTCAATGGGTTTCTCAATAAAATGAAGCTTTTGTCGATTTTGATATCGTCAATGGGTATGTGAAGTGATTCGTCAGCCAAACACTTCTTGAGTTTCGACACATGGAAAGTATCATGTACACCGTTGAGTTCTTGGGGTAACCTCAATCGGTAAGCCACTGGACCAATTCTTTCTGTAATCTCGAATGGTCCAACGTATCTCGGGGCTAACTTCCCTTTCTTTCCAAACCGAACAACTCCTTTCCAAGGAGAGACTTTGAGTAACACTCGGTCCCCAACGTTGAATTCTAGAGGCTTTCGACGGTTGTCGGCGTAGCTCTTTTGGCGATCTCTAGCGGCTTTCAGTCTATCTTTGATTTGGAAGATCTTGTGGTTGTTTCCTGAATGATCTCTGGGCCTGTTAGCTGACTTTCACCAATCTCGCCCAACAAACGGGTGATCTACACTTCCTTCCGTACAACGCTTCGAACGGAGCACACCCAATGCTGGTGTGGTAGCTGTTATTGTATGAGAATTCAATCAATGGCAAATGAGTATCCCAACTACCACCAAAGTCGATTACACACGCTCTCAGAATGTCTTCTAGCGTTTGTATGGTTCGTTCACTTTGGCCATCTGTTTGAGGGTGATAGGCGGTACTCATGTCTAATCGAGTGCCCATTGCTTTCTGTAGTGTTTGCCAAAATCGTGAAGTGAATCGGCCGTCACGGTCAGAGATGATTGACACCGGCACTCCGTGTCTTGTCACGACCTCTTTAATGTACAATCTCGCCAACTTGTCCATTTTGTAGTCTTCTCGGATTGGCAAGAAGTGTGCTGATTTCGTCATTCGATCCACTACAACCCATATCGAGTCATGTCCGCTGCTTGTTTTAGGGAGTTTGGTAATGAAATCCATGGCTATATTCTCCCATTTCCACTCGGGAATTTCAGGTTGCTGTAATAATCCGATGGTTTCTGATGTTCAGCTTTAACTTCGAGCATGTCAAGCATCTGCTGACGTACGTGGCAATGTCTTTCTTCAGGCCTGGCCACCAGTACAGATCTTTGAGATCGTGGTACATCTTGTCTGCGCCAGGATGAATAGAATATCGTGTCTTATGTGCTTCATCCATGACCAAGGTACGTACATCCCCACTTGGGTACCCATATACGGTCCACGAAGTACTGTACGCCATCGTCCTTGGCATCAGTTGTTTATCCAACCCTCGGAATTCTTCTGCCGCAAGGTTTTCTTCCTTCAACGCTTCACTTTGTGCAATTTGGATTTGAGCTTTTAAATTTGTTTGAATGGTCAATCCCAAAGCTCGAGCACGTAGTGGTTTCACGCGTTCTTTGCGGCTTAGAGCATCAGCCACCACGTTAGCTTTCCCCGGATGATACCGAATTCACAATCGTAGTCACTAAGTAGCTCTACCCAACGTCGCTGTCGCATATTGAGTTCCTTCTGATCCAGAATATGTTGAAGGCTTTTATGATCTGTGTATACGATGCATTTGGTTCCATACAGGTAATGCCTCCATATCTTAAGTGCGAATACTACAGCGCCCAACTCAAGATCATGAGTCGTGTAGTTCTTCTCGTGCACTTTAAGTTGTCGCGAAGCGTAGGCGATCACCTTATCTTTCTGCATTAGTACACATCCCAACCCTTGATGCGAAGCATCACAGTACACCACAAAATCATCAGTTCCGTCTGGAAGGGACAATATCCGTGCATTGCACAACTTATCTTTCAGTGTTTGGAACGCCCGTTCTTGCGCATCTCCCCAATCGAACTTCTTGTCTTTCTGAGTCAGCAATGTCAACAGTTGAGCTTTGATCTTTGAAAAGTTTGCAATGAAACGACGATAGTATCCGGCCAATCCAAGAACTGCCGTATCTCTGAAGGTGTCTGGGGTGTATCCCATTTCTTTACCGCTTCGATCTTGCCGGGATCTACATGAATCCCGTCTTTGTTAACCACATGACCCAAAAACTTCACCTCTCACAGCCAGAACTCACACTTCGAGAACTTGGCGAAAAGTTTTCTCTCTTAACAGTTCCAGTATTGCCCGAAGGTGTTCTTCATGGTCCTCCTTCGATCGAGAGTAGATGAGTATGTCGTCGATGAATACGATCACAAACTTATCCAAGTAAGGTTTGCACACTCGATTCATCAAGTCCATGAACACAACTGGTGTGTTAGTCAATCCAAACGGCATGACCAAGAACTCATAGTGTCCATAACGAGTTCTAAATGCTGTCTTCGGTATGTCCTCCTCAAAAAATCTTAGTTGGTGATATCCAGACCGAAGGTCGATCTTGGAAAAATACGAAGCTCCTTGTAACTGATCAAACAGGTCGTCGATCCTGGGGAGAGGATACCAATTCTTCACAGTTAATTTGTTCAACTCACGGTAGTCGATGCACATACGGAACGACCCATCCTTCTTCTTGACGAATAACACTGGTGCTCCCCAAGGCGAGTGACTCGGCCGAATAAAACCCTTCTCTAGTAGTTCCTGTAACTGGCTAGATAATTCTTGCATTTCAGACGGTGCCAACCGATACGGTGTCTTTGCTACCGGTGTAGCTCCAGGAACCAAATCAATACGAAATTCCACTTGTCGTGGAGGAGGCAAACCAGAGAAGTCATCTGGAAATACATCTGGGTAATCCCGCACTATAGGGATATTTGTCAATTCCTGTTCCTCCTCTCTTTTCCACCACATGAGCCAGAAAAGAGTAGCACTGTTTTCGTAAACTCCGACGTGCTTTCATGTAGGAAATAAGCTTTAAGTTTCTCCCCGGTCTTTCTCCTTGAATTCTGAGTACTCCCCCATCTGACATAGGGATTCGCACTACCTTGTCTCGACAGACAATCTCGGCCCCGTGTTTCGACAACCAATCCATTCCCACAATCACATCGAAACTTCCTAGCTCAAAGGGTATCAAGTCTATATCGAAGGTGTGGTCCTCTAATATATCGAGCACTTTCTAATAATTTCATCGGCCTGAACGATCCTACCGTTGGCCATTTCTACAGAGTAGCTAGTTTCTAGCCTACTAGGGCTCAAATCAAGCAATTGCACAAACTCAGAAGATATAAAGCTATTGTCTGCTCCAGTATCAAACAGTATAGATGCAAAGTGATTATTGAGTAAGTGCGTACCCGTGACAACATTCGGGTCCTGGCGAGCATCGTTGGCTCCAATGACGAATGCACGTCCCCGAGCTGTATTCCCCTGATTGGTCGGGCCTTGATTTCCAGCTATGGCCATCACTTGCTGCTGGTTGTTTCCTTGTTGACCCGATGCCCGATTCAGCCTGGGGCACATGTTTCGGTAATGATCGAGACTTCCACACTCATAACAAGCCCTTGCATTCCCGGCGGGGTTAACCGTGTTGACCGGTGCAATCATATTCGGCGCTGTTCTGCAGTCTCTTGCAAGATGCCCCGGGCGTCTACAATTCGCACACACTCGGCACTGCGTTCCTGGGGGATGATGATAATTGCACTTGTCACATTTGGGGTGCGGGCCACATACTCTCGCCTGCCCTGCGTCACTGCCACAAAGTTTCTGGTTGTCTTGGCTCTTTTGTCAAACTTCCCGGCACTCGACCGGCTCGTTTCCCCACAATCCTTTCTCTTCTCTGCTCCTCTACCCAAAACTCCCGTTCTCACCTTTTCGTCCGTCAAAGCGCCAGCCTTTAGAATCGCGCTCTGAATAGTAGGAGGAGCGGTAGCGGTTACCATTGCCCGATTTGAGGCGCAAGTCCCCAAATGTACCTCTCTATCCTTTTTGATTCCGGGGTGACTAGATGCGGAACCAACCTTGCTAGCTCATGAAAACGATCGGTGTAGGCTGCGTGCCCAGCCCCCACCATGGCATGATTCCAGAACTCATGCTCAAGTTTTTGCATCTCATTGAGAGGACAGTACTCCTCGGTGATTAGGGCTTGAACTCATCCCACGACATTTGCATCACGGATTCTCTTCCCCTAGCCTGAATCTGAGTGTTCCACCATGTCAGTGCCTTGCCCTGTAGTGAGCAAGTGGCGTACTTAATTCTTTGGCTGTCGAGGCATTCGCTGATGTCGATCACGGCCTCCATCTTTTCAAGCCATCTGGTCAGAGCTATGGCTCCACCTTTGCCATCAAACTCTCGTGGTTTACAAGCCACGAATTCCTTGTACGAACATCCCCGTCTAGTATTCACAACCCCGGTATCATTAACAATTCCAGTTTCGTTACCGGCTGTACCACCATTTCCGGTCTCCTGATTGCTTTCGTTCCCAGTCGGGTTACCGTTATCCTCATTATCGTTGCCACCGTCCCCGTGGGGGTGAGAATTCTGAAGAGCATCACTCACTTGGGCCACGATTGTCAGAATTAGTGCGGCCAGTTGTTGAGCGATCAGGGCTGCCATATCAGTGTTCCCTGTCCCTTGATTGTTACTGATCGGAGGATCGCTTGTCCTTGGGGTTCTTCCCCTGCCTCTGCCTCTGCCTCTGCCTCTGCCTCTTGGGGTTTCAATTCCGCTACTATTACTGCGAGTAGATCTTCGAGGCGACATGTTCTATTCATAAAAGAGGTAACATGTAAGCTTTAGTCACCATAAGATACACAAGTATTCCGTTTATTAAGTTCCAATGTTCATGTTCCGGTCGGTCAAGATCACCATGCAGCCCATTTCAAGCATATTCTCGGTATACCGGTGATGTTTATATATAGGGTTCCCCGTAGCGTTCCCACCACACCCACGATGTACCGAGAATGATGCCCGATCCGGTTACATGACATCCGACTTTCCTTTACATCATATCCATAATAATCCATCAAGTCAACTGAGAGCCCAAGCACGTAATCACGTATATTCTGGTGGAGGTTGCCTATCTCGCATCCTTAAAGGACTCAGACATAGCCTCCTCAGGTCAGTCTCAGTATCCAAGGTCAAGCGCAGATATGATCTGTGAAGATCTCTTCGGGTCTCAACACCCGAATTTGGTTATGATAACTTGGCGCGCAGAGGGAACGGAAGATCTAATAGGAGCTTCCCATAAAAGAGTGAGCACAAGGCTCTCTCATAGGGTGGAAAGATCACGAAATAGATAGATAAACGAACAAGTAATGAGGAACACGTATGAGATACAAAATGCACACAACCCTGGCATGCAATCTACATGAAGGTTCCTAGGTTATAGTCTAGGTCAAGCGTATTGCCTAATTCTCTATAACCAATAGCTCTGATACCAGTCTGTCACACCCCCGCTAAGAGTGGAAACATGGGGTTGCGACGAGACGGGAATCGTCATAACACATGGTAAGCGATAGAGATGCAATAATAAAATGTTGACAAGCGTGTCATGACGACACCCGACAACAAGGGGACTTGTGTCGTGTATAGTCAATGTTCACGACAACATAGCCATATGCATAACAGGATAAACGATTCACATAATCACATAAAGATGAAATTGTAATGTAATTTCCCACAACCGGGAACAAGTTCAAAAGATTGTAATTGTTTACACAGTTCAACATTGTTCAAAGCAACAGCTTGTCAAACATGTTTAGTCCAAAAATGCATCCTAGGGTCTCCACTAAGGCAGCACACCTAGAACCTCAGCTAGCTTGATCACCTGAAAAGATATGCTCAAAATGGTCAACAAAATTGTTGGTGAGCTCGCAGGTTTAAGTAATAAAAATGTAAGTGATGCTGTATAAAGTAAATGATATGGAATACCGTGAATACAGTTATATACACAAGTAAAATCACATGACATGAGCTTTGCAACCAACCCTAGCGACGTACACAAAGAAATTGTCGGCGTATATTCACCCAAGACCCGTACCTGGCTATTGTTGGTACTAACTAGTATACCAACACGAGGGTGGGGGTGTCAACCCAGTAGTACTACCAATACCTAACCGTCGGTTCCCAAACTGGAATTAAATAGTTGCAAAGATAGAACCACACAGCAGACCCAAGCATGTATCAGATAAGTACTTGTAACACAGTGTCACGTTGATTCCTTGTATGAAAATTGTATGTATGTAGTACAACATAGAAAGCGGGCGAGCATACTTTCCCCCCCACGTTTGTAAATGTTTGTAAAATAGTATAAGCATAAAAAGGGGCCACGAAACTCACATGTTAAGTGGTAAGTATGAAAGGTCGAGATTTCCAACAGTTGAATGCAATGATCCGTCAAACACCTATTGACAGTTATGGTCAAGCATTAATGACATGTGTAAAGCGTATAGTAATGTTTGGTCGGTTCGGGTTGTATCGGTTCGGTCATGGGTAGCACACACAAGCGGACACACGCATCATCAGACACACGACGGGACCAGACGCTTGAATCACGTTCCATTCGTACGAATCAACCCTCAATCGTGCGAATTAGCTACTTTCGTGCGATTGAACCTTCATTCGTGCGATTGGACTCAGTCGCACCACACAACACACCCATTCGCACGACCCAACCTCCATGCGCACGAATCAACCCTCAATCGTACGAATTAGCTACTTTCGTGCGATTGAACCTTCATTCGTGCGATTGGACTCCAGTCGTGCGAAACACGCACAATCGCATACACTCAGTCGGTCACCTGACTCAGTCGCACACAATCATTCATACGCATGACTCAATCGCATACAGACACCCTGTCGCACGACTCAGTCGCACGACTCAGTCGCACGACATGCCTAGTCGCACAACTGAGTCGCACGATCGACTTAGACGCATGATTCAGTCGCACGACCCACTCAGTCGCACGGCTCAATCGAATGACAGACCCAGTCGCCCGAACTGCAGAATCGCGACTGTGGTCGGGCTGAGCAGCCCCCGAGCTGCTCTAGCGCGGGTTTTATACCACGAGGACCTCCAGAAACACTCAACAAACATACATAAACATGAAACACAAGCAGAAAGACCTCACACGCACCCACTGACCTCATGTGCTCGGATGAACCCGAGCACCCGAAACCCTAGAAATCGCAGCAGTAAAACCGAACCAAAAACGGGTTGAACAAGGTTTTCTACCTGCTAGGAACGCGTACACACGATGATACCCAAGATTTGGTAGTGAAAACGCGACAATCGTGACGATTTTTGGTGCTAGTTCGAGAGAAAAATGGAGAAAAGGTTGAAGATGAAGAAGATGAAGATGAGGATAAATGGCTGGAAATGGGGCTTATATACCCAGCCCAAGTTTACAAAATTACAAGTTTAGTCCCTGCACTTAACCCTCGAGTTTCCCAAAAATTGTTTCGGTTGATTACGATCTTAAAATGTTCGTTATATTATGGTTAAAAGCGTATTTATTGGCATTTGATAGCCTAAAATGGTTTTATTAGTGACAATGCTCGAAATTAAAAATGATATATTTGGTGGTAATGGTGTTGAAATTTATAAAAGTTTTATGCTTAACACATGTTCTCGAAGGAAGTACAGGCACAAGGGAAAAATAAGCAGACATGACTCCGTAAAGCAGGAGTTCATGAAGAAAAGGAAGATTAATTAAAATATTTCCATGTTATTTATGTCGTTCGACGGACCTTGAGGTGACGGATGTCACAGTTTGGCAGGCTATTACCGACACTTTATCGAAAATTTCTCCAAAATAGCCCAACCACTGACAACCCTGACTCAGAAAGACAAGAAGTTTGATTGGGGTGATAAGTAGGAAGCAGCGTTTCAATTATTAAAGCAAAAACTATGTTGCGCGCCGATTCTGTCTCTACCAGAGGGAAACGATGGTTTTGTGGTGTACTGTGACGCATCACGACAAGGACTTGGCTGTGTCCTAATGCAACGCGACAAAGTTATTGCTTACGCGTCATGACAATTGAAAGTGCATGAGAAAAACTGCACCACCCACGACCTCGAATTAGGAGTTGTTGTTTTTGCACTAAAGATTTGGCGACACTACCTGTATGGTACTAAATGTACTATATTCACCGATCACAAAAGCCTCCAGCACATCTTCGATCAGAAGGAACTAAACATGAGGCAACGCAGGTGGGTTGAGTTACTAAATGATTATGACTGTGAGATTCGTTATCATCCTGGAAAAGCGAATGTTGTAGCAGACGCTCTGAGCAGGAAAGATGAACCAAGACTTTACGGGTGCGAGCATTGGGAATGACGATTCATACGAGTCTAACTACTCAAATTCGTGATGCTCAGTCTGAGGCACTAAAGGAACAGAATTTGAAGGAAGAATTCCTTCGCGGCATGGATAAACAATTTGAGACCAAGTCTGATGGAACTCGCTACTTCATGAATCGAATTTGGGTGCCAAATTTTGGAAACTTGAGGGATCTTGTGATGAACGAGGCACACAAATCCAGATACTCCATCCATCCGGGCTCCGATAAGATGTATCAAGACCTGAAGGAGTTATACTGGTGGCCAAACATGAAAGCTGACATAGCCATTTATGTTAGCAAGTGCCTCACGTGTTCGAAGGTTAAGGCGGAATATAAAAAACCATCTGGGTTACTGCACCAACCGGAGATTCCACAATGGAAATGGGAGCAGATTTCCATGGACTTTATCACAAAACTACCCAAGACACCCACCGGTTATGATACGATTTGGGTAATTGTGGATCGACTGACAAAGTCTGCCCACTTTCTACCAATTAAGGAGACTGATAAGATGGAAAGGTTGACAAGAGTCTATCTCAAAGAGGTTGTTTCGAGACATGGAGTACCGATCTCCATTATTTCCGATCGAGATAGTCGATTTACCTCGAGATTTTGGCAATCATTACAAAAGGCCTTGGGTACACGATTGGATATGAGTACCGCATACCATCCTCAAACAAATGGTCAGAGCGAACAGACCATTCAGATGTTAGAAGACATGCTTAGAGCTTGCGTGATAGACTTTGGAAACCGTTGGGATACTCATCTACCCTTAGCGGAGTTTTCTTACAATAATAGCTATCACACCAGTATCAAAGCTGCCCCGTTTGAAGCATTGTACGAAAGGAAGTGTCGATCACCACTGTGTTGGACAGAAATCGGTGATACTCAACTCACTGGTCCCGAGATCATACACGAGACCACAAAAAAGATCGTTCAAATTCAGAACCGACTCAAAGTCGCGCGTGACCGTCAGAAAAGCTACGCTGACATGAGACGTAAACCATTGGAATTCCAAGTGGGAGATAAGGTTCTACTTAAAGTCTCACCTCGGAGAGGAGTCATTCGTTTTGGCAAACGAGGTAAGCTAAATCCTAGATACATTGGACCATTTGAAATCCTAGCCAGGATTGGTCCTGTAGCTTACAAGCTCAAACTTCCTCAAGAACTTAGTAGTGTTCATGAGACTTTCCACGTGTCAAACTGAAGAAGTGCCTGTTAGATGAAACCCTGGTTATACCACTCGATGAGGTTCAGATTGATGAACAACCTCACTTTATTGAGAAACCCGTGGAGATCCTAGATCGAGAGGTAAAGAAGATGAAACGAAGCCACATTCCCATAGTGAAGATCCGGTGGAATTCCAGACGGGGACCCGAATTTACTTGGGAACGAGAAGACCAAATGAAGCTCAACTACCCTTACTTGTTTGAAACCCTGGCATCTGCAGACAACCCTAACTGAATTTCGGGACGAAATTCTTTCTAACATGGGGAGTATGTGACAACCGGCAATGTCAGGTCAATACGCGACCTTGACTTGGTTATAATTACACCTATAACACTTGATTTTCAATTTAAATTACATTATTGAAGTCGTTTTATGCATTGCAAACTTTCACGCATAACATTTCATGCATCGGTAATTCGGCGTAATTACCATTTTCACACGCGATATAACCGGCACACACGAACGTTGGTGTTAATTAAATTATGTATGTGTACTAATAAATACTTTAAATTGTTTCAAAGTATTTTAGATTCCAAATTAAATACACTGAAAAATCTTAAATTTATAATAAACCTAATCGCGTAAATTAATATTTTACCCGGAACGAATCCTTTTAATGGACCTACTAACTACATGATGCATCATTAACATACCATCAATATTTATATATATTTATATATATATATATATATATATATATATATGATATTATACAAGTTGTTACAATATCCTAATGCATTTTAAAAAGTAAAAAGTAAAAATATAAAAATATGTAAAAATACCAATAGTTTAACAAATACCATCCAAATACCCAATACTACACAAAAACTAAAAACCAAACCTCCATTTTCCCCCTTGAAACCGTTCACCCACCCATCACTTCATCTTTTCTTCTTTTCTCCTTTTCAAGAAGAGATTCTTGCTTAACTTGTAAATCCAAGAGTTTCCATTTTGATGCAACTACTTTCCAAGTGATTAAAGAATTATGTCTTCCATTCTACTTTTGGACACTCTTTCCCCTCCTCAAATTTGACCAAGATTAAGAGTTATCAAATCTCAATAAGTCTTACAAGCATATGACAAGAATTGGTGGATGTTAAAAGCAAAAACTCATTCACAATTTACCTACACATTTCACCAACTTCCTTTCTCTTCTCTCCTCCCTTCAAATTTCGTCCAAGAAACCATCACCATCACTTCATTTGATTTCCAACTCACTTTCTACAAATCTTGGGTGATCAAGTGTCATTTTTGAAGACCAAGTGACTCTTGAAGCTTCCAAGCATCCTACAACACCTTCTCTACTTTTCCTTGCTTGGTTCTTAGTTCAAAGGATCAAGTCTTCTTTTTCCTTGCATTTTAAGACTACCATCTCTTTCTCCTTGCTTGTTTAAGGTTAGCACCTTGTTTCTAATCTTCTATACATCACCATGATGTGTTCATGTTCACTAACTCATCCAAAAGTGCTCTAGGAAAGTTTAAAAAGTAACAAAACATGTAAGACAATTTCTGGCAGATTCATGTTCTGTGTTTTCGACACCATAACTCGACCTAAACATGGTCAAACGAACAGTTTATTGAGCCTAACAATAACTTTAGGATGTGTAGTTTTTAACTCATCCAACCTTGAAATTTTTAGATAAGTATAACCTTTCCAAAACGTACAAACAAATTAAAGTGCTGAACCTGAATTTTTGACAGAATAAATAGGGCAGAAAGAATGAGGCATAAGTTATGCTTAAAGTAATAAAATGAAGATTTTATTTCTTTGGTAACTTAGCTTAAGGTGTTAGGTTTAAAATTAATATAGGCTCTATTTGTGAATTTAAGGTTTGACCCCTCAAAAAGATGAAATCCCTGGACATGTACAGAAAAGTGCTGCACTGACATCTGTTGCTGCATGAACCATTTAGTGGCACTTAAACTTAGTTGTAGGATAAAAGCTATACCTTTTTGGAATCCTAAGACATAAACCTAAATATAATAAAAGTATCATATTTTATAAAAATCCTTTATACCATGAAAAGGGGATGACAACCAGATCCAAAAATTCCCTTAATGTTGTCAAAAATCTGTACTTAGATAAAAGTAAACTTTTAGAGATATTTGGTAAAAAAAAGGGAAACCCATACACATGGAAAGTATAATACCATTATACTTAATATAAAACACATTCAATACATTATGTATCTTTAGGAAAATAAAGATGAAGACAAGAATCTAAATAAAATATTTATGACTCGACGTGGCTAATTAGTCAAGTGACATTTTCAAAACTAACTTTGTGGATGAGTTATGCATGACCATCTAGGGTTAGTAATCATGACCTCATGAATATATTGTGATTTTGTTTAGGAGATTCCTAGACCAATCGTACATACAGACTATTGCTAGTATTCACGCGTGCAATTGAGGTGAGTTTCACGGCCTCATTTTACTTACTTTCCTTTGGGGGAGATTACATGCAAATTACTATTTTCCTGGACACATTTACTTGTTAATGATTTCACATGTTATATAAGTTGTTTACTTACCGTATAAAGTCCCCATTTATCGAACCGTTAGTTTATTTCCCAAAGCGAGGTAATGATGGATAGTACTATTGGGTTTGACCACCCCCACCCGGATTAATTACCCTAATCTTGACTGGAGGTCTAAACGGGTGCATTATTAGCTTGTTCACACTCATGCTTACGGTAGGCATGGGTAGGGGCAATTTATTACAGTTACAGTCTAGCTTCGGTTGCGGTGCTTATATAATTGTAGCATTGTATGTACAACAATCAAATCATAAAAAGTATTGTGGTCCCTTATGCTAGTTACTATTACTTAAAACCTGTGAACTCACCAACTTTATATTGACATTTTTCATGCATGTTTTCTCAGGTAATTGGTAGATGCACCAAGTTAAGTTAGCTTGGAACATCTCATGTTTAGGGCCATTCATGCTGTTTGGGACATTATTTTCGTAATTGTCATGTTTTGAAACAATTTACCTTATTACTATTGCTTCCGCAAATTTAACTCTGAACAATGATGTATTTTAAACTTATTTGAGATGTATGTTTTACAAAACCATGTAGTGCTCGATCAATGACTATGAAATCATGACGTTCGCGCCCTGCGGGATACCGCCGTGGTTTGGGGGTGTGACATAAGTGATGGCCGATCATTAGTTGAGCAGTGTACCTGATCAGAGAACCTGTTTCTTAAGTTTGCAGAAGATACCGAGCTAGGAATCCTCCTCCTACATCTTCTGAAGCACTCAAGATTAGAGATTTGGGAAACCTGTTCCAGTATCCTTGTAAAGCTTGCACTCGAAAGGGGGAGCATATAAATATGGGGGCTTATGAGATGAATAATCTTTCTAATCAGATTCGGAAAGCTTCAATTTGAAGATCATTCTATTGTTGACTTCTCGGTGCTGATTTCGTTTGAAGACGTTGATAATGATAGACTAAGGGGGAGTATTGTTGGAGCTGTACAAGATAGTCTATATTATCAACACAGTTAAAGTCAACAAAAGTCAACAAAAGTCAACGTCACGGTCAAAGTCAACAAAAATCAAACCCGACATGTTCGAGACGAAGAACCAAGACAAGATGTTGAAGATTTAGATGACTAGGAGTATATTGTAATGAATATATTTTGTGTGAACAAAATATATTTTATTTTATTTTTAGTCATTTTTATGCTTAATATGTAATTTTGTATTAATTAGCCTAAGTCTAGGGGTTAAGTGCAATTAGTGAATATTAGTCTAGACTATAAATAAGTTAATTGTCATTAGTGTTGGAATGGTTAAATGACCAATAAATTAAGGGACTACTTGTAAAAATTTTTTGCAATCTTATTGAAGATCAAAGGGGTTTTAGTGTGTTTATTATATTTTGATCTATAATCTTCATGATTTGATCATCCTGGATTTACAGAAATGTATGGAGGTGCACGACTCTAAAATGTTGTAAGCTCAACTATGTGTGGTTTAGCTAACCTATAAGGATGCACACAGAGGTCTAGTCTTTGTGACTGACCAGTTGTATAGTACATGGATTATAGTGGGTACGTTTGGGGTATAGCTGATGACACTGATCCAGAAAAAAGTAAATAAAGAAAGTGATGAACAATGAGGAAGATAATAACTATTACCTTGATGTGCGTATGATGTGTGATCACATGTGATAGTAAAGAAAATGTTTTAACGAATGAAAGGTAATATAATGTTTTTGTAAAAGTAGAACTCACTTCGCAACGCTAACTTTTATATGTTTCCAATTGGCAGGTGATTGTTGCTGAGGATGGTACGGGGCGGCTACTTGGCTCATTTTGGATGGCATTCTTTCGTATAATGTTTTTGCATTGTAATGCGAACAAACGATATTTGTAATGAATGTTGTATTATTTTGCAAAAGTGATTATTATTATAATAAAACTAAATGATGGTTTAATGTTTCCGCTATAATGTTTTATTGAAGTTAATGTATGTTTTATGTGTGATGATTGACCAGCTGTGAGCGCCCTGGAAACATGGCCTTAGAAGTTGGTAGCCAAAGTTTAAGTGAAATGGGTAAATTTTCAAAAGAAACCTAAACTTAAACTGAAATTGGGATGAGAGGGAAGGGATGCCGGTCCGAATAGCTACGTGCCATCAGTTACGTTCTTAAGGATTAACCGACATTATGTGCGCATGTTATGCGGTTTATATGTTATTGGTAGATTTAGTTACTCATGTAGTCAGGATAGGAAATGCTTAAGGTATGAAGAGTAAAGTAAGTGGCTAATCATAACCGGCCACTATAATTAGGGACTTACTATACTCGACATAAAAATTGAGCTATTACCTTGAATGACCGTGTTATTGTTTGAATCTTATAGCATGATTGAGGTGGCCGATGGTAGATTGTCAAAGGCTTCACGTAATGGAGGTCATGGTGGACGTGATGCTGAACCATGGGTCACAAGAGGAAGGCCTAGAGCCAAAGAGGTGGTTCATGAAGAACCTAATAACCCTCGTCCAGAGGCCGGGGACGAGAGTGCTAACTTGAGAGCCTTAGTGAAGGAGGCTGTTGTTGAGGAGGTACATCAGGTCATGCAGACGATCCTACCGTCTGTGGTGACCGAAGTGATAAAGGCTGTGCGGGAAGAAGAAAGAAGGGAGAGGAACAGGTGCTCGGGAGGACGAGAGCAACGAGACTGAGACGATTTTCTCAGAGGATGAGGAAGAGGAAGAAGAGCCTGCGCTGGAGGCAGCACGGGGATGTAACTACGGGGCATTTCAAAGATGCAAGCCCCCTACCTTTGATGGTAATGGCACTGCTACTGTTGGTCACCGATGGGTGAGAGAGATGGAGTCTGTACTTGATATTAGCGACCACCGAGAGGACTAGAAGGTGAAGTTTGTTGTCCACTCGTTTGTGGACTCGGCTCTGTGTTAGTGGGACAACATTGTCCAAGTCGAGGGTGGTCGGGCGATTGGAAGAATGTGGTGGCTAGAGTTGAAGAAGCTGGTGATTGAGGAGTTTTGTCCTCACCGAGAGATGGACAAAGTTGAGAGGGAGTTCCTATAGTTGGAGGCGGGAGCAATGACCCAGTACACCACCAAGTTCAATGGTTCTTGGATCTAACATTATTAAATTTATCATTTAACTTCAAGAGTATTTTGGTCATCTCGATTTTAACAAATTAAAAACAAAATTCATAAAAAAAATCAAACAACAAACTAAAAAGTCCTAACCCTAAGATCAAACTATGACATATCTTTCTATGGTTTTTGTGGGGTTTATGCCAATGATAATGATCCTAACTATTTGACAGGGGATTTTAGTTTTGTAATCCCTCTTACAACTCTTATGTTCATCTCATGGATGTAAGCCCTTGCTAGTGAGATGTAGATTCTGTGAACTTCACAATGTAGCAATCCTGATGATGGAAATATTAAGAAGAAAAGGAGTTCGATGGTGGCGATAAGAAAGATGATATTTGTATACCGATTCACATTGAACCAAAATTTGTTAAGCAATCAAAGTGGCAGAATGTGAAGATATCGAAAGATCCCTTAGAGTTTGTAAGGTAGCTGTAAAGAATTGTACCTTGTGGTACGAAGATGGATGATAATCATGCTCGATAAAGCGGATCACTATTTGAAGTTTATAAAAAAAATTAGGTGCAAGCATTAGAGAAAGCCAGCAAGAACGGTCAATAGCAATGACTGGGATTAATTTTCCAGTGGGTGTGCTCAATGGGAGTTACGTTGGCTCATCTGCAAATAGTTATTAACTTACTAGTACAAGTATTCATCATTATTTATGTGTCGTTAAAAATATATTTATTTGTTAAAACAAAGACTAAACTACCATTGTAATTAACTTGTTAATTTAGCATTGTTAAATCTAAGCACCATTGATAAAACTAACATGATAATTAGAGACTAACTCTGTAAAATATGAAGTTTAAAAAACAAAATCATAATTTATTTTAACCCATAAGGACCATTCATGAAATTTAGTCTAATAATAATTACAAAGTAGGTCTACACTGATTTATAAATGGTGAAGCTAATAGAACAAGGGCTTATGCATAGTATGCTTATTGAATATATACATGACGATCTAATATATTGTTACTCGTATCAACCCCATGCAAAATAATCATATGAAAAGTAATTTAATATATAAAACAACTGAAAAATGATTGGAAGAGACAAAATTTCCATCCAATTTCATAGAACATGTGCAAAAAATTGAGTAGGTGATTTCAAAGATCGTGATTTGAAACTTTGGGTCGTTCCTAGAAATTTCAGTTGAGGCATCCACCACCATAAAGAAGAATAAAGCACGGGTAATCCTATATATTCACTTCTAAACTGTTTTAAGTTGTTATACTTTTTCTTTAATTTTTAAAATAGTAAATTTTTTATTTCATTTTTTTATTTACCAAATTTATAAGTTATATTTTTATATTTTATCTTTTGGTTTTATATTATTTTGTCTATTTTTCTTTTTATTTGTACTTATATAAAAATATAAATAGTAATAGGATATAAATAGTAAATGCGGCACATCGGCACGTAAGCAACTCGGGATCAGTTCACAAGAAGTGTAATATCATAAATTTATTGAAAAAAATTTCTATTTTGTTTTTGTATTCTTTTATAAAAAGTGTTTTAAACTGTAACACCCGGTTATTTAAAGTGAAGTAAAAAGAAGGAAAAAAAAATAAAACCCAAGTCTAGGGGTTAAAAGTGACAAAAATGACAAAATCTTTGAAAAGTTGGTGATAAAGGTGGCATGGCCGCCCATCACACTTTCTACACACAATTTTTGGATATTTTAGAGAGAGAAGGAAAGAGAGCAGAAAACTCTCGGTTTTGAATGAAAACAAGAAGAATTCAAATTCAAGGTAAGAATTCATGTGTTCATGATGTTCTTGACTGGTTTTATCCTCGGGTTTATGCTTATGTGTGTTTGTATGTGTTCGGGTACGTTTTTAGTGGGTTTCTAGGCGGGTGAACTCAATTGCAAACGAGTTTAGAAGACGCCATACTCAAGAGCTGCAAAGGTGAGTTCTAGAACCCCTCTTTTACTGATTTTTAATTGATTTTGGGGCTGGAAATGTAGGAATGTATGTTTTCATTAAACTAAATTTTTACCCGTATGTATGAATATGTATGTTGTTGCTATGATGTAATGATTGGCTATGTTCATGTTTGATGATGTATGATTGTGTTTCTAAGGCTTAGAAGGTAAGACTTAAGCTTAGAACATGATGGATGGTGATTGGGAACTGAAATCTGATGTTTAAGGCTCATAAGTTCAGTTTTAGAATCTGCCTAAGTATGCAGAAGAAATGTGGATGAGTAATGGAAGTCAATGCGGATGAACAGTTAAATGCGAATGAGCATTAACTATTAAGTAAGTCAATGCGGATGAGTAATGGAAGTCAATGCGGATGACCAGTTAATGCGGATGACCATTAGATGAAATGCGGATGAACATTGACTAAGTAAGGGAAATGCGGATGAGTAAAGTTAATGCGGATGAACAAATGCGGATGAATAGGAACAAATGCGGATGAACTATAGTAAATGCGGATGAACTATGGCAAATGCGGATGAACAAAAGATTAATGCGGATGAACACTTAGAATGCTTTTCTGACTTTCTGCGAAAAAGGGATGAATGTAGGCATTGACTAGGGAGGTTCCCGGGGATTATATAAGTTGACTTTTGAGGTCATAGATGTTATGATGGGAATGTTATGATGTATGTATGATGCTTATGCATGATGGTATGTATGATGTATGTTATGAATGTATGATGTCCAGTATGATGATGATGACTGTTTGTGTTCCTTGTTGTATGATTATTTTCCCTGGCTTTACGTTGAATGTTAATGAATGAAATGAAAGTATTATGTAACGTAAAGTGGAAGATAATGAAAAGGGAAACATGATGAATGAATGCATGCATTAATGAACGAAGGAAAGTAAAGCAAGTCTTGCAAGCCTTGTATGTTGGGACACGCCACATTGTAGGGTGTTAGCCCAACAGTGTGTGGGTTAGCTACCCCAGAAGGATGCACATCGGGGTCTTTCTTTGTGATTGACCATATGTATAGAACCTTTGTCGCTTACCCTAGATACTATGGCCAGGCTGTAGTGTGCCATGATGGGGGGTCAATGATGGACCCCAGCCTAGTATCAGCTTTATGCATGACGGTAGGGTATAGCACATGATAATGGTACACCTGAATTTACCTTAGGTACTATGGCCAGGCTGTTGTGCGCCATGACGGGGGGTCTATGATTGACCCCAGCCTAGTACTAGCTTCATGCATGACGGTATGTATGATGTGTGATCACATGCAAAAGTAAAGAACAGTTTTAACGAAAGTAAAGTATGTTTTATATTAAAACTGGAACTCACTTTGCAATGCTGACTTTTTATGCATTTTCTAGTTGGTAGGTGAGCATTGCTGAGGATGGCGCGTGGCAGCTACTTGGCATTTTGGATGGCATTCTTTTGTTACTGTTTTTGCATTGTAAAGCGAACATTTGAAAATGTGTAATGAAGGAAAAGTTATCTAAATGTTCTGCTACGATGTTTTTATGAAAGTTAAATGTAATTGTATGTTTTGTGAGCATTGATTGGCCAGCTGTAAGCGTCCCGGGAATGGGGCCCTACAAGTTGGTATCAGAGCCAAAGTATAAGTGAAACAGGTAAATTTTCAAAATAAACCTAAACTTAAAATGAAAATGGGACGGAAAGGGAGGGGATGCCAGTCCGAGTAGCTACGTGCCATTAGGTATTTTCTTAAAGTTAAACTGTATTATGTGTGCATGCTATGTGGTTATGTTTTGCTGGTAGATTTAGATACTAATGTAGTTAGGACAGGTAATGCTTGGGGTATGAAGAGTAAAGTAAGTGGCTAATCATAACCGGCCACTGTAATTAGGGACTTACTATACCTGACATAAACTAAGCTGTTCCTTTGAATGACCGTGTTGGTGTTTGAATCTTTCCGCGTGTGTGTGAGGATGACCGGTGGTAGATCATCTAAAGCTTCACGTGGTGGAGGATGTGGTGCTGAACCACGGGTCACTAGAGGAAGGCCTAGAGCCGAAAAGGTCGTTCATGAAGAACCAGAGACCCCTCATCTGGAGGGTGGTGATGAGAGTTCTAATTTGAGAGCCTTAGTGAAGGAGATGGTTGTGGAGGAAGTGCATGAGGTCATGCAGACGATCCTGCCATCTGTGGTGACCGAAGTGATAAAGGCTGTTAGAGATAGGGAAAGAAGGGAAATGAGTAGACCTACGAGCGAAAGAAGACAGCCCGAGACTGAGACGGTTCTGTTTGTTGATGAAGAAGAAGAGGAAGAAGAAGAGCCTACGCCAGAGATGGCATGCGGCTGTAACTATGGGGTGTTTCAACGATGCAAGCACCCTATTTTTGATGGTAACGACACTGTTGCTACTGCTCACTGGTGGGTGAGAGAAATGGAAGCTGTTCTAAATATCAGTGAGTGCCAGGAGGATCAGAAAGTGAAGTTTGCTGCCCACTCTTTTGTGGACTCAGCTTTATGCTGGTGGGACAATATTGTCCAAGCTGAGGGTAGCAGGGCTATCGGGAAGATGAAGTGGGAAGAATTAAAGAAGTTGGTGATTGAGGAGTTTTGTCCTTATAGGGAAATGGATAAGGTGGAAAGGGAGGTCCTGCAGTAGGAGGTGGGAACCATGACACATCAGCAGTACACTACCAAGTTCAACGAGATGGCACATCTGGTGCCAGACCAAGTGACACTTTTGTCACGAAAGATTAAGAGGTACATTTAGGGTCTGCCAGCGGATATCCGTAGGCACATGATCGTTGTCCGACCAAGCACGTTTAGATCGATGGTGGATTTGGCAGGGAGGTTGTATGATGAGAGAACTGTGGTGGTGATCGAAGGTAGCAAGAAAGGTGGTAGTGATCGGAACTGGAATGGAAAGAGGTTTGGTCGGGGTGGTGCCTCGATGAGTAATAAGAAAGCACGGGTGGATGACCGCCGTGTGGTCACATCTGGTGCAGGGTCGAAGATGTGTGGTAGATGTGGAAGGAGCATACTGGAGAATGTAGGCTGGGATCGAACTTATGCTTCAAATGTGGGAAGACGGGGCATATAGCAAAGGACTGTCGTACGATCCGATGTTTTAATTGTGGCGTGGAGGGCCACATGAGTAGAGACTGTAAGAAGCCGAGGCTAAGGTTCTACGGTGAAGAAGATTGGAGGTGAAGGACCGAGGGTGAGCGCTAGAGCATTCACAATGACGCAGGAGGAGGCTAGGACAGACCCTGATGTCATGTCAGGTACGTTTCTAGTAAACCAAACTTTAGCCTCTATGTTATTCGATTCTGGTGCTAGTAAAAGTTTCATTTCTGTTGCTTTCTATGCTAAACTGCCTATTAGTAGTAAGAATATAGATGCGCCATTTGGTGTAGAAACTGCCATAGGTAAGTCTACTAGGATTACTGAGGTGATAGAAGGATGTGATGTAGAATTGGAAGGTCAGAAGTTTCCGGTTAGACCGTTCATCAGAACTTAGATGGTTTTGATATGGTTCTTGGGATGGATTGGTTGGCGGACTACGAGGCGAACATTTTGTGTCGCAAGAAGATGATTCGTTTGACATCACTTGATGGGAGTTCGGTACCGGTTTATGGTGATCGCGTCACGAAGATTCCGAAAGTAATCTCAATGGCTATGGCGGGAAAGTGCATGAGGCATGGATGTAGCGCCTACTTGGCTTATGTAAGGGATGTAGAAACACCAACACCATAATTGTCTGATGTACCGGTTGTGTGTGACTTTCCAGACGTGTTCCCAGAAGACTTACCAGGAGTGCCACCTGACCGAGAGATCGAGTTCCAGATTGATTTGATACGGAGTGCCCAACATGTTGCCAAGGCACCGTATCAGTTGGCTCCGACTGAGATGAAAAAATTGATGGAGCAATTGTAAGAGCTGCTTGATAAGGGGTTTATTAGACCGAGTATCTCTCCTTCGGGTGCTCCAGTCTTATTCGTGAAGAAGAAAGACGGTAGTATGAGGATGTGTATTGATTACCGTGAGCTGAATAAGTTGACGATAAAGAACCGATACCCCTTACTCAGAATTGATGATTTGTTTGATCAGCTACAAGGTGCCAGTTGGTTCTCAAGGATAGATCTTCGATCAGGCTACCACCAGTTAAAGGTGAAAGAGCAAGATGTCCCTAAAATAGCTTTTCGCACGCGTTATGGTCACTACGAGTTCCTCGTTATGTCATTTGTTTTGACCCATGCGCCAACTGCTTTTATGAATCTGATGAATCCAATGTGTCAGCCAATGTTAGATAAATCAGTGATTGTGTTTATTGATGATATCCTGATTTATTCGAAGAACGAGATTGAGCATGCCAGTCACATTCGAGAGGTTTTGGAGATGTTAAGAAAGGAGAAGTTGTACGCCAAGTTATCCAAGTGCGCATTCTGGTTACGCGAGGTTCAATTCTTGGGCCACGTGGTGAATCCTGACGGGATCATGGTGGATCCGGCAAAGGTGGAGCAGTGATGCAATGTAAGTCTCCAAAGACGCCATCCGAGATTCATAGATTCTTGGGTTTGGCGGGCTACTACAGAAGATTCATTCAAGACTTCTCCAAGATCGCTTCTCCACTAACTAAGTTGACCCATTAAGAAGTGAAGTTTGTATGGGGTCAAGCTTAAGAGAAGGCGTTCGAAGAATTGAAGGCAAGGTTGACTCAAGCTCCTGCTCTGTCATTACCTGATGGAAGTGAAGATCTGGTGGTTTATTCTGATGCTTCCTACTTGGGTTTGGGGTGTGTGTTAATGTAGAGAGAAAAGGTTATAGCCTATGCATCCTGACAGTTGAAGGTTCATGAGGTCAATTATCCTAGTCATGACTTGGAGCTAGCAGCCGTGGTCTTTGCGTTAAAGATTTGGAGGCACTATCTTTACGGGACAAAGTGTACCATATTCACTGACCACAAGAGCTTGAAGTACTTCTTCGAGCAGAAGGACCTGAACACAAGGCAAAGATGATGGTTGGAGCTCATAAAGGATTATGATTGCGAGATCCATTAACATACAAGCAAAGCCAACGTGGTGGCGGACGCCCTTAGCAGAAAAGAGAGACCCGAGCCGATTTGGGTAAAAGCTTACCAAATAATCATGACCTCTGATGTGATGAAGTAGGTCAAGGAGTTCCAAGATGAGGCATTGAAAAAGTATCATCTTAACTCTGAAAGAATGAGAGGTCTGGTCGCAGAATTAGGTGAAAACACACTCGGTGTTAGTATCCAATTTGGACGAATGTGGATTCCTCGTTTTGGGGATCTACGTGGAAGATTATGGATGAAGCTCACAAGATTCGATACTCTATTCATCTCGATGCTACAAATATGTACCAAGACATGAAGAAAGATTATTGGTGGCCGGGTATGAAGCGTGATGTGGTGGAGTATGTGACTAAATGTCTTTCTTCTTTACAGGTGAAGGTCGAACACCAAAAGCCGTATGGGAAGATCCAACCTTTGGATATACCGTAATGGAAGTGGGAGCATATCACCATGGATTTCATTACAAAGCTTTCGTGTACCCCGAAAGGGTATGATGCTATATGGGTGATTGTTGATCGTTTGACGAAGAGTGTTCACTTCCTACCATTCGTGAGACGTATTCATCCGAGAGGTTGGCAGATCTGTTCATCAAGGAGATAGTAATTCGTCATAGTGTGCCGGTGTCTACTGTGTCTGATCGTGACACCCGATTTACATCTAAATTTTAGAAGAAATTCCACGACGCGATGGGTACGAGGTTGCATATTAGCACGGCTGATCATCCTCAGAGGGATGGTCAGTCAGAAAGGACCATTCAGACCTTGGAGGATATGCTTCGTGCTTGTGTCATTGATTTAGGAGGAAGTTGGGATGACCACTTATCGTTAGCTGAGTTCTCATATAACAACAACTATCATGCCAGCATTAGTATGCCCCCTTATAAGATGCTATACGATAGGAGATGCCGAACACCCATGTGTTGGGGTGATATTGGCCAGAAGGAGTTAGGAAGTGTCGAGGTGATCGAGGCTATGACTGAGAAGCTTGAAAAGATTAAGGCCTTCATGAAGGCAGCAAAAGATAGACAGAAGTTGTATGCTGATAAATGACGTAGACTGATTGAGTTCCTGGTGGGTGACAGGGTTATGTTGAAGGTCTCACCTTCGAAGGGTATCATTCGGTTTAGAAAGCGGGGCAAGTTGAGACCAAGGTACATAGGGCCTTTCCGAATTATTACTAGAGTAGGAGAGGTGGCCTATAGATTGGAGTTACTAGATGAGTTAAGTGGAATTCACCCGACATTCCATGTATCTCATCTGAGAAAGTGTCTAGCAGACGAGGATATGATTGTTCCACTTGAGGATATCGAGGTAGATGAACAACTCGATTATGTGGAGCAACCGGTGGCGATCATTGATCGAAAAGAGAAGAGGATGAGAAATAAAGTAGTTCCTCTTGTGCGTGTACAGTGGAAGCACAGGAAGGGATCCGATTCTACGTGCGAGACTGAAGAAGAGATGAGACAGCATTACCCACGGTTGTTTGAGGAATAACAGGTTTCAGGGACGAAACCTAAATAAAGGGGGTGGACTTGTAACACCCGGTTATTTAAAAAGTCAAAGAAGGAATGAATAAAGTGAAGTAAAAAGAAGGAAAAGAAATAAAACCCAAGTCTAGGGGTTAAAAGTGACAAAAAGGACAAAATCTTTGAAAAGTTGGTGATAAAGGTAGCATGGCCGCCTATCACCCTTTCTACACACAAGCTTCAGATATTTTAGAGAGAGAAGGAAAGAGAGCAGAAAATCTCGGTTTTGAAGGAAGAACAAGAAGAATTCGAATTCAAGGTAAGAATTCATGTGTTCATGATGTTCTTGACTATTTTTATCCTCGGGTTTATGCTTGTGTGTTTGTATGTGTTCGGGTATGTATTTAGTGGGTTTCTAGGCGAGTCAGCTCAATTGCAAATGAGTTTGGAAGAAACCATACTCAAGAGCTGCAAAGGTGAGTTCTAGAACCCCTCTTTTACTGGTTTTTAACTGATTTTAGGGCTGGAAATGCAAGAATGTATGCTTTCATTAAACTGGGTTTTTACCCGTATGTATGAATGTGTGTATGTTGATGCTATGATGTAATGATTGGCTATGTTCATGCTTGATGATGTATGATTGTGTTTCTAAGGCTTAGAAGCTAATACTTAAGCTTAGAACATGATGGATGGTGATTGGCAACTGAAATCTGATGTTTAAGGCTCATAAGTTTAGTTTTAGAATCTGCCTAAGTATGCAGAAGAAATGCGGATGAGTAATGGAAGTCAATGCGGATGAACAGTTAAATGCGGATGAGCATTAACTATTAAGTAAGCTAATGCGGATGAGTAATGGAAGTCAATGCTCATGAGTAGTTAATGCGGATGAGCGTTAACCATTAAGTAAGTCAATGCGGATGAGTATTAGATGAAATGCGGATGAACATTGACTAAGTAAGGGAAATACGGATGAGTAAAGTTAATGCGGATAAACAAATGCGGATGAACTATAGCAAATGTGGATGAACTATGGCAAATGCGGATGAACAAAAGACAAATGCGGATGAACACTTAGAATGTTTTCCTGACTTTCTGGGAAAAAGGAATGAATGTAGGCATTGACTAGGGAGGTTCCCAGGGGTTATATAAGTTGACTTTTGAGATCAGAGATGTTATGATGTGCATGTTATGATGTATGTATGATGCTTATGCATGATGGTATGTATGATGTATGTTATGAATGTATGATGCCCTGTATGATGATGATGACTATTTGTGTTCCTTGTTGTATGATTATTTTCCCTTGGCTTTACGTTGAATGTTAATGAATGAATGAAAGTATTATGTAACGTAAAGCGGAAGATAATGAAAAGGGGAACATGATGAATGACTGCATGCATTAATGAACGAAGGAAAGTAAAGAAAGTCTTGCAAGCATTGTATGTCGAGACACACCCCATTGTAGGGTGTTAGCCCAATGGTGTGTGGGTTAGCTACCCCAGAAGGATGCACATCAGGGTCTTTCTTTGTGATTGACCATATGTATAGAAGCTTTGTCGCTTACCCTAGATACTGTGGCCAGGCTACTGTCGCCATGACGCGGGGTCAATGATGGACCCCGGCCCAGTATCAGCTTTATACATGACGGTAGGGTATAGCACATGACAATGGTACACCTGAACTTACCCTAGGTATTGTGGCCAAGTTGTTGTGCGCCATGACAGGGGGTCTATGATGGACCCCGGCCCAGTTTCAGCTTGTGCATGACGGTAGGGTAAGGTTCATGGTTTTGATGGAATGAAATAAAGTAATGATGAATGAATGAATGAAAGTAATGAATGTGAATGATAATGATGTACGATGAATGAAAGAAATTTAATGAATGGATGATGAAGATAATAATGATATTATCTAGGTGTACGTATGATGTGATGCAAAAGTAAAGAACGGTTTTAACAAAAGTAAAGTATGTTTTATATTAAAACTAGAACTCACTCAACAACGCTGACTTTTTATGCATTTTCCAGTTGGCAGGTGAGCATTGCTGAGAATGGCGCGGGGCAGCTACTTGGCATTTTGGATGGCATTCTTTTGTTACTGTTTTTGCATTATAATGCGAACAAATGAAAATGTGTAATGAGTAATTGTATTAACTTGCAAAAGTAGTTATTATGAAATGAAAAGTTATTTAAATGTTCCGCTGCGATGTTTTTATGAAAGTTAAATGTAAATGTATTTTTGTGAGCAATGATTGGCCAGCTGTAAGCGTCCCGGGCACAGGGCCTTACATAAATCTTTTTTTGAAAAAAAGGTTTTTACTATTATTTTTTTTGGGGTAAGATCTGACAAGATTGAAACTATATTTTGAGTGGATAAGATAACAAGTAACAATAGGGTATATATAGGCATATAGCTTAACCCATAAAAAATATTCATAACCCAAAGTAACAAGACACACATGTTTGGGCTAGAAGTGAGGCTTTGTCTAAAAAGTACAATAAAATCATTGATAAAAAAGAGTTAATGGATAAAATTACTTAAGAATTTTAGGTCAATTTCAAGTAGTTGACTTAGAACTCCAACATCAGCTTGATGTAACTTAAATTTCATAATAGGTAGCGTTTATTTGGTCTGAATCATAGGCAGTGATCGAATCCCCACACCTCTCCATCTGCCCACCAAGATACGATAAATTTCAAGATTTGCTGGGTTCACTCGGACATCCAGATGTTTTTATATGTTGTTTGGCTATGTGATTTCAAGATAAGAAAATAAAATAAAATAAATATAGCATCATCAGTCTCTCATGAACAAAAATGTAATTTACTCTTATGGAAAAAGAATATAAAATTGAAGTTCATATTCACACAAAGAACAATATTTATGTTGTATATTATTTTTTTGTTATTTAGTCAAAGTTTGCATCTACACCTTCAACTTTCTTTCTTGTTGTGAGCGAAACAATAGTTATGTGTGTTTAATACTCCGAAAATTAAGGACGATTATGGTTGATTGTATTTTAAACAAAAAAACACAACAACAGAAGGTAGCGCTAATACTCACCTATTTTAGGAGCTCTAATCGCACAAATGAACTGAAATAATGATGATGATTGGTGATTTATAACTAAATTAGGGAGGAAAGAAAAGAATTAATGATGAATCTATCAAAGCTATAAATAAATTAAAGACAATCAAGCATGGTTTCATCAAATATGTTAGATGAAATGAAAGTATTTTTATTTTTTTTACCAAATGCCTTAATTTTGTTTTCTAAGAGGGACACATGTTTAACTCATATTTCTTAGCTTCCTTAAACAATTAACACTTTTTATTAGATTATTTTTAATACAATTGTCATAATTGTGTTAACTTTTCAAAATAAATCAAAATCATTATTTTAAATAACATGATTACATATATACAAAAATATGTTTTTATGGACGTGTGTGAACACGTAAGCGTAAAAAGTTTACATTAGTGTAAATTGCACTTACATCTCATAGATATTTACAAAATATTAAACTGAACAAAATTGTGTAAATTTAACTTGAAATACTCATTAATTATAATTTTAATTGAAATTATAATATATATTAAACTCTTTGTTCAATAGCTATAGGAGCTACCCACTATTTGGCCACATGTCTACAATTATTAGTCCTTTTTCAAAAAGATTTTGCATTCTTTGTAGCATAGTCCACCAATCCACCCATCGCTTCAACTACACAATATTAGCTCTTTGACAGAAAGGAGATGGTGGATGCTTAGATCTGAGGAGGGGTGGTTAGTGGTGTTAGGTGGTGAGTTTGTTGGCCTTAGATATGATACATAATTACAAATGAATGGTTAGCCCTCAAAGGTTGTTGTGCAGGTTAGCCATTGAAGGTCGATGGTGCGCAACAGGGTTTTGCCGATGATGTATGGTGTATAGAGATAAACAAAAGAAGAAAAAAGAGATTACGAAAGAAGAAGATGTAGAAGAGAGAGAGAGGGAGAGAGAGGCGGTGGTTGAATGTGAATGTTGTCTGCTCGGATACTGTTATAGTGAGGCGTTTGTAGTGGTCACTAGCGGTGGTACATGATAGTGATTCATTCTATAGAGAAAGAGGTAGATTGTGGGATAAAGAGAGGTGGAAAAATTAGTCTTGCTCCTTTGAAAAAGAAATGGAATGAAATGATATGTTATCATGCATAATTGAAATGAAATTATTATGCGCGTCGTATAGCCTTATATATATATATATATATATATATACACACACACACACACACCACACACACACACATATATATATATATATATATATATATATATATATATATATATATGTATATATATATAACAACAGCCATTTTCTGAGATAAAACCCAAACCTGAACTCATTTTGAGTTTCTATTGTTAATTATGTAATAACTTTAATGGATCAAATCATTAAATATGTAATTTATTATTAGTCAACTTGTAATAATTTATTGATTTATAAACAATTCTTTCATAAAATTATAAAGACTTAATAAGCATTTTGCAATAAATAACTAAACGAAAAATCTTATTAAAATTTATTAAGTTATAAAAAGAATTTTAATAAAATTATAAAATTTTATTAGTAGTTATGAATTTTAATAAATAATTAATTTAATTTATTTAGTTTTATAAGTCTAAGGTTTAAATTGAAATTTCTGAAACTTAATATAAAGATTTCAAGTATAAAATAACAACTTTCAAAACCACAGGGACCAAAATTGTAAATTAATTAAAACAACCCAAACCCCCCATCCCCGTTTTTCCAGCCACCATCTCCGGCCATAACTCCGGCGACTTTCTCCCATAAAAAATAACCGATTTAAATGCCTAATAACCACGTTAATACGCTCGGTTGTGCTATTCGAACTTAATACCTATTGTAATTGGCTTAATGAACTTGTTTAAAGCTCTAATTGAAACCGAAACATCACATTCAAAAATCGAGTATGTTTCAATTTGGTTATTAACACCATTAATCGAATTAATTGAACAAAAACGCTTTTGTGGGAGTTTCGAATTCTAGCATATCAACCATTGATGTTAACATGATGTAACTATAATCATATTATACTCGAAACACCAGAAACAAACTCACAACTCAAAACACCTCTTCTAGACACCTTAAACCAAAATTGAGTGAGGGCTTTTAATCATCATTACCATCCAAAGCTTCATACAAGATTAATTTGATTATCAGAAATGTTTGAATCTCGAACCAACTATACCTTAGTCGCAGCTATCCTTATTATTATTGTAACACCCAGTTATTTTTTAAGTTAGTAAAGAAAGAATAAAGTGAAGAAAAAGAAAGAAAATATATTTTACCCAAGTTAAAGGGTAAAAAGTGTCAAAAAGGACAAAAAGTTTGAAAAAGTGGGTGTAAAAGGTGATGGCCGCCCATCACTCTCTCTACACCCACAAAATTCGGATATTGTTACAGAGAGAAAGAAAAGAGCAGAAAGCTCTTGGGTCTGAAGAGGAACAAGCTGAAAAGTCGAATTCAAGTTAAGGAATTCATGGTTTTAAGTGTTCTTAACTAGCCTTGCCTCGGTTTTATGCTTATGTGTGTTGTGTGTGTTTGGTGGTGTGTTTTAGTGGGTTTCTAGGTGGTTGAACTCAATTGAAAATGAGTTTGGAAGAAGCCATCCTGAAAAGCTACAAAGATGAGTTCTAGAACCCCTCTTTTACATGTTTTAACTGATTTTGGGGCTGGAAATGCATGAACATATGTTTTTATAAAACTGGGTTTTATACCCATATGTTTGAATGTGTGTTTGTTGTGGGCATGGTGTGATTATAGGCTATCTTAATGCTTGATGATGTTATGGTGAACATGATAGACGAGGTTTGGGGGCTGGATCTGCTGATAAGTATGACCTAGGCCGCTCATGCGCCCAAACAGTAGCTCATACGCCTAGGTTTTAGAATTTCCCTAAGTGTTGTAAATGGGGATGAGAAGGAAATATGGATGAGTATAGGGAAATGTGGATGAAGGCTAATGCGGATGAACAAGTTCATGCGAATGAAAGTCAACACGGATGAGAAAGTCAATGCGGATGAGAAAGTCAATGTGGATGAGTAAGTTCATGCGACTGAACAAATGCGGATGAACAAAGTTAATGCGGATGAACAAATGCGGATGAGTAAATTCATGCGATTGAAGAAATGCGGATGAACAAAGTTAATGTGGATGAGTAAATTCATGCAACTGAACAAATGCGGATGAACAAAGTTAATGTGGATGAACAAATGCGGATGAGTAAGTTCATGCGACTGAACAAATGGGGATGAACAAAGTTAATGCGGATGAATAAGTTCATACGACTGAAGAAATACAGATGAACAAAGTTAATGCGGATGAACAAAAGGAAATGAGGATGGACAAATGCGGATGAACAAAAGAAATGTGGACGAGTAAAAAGAAATGCGGATGAGTAAAAAGAAATGTGGATGAACAAAGAGGAAATACAGATAAACACTTAGAATATTTTCTGACTTTTTGGGGAAAAAGTGAAGTTTAGGCTTTGATATGGGAGGTTCCGGGGGCTATGTAAGTTGACTTTTTGAGGTCATAGATGTTATGATGGGCATGTTATGATGTATGTTTGATGCTTATGCATAATGGTATGTATGATGCATGTTATGCATGAATGATGCCCTACATGTTGATGTTGACTATGTATGTTGATGTTCCTTACACTGTATGTTTATTTTCCCATGGCTTTACGGTGAATGTTAATGAATAAAATGAAAGTATTATGTAATGTAAAGTGGAAGATAAAGAAAAAAGGAACATGACGAATGAATGCATGCATTAATGAACGAAGGAAAGTAAAGTAAGTCTTGCAAGCCTTGTATGTGGAAACACACCCAATGAAGGGTATTAGTTCAATGGTGTGTGGGTTAGCTACCCCAGAAGGATGCATACCGGGGTCTTTCTTTGTGATTGACCATTTGTATAGAACCTTTGTCGCTTACCTCTTGGTACTGTGGTCAATCCACCGGGCGCAATGTATAGGGGGTCTATGATAGACCTCGGCCCAGTACCCGCTTTATGCATAACGGTGGGGTAAAGTTCATGGTTTTTGATGGAATGAAAAGAAGTAATGATGAATGTATGAATGAAAGCTAATGAATGTATGATGAAGATAATAATGATATTATCTATGTGTACGTATGATGTGTGACCACATGAAAAAGTAAAGACGGTTTTAATGAAAGTAAAGTATGTTTTATTATAAAACTATAACTCACTCAACAACACTGACTTTTATGTGTTTCCAGTTAGCAGGTAATGTTGCTGAGCATGGCACGGGCAGCTACTCAGCTCTTTTGGATGGCATCCATATTTATAATGCTTTTGTGTTGAAATGTAACATGTATTTTATGGTTTGATGACAATGTATTATTTTGCAAAAGCATTTTTAATAAAAATGTTATTTTTAATGTTTCCGCTGCAACGTTTATTTCAAGTTAAAGTAATTTTATCTTTTATGAGAGATGATTGGCTGGCTGTAAGCGTCCCGGGAACGTGGCCTTACAATTATCTTCATCCATCCGAACATAATCACGTAAGTCTCGCACACTAAATGCTCGGTTTCATCTAGGGATCAAAAGCTTATGGTTGATTCATTATCAACATCAAATCCATGTTCAATATGATCCAAGAACAATCTAGGGTTTATCAGATTTGGGGATTGTTTTGTATCTTTGCTTTTTTAACATTTAAGGGCCGAGACCTAACACGGCCACAACCCTTGTTCACTGGTAACATACTTTTCCCCTCGAACAGGAGGTCCCCGATTCGAACCCTAGGAACCTCATGTTTTTGTTTTAACGCTTTTAGGCCTTTATTTAAATCCAATTTTTTTAATTTATAAAAATATCAGTTTATAAACTTGTTAAATTTTTAAGACACCATATTTTAAAAAAAAATCAGTAAATCTTATATATATATATATATATATATATATATATATATATAATATATATATATATATATATTTGTGTGTGTGTGTGTATGTGTGTTTAACCCATGGAAACTCGCCAACTTTTAAAGTTGACCCTTTATTTTTAACATGTTTCAGGTTTGATACTTGAGGATCTCTTCGTGCTCATATAGGACTTGGACTTAGTTAATTGCAAATTTTATGTAGTTGTTTATATCTTGTTTGTAATGTAATGATTTAATTGTCTTGTATTGTTCAATGAAAATGATATTTAATATTATTTCAACTTGTTAGTTGCATGTGCTATGAACAATCATTTCACATTCGTCCGCCCCGATGATTCCACCGTTGGTCGGTGCGTGACAGATTGGTATCAGAGCCATGGTTATAGGGAATTAGGTTATTAGAAATGGAATGACCTAGACGATAACAAAGTACCCTTACACATGAGTCTTCTCATGTATTTTATATGCTTCGATAGGATTTTACATGCTTACATGTTTATACTTGATTATGTGATGTTAGGACCTGGTATTCGACTGAAATACCTAGAGATCACGTGTATACCGGATCAAATAGTGCGGCATCCTATTTGATTGGCGATCCAATCAGTGAGAACACACGAAGAATCAATCAAGGATTGAAACTAACGTTAGAAATCGATAAGGAATCGATCTAATGTGTTCTATGAACTTGGAGAACGATTTGGAAGGTTTCTGGACGGCTAGGGTTCGTCTGGAATTGTACTTGATCGAATCTCCTCGTTTTTCACGAATTGAGTTGTATTTATAGGTTGGCACTATTCAATCGTGCGATTGAACCATTAGTTTGGTTCAGTCGTGCGATTGAACCATGCGGTTGGTTCATTCGTGCGACTTATGTTACAGTCGTACGACTGATCCAGTCTCCTGGTCCAGTCGTGCGACTGAGTCAATCGTGTGAAGTTCTTCATGTGTATGGTTCATTCGCATGAGCCATTCGCATGGGAACTTCATTAAGTTAAGTTTGAATGTTTTAGTTAATTAATATAATATTATATGTAATCATTCAAGTAATTATAAACCCAATCAATTCAGTCACAACTCATTAATGAACTATTAAACATTATAACCAACAGACTATCAATATCAGTTCATTAATCATACCAAACAGATCTATTACATCACATATCACGATCTAGGGACATACATGTATCAACAAACTCCCCCTTGGACCTAGATCTCTCTAATATCTTGTTTTCTTCATTACCTTCTCATATTTCTTGTACTTGTCCTCTTGTGTGACTCCCGCGTGAATATCAGATGCGAAGCAAAGTCGTATAACATTTTGGAACTGGAGGGCTTGTACAATGTCTTGTGTGTCATAGAACAGTGGCCACTTGTATAATGTATAGACATCATTAGCAGACAAGTTAGTTAGCCACATTGGGTCGAATACCCTGACAGTATCCATTTGATCCCCTTTGTTCAGAACTATGACAGCTTCAACAGTTCTCCAATCATAGTACCACCATTTGAAGTGTGGAGTGAAGTCCTGTGGCATTTCCCTGAGAGGGATTCTCGACATAATGCGAGGAGGACTCCACTTCAACACAATCTTAGGTTTTCCAGTAATGGCATCCATCTCAGACCTTCTAATATACCTTGTAGGTTGTTGAGGTCTGAAGTTAATCCACCTGGTGTGGTACTCTTTCTTTAGGGCAGCCTCAAACCAACCTGACATTTTTCTTGGGTCAGCATACAACAGCTTCAATTTGGCCAGCTGGTTGAGCTCAATCCTGGTAGAGTCTTTAGATCATGTGGAAATCTAAAGTACTCTATGCCCTTTTCCCTCTTAACGGCATAAACGTTAAGATCGTCAAAATATGCCCATGCTATAATCCTGCCTGACACCGTATGATGTTCTTGACGCTGTAGAACTTGGTGTAGGCATCCTTCTTCGGTGCAGCACGTTGGGCTCTGACTTCTTTAAAACATTCAGCCCACTCAGCCTTTCGAATGTATACATCATCGTTTGAGGCTTGGGCTGTTCCTTCGGTCTTTCCTGCTTCCTGCTCCATCTTATCTAGTACCTCAAACATATCACTGACTAGGGACTCACCCAGATTGGGGACCACATTACCCTCGTTGTCAGCGTACTGAGGGTACTCTTCAGCAGCAATATCTTCAACCTCAACTTCATCAACGTCGTGTAGTTCATCGTCACTGGTTGAATCAACTGTTGGAGCATCCTTGACAATGTCATCAGGATTGAGTCTGAACATCTCTGCCAGTTGCTCGTTAGATAGGTCGTGAATTATTTCACCTTCTTCAGGGGTATAACTCACTGACCTTCTGACAATCCGTTGCACATCAAGAATCATTGTGAGTTGAGACTTGATCTGTTGAAGGGGAGCAATATCAAACTCATCTCTGTGGTACTTTGGATCTGTTTGATTTACACATTTCACACTCAAATCATTAGTAATATATCAACCAAAATGCATTAACTTAATATAAACATTTAGTACATGGTTTTTCAATACAGAATACAAAAGTAAATAAATACATAAACATCCACTATTTACTTTTATCCTGAATGCTGGACTCTTCTTGTGACGGTGCAGAAGCAGAAGCTGACTGATCCCGTCTGTTCTTTGTTCTCTTCTCTTGGCCTGGAGCTGAGACAGATTCAGCTGCTTCTCCTTCTTCAGTCTCTTCATCTGCACACCACTCTTCTGTTTTCTCTCATCAGAATCACTGTCATCATCATCATCATCATCATCCTCATTATCTCTGTCTCCATCCTTTATCTTTAGAGGTTCCTCCTTTGATCCTTTCAATTTTAGCAAAATGGACCTCTTAGCTTTTTCCAACTCCTCTATCTGCTTTCCTGCTGTGACACTTTGCGCTCGGAGTTGGTCCAACTGAGTGTCTGAGCAGGCAATGCTAGGCCTGCTCCTCAATAACTCGATCCTGCTCTGCAATTTTCTGCGATTGTGCAGCAGTTAGGTCGGTGAGCTGGCGGATCTGAGAGGTCTTTTCCTCATCAGCCGCCAGCAATCGTAACACCATTCTATTTAAGGCTGACAACTGTTCCTCTACCCCGATTGGAGTAGAGGAGATCTGTAGGTTGTGAGGGGTAGGCTAAGGGCTCGTTTTGGTGGCTAGTGGTGTGTGGAGGGTGGAATATAGGGTCAGGTCTGGATGATAGTGGTGGTGAGTGTGGGTGAATGATTAGTGGTGGCAGGGTCTGGCTTGTGGTGGTCGTTATGGTGGTGTCTGTGGTTGCTGTGGGAAAAGGTATGGTGGTGGAAGGTGGGGGGATTTTGTGATGAAGGTTACCTTACGCTTTTTTCTTTTTCTGGCCATGGGTTGAGCCATCCGTTTTCTCCTCGTTCCTTCGAGGTGGATGCTCCCCTTCAATCCTGCCTGAGGACCCCGGAGCATATTATGGATCATTTCTGTATCTCCGGACCTAAGCCTCTCGTTGTTCACCAACAACCCTCAACCCTTGTTCTGTGGGAACCACTTTCCTTCCCACAGTCCTGGTCAATGGTTCCTCATCAGATTCATCCTCATCCCCTCGTTAAAACAAAATCTTGATGAATCCTGCTGACTCAGTTACCTCAGCAGTGAGACCAACACCGAGGGAACAGATTCAGACACAGTGCCTCTGGGATGGAACATATCATCCCCACTGTCATCCTCCTCTAATCATCATTGGGATGACAATTGCTCCACTCGGAGTCACTGTCCTCGTGATGCCATTGGCGTCTCCCCCTGTGCACATAGCTTTTCATCTGCTAAGTGGCCAATCATTCTTTTCACTTGGGGCTTATCTGCTTTCCCCCTGTAAACTCTATCCTGCCCAGTAGTTCATCCATTATCTCTAGGCCACTGCATCATGCTCTCTGTCGGCAATGTGTCAAGCTTCTCGTTGAAGCTAGCTGTAAGAATCTGGGGGCATACAGAACCCTCTTTGTTCCCTTTACCTCCAAATTTTCCAAACCAAGTAGAGAAATCATGCTGGAAAAACTGAAGGGGTGGTTCAGAACCCAGTGCCACGTAGGCATTTTGAATCTGGTTCTGAGAGGTCGTCTTGTTGGACCAAAAGAACCAATGAGCCAAGATCAGAAAACCTCTAAGTCCCACACGGTATCACAACAACTGCTGAAAGCCTCATCAGTAGTTTGACAAGTGCTGAAGACTTCAACAGCTGAAGATCAAGTGCTGAAGACCTTAACAGCTGAAGAACCAAAGTGCTGAAGTACAACAGCTGAAGAACACAAGTGCTGAAGCTGAAAGACCAAAGTACTGAAGTACAACAGCTGAAGAGTTCACAAGTGCTGAAGATCAACAACTGATGTACAAAGTCTGAAGACAAAGACTGAAGACATCAGCTGATGATATCTACTGAAGTCATCAGCTGATGAAACGCCTGAAGGTCAAAGTCTGAAGATCAAGTACTGAAGCCTCAGTAGTTTGTCACAACTGCTGAAGAGTACTTCTTCAGTAGTTGTGATATCAGTAGTTTTATTTTCTTTGTTTCAGTAGTTTTGTAAAACGACTGAAGAGCTTGTTCTTCAGTCGTTGTAGTTTCAGTAGTTTTATATTTTGTACTTAACTTGCTGATATGTTCTCAGTAGTTGTGAACATTTCAGTAGTTTGTTAAGAATTAGTTATTTCTGTATTGGATCTGCCAGTTGTCACTTTCCGTGATAACAGTGACTGTTGCACTCTATATAAGGAGTGACAACCTATTGTAATGATGGAATGAAATGATGATTGAATGGAATGAATGATTGATTCGATTAGAAATATTCTTCATCTATAAACATTCCTAGAAATCAGAAATACATACTCTCCCTATAACTGTATGCGATCTTAATGCTCACATATATGTTAGCTTGCTACAATTTGTCTAATTCGTTTGGTATTCCGCTGCTTTATATCTGTTACATCAAACTTGTGATCACTGATCCTGTCAAATGGTATCAGAGCAGGTTAATCATTGATCGATCTAATAATTGATCATTGAAACTGCTATTCAAGATCCAAGTTTGATTGAATTAGCTTTTGTTTTTGCAAGAAACGGTTATAGAGATTGATTTTTCTGTATTTCTGCTCATTCATCCTGAGATCTTTTCTTGGTTCTCATTGAGTTTGTTGTGGTTTGTCTAAAACTTCTTTTTAAACTTGAACTAAACTGTTTTTGAACTGAAAATGACCACTCCCTCCAATGATCCTCACAATACTGGTTCCTCAACCAAGCCTCCTATGCTGGTTAGGAATGAGTATAACATATGGCAAAGACGTATGCTCCATCACCTGTCTGTTAACAGCGCAGGGTGTTGGACATCTGTGGTACATGGTCCACACAAGCCTATGGTGAATAACCCGGAAACCAATCAAATGGTTCCGAAGAGGAGGGAGCAATACTCAGATGAGGATAAAAAGTTGCTTGAGATTGATGCAAAAGCCCATGGAATTCTGGCCATGGCTTTGCCCAATGAAATCTATTCTGGGCTAATGCATCATGAAACTGCCCATGACCTCTGGATTGCTTTGAAAGAACAATTTGGAGGAACAGATGAGGTCTTGGCAAATAATAGAGAAATTCTTGCCCAACAATATGAGACATTCTCTCATAGAAAGGGTGAGACACTGACTCAACAATATGAGCGGTTTTCTTGTTTGATCTCTGAACTAAAAATGGTCAAACTTGAATACACCAATATTCAGATGAATAACAGATTTCTCAGATCACTGCCTGAGAGATGGGACACATATACTATTGTCCTACGCTCCAGTGCAAGTTTGGACAAACTATCTCTCACCCAACTCCATGGGAAATTGCTCACTTTTGAGAGAGAGATAGAACAGAAGAGAAAGCTGTCTTCATCTGGAAACTCACTGAAGACTTTATACAAGGCAACACTGCCTTGGTGGGTCATGAGTCAGAATATGCTGCATCTGAATGCCAGTATGATGAGCATATTAATTTCTCTTCGAGCACTTCTAATTCTGCATTTGTAAGTGTTGATGGTCAGTTTACTGGAGGTAATAATGACAATTTATGTTTCATTATGGATGATCTCAAGGGGATTGCTGATGATGACTTAGAAGAGATGGATATTTTGAGCCAAATGGCCTTGATAAATATCAGATCTCAGAAGTTCTACAAAAGAACTGGAAGAAAATTCCCAGGACTCTCTGGCAAAACCAAAGTTGGTTTTGACAAGAGCAAGTTGAGGTGTCACAAATGCCAACGGCTTGGACACTTTGCAAGAGAGTGTAGATCAACTGGATCAAACTCTACTGCACCCTTTGTGACTTTTCCTGGCAACAGTCAACAAAACAGAGGGCAACATCCTGTCACATCTAGTCATCATCCTCAACAACAATCTCCGGCATATTTTGTTCCTCAGGGTCAAATGCCTTATCAGTACCCTTGTTATTACATGCCACAGTCAAGTCAAGTTCAAGTTCCTATGACACCACAACCTCATGCATTACCAGAACCTCAGCCTTCCCTATCTCATCAACAACCTTCATCTCAACAACACAGCTTCTTCACCCCAGGAGTTGTTGACTGGAGCAGTTTACCAGATGACTTGTCTGGTCATGATCAACTGTTCTCAGGTGCTGGTCAACATGGTGGTGACAGTCCCTTTGGGAATCTAGCTCTTATGGCTTTGGAGTCTGCTGATACTTCATCTCTTCCAATGCCTCTACACCTCAGGTATCACAGGTATCCTCTGAGGCAAAAGCCAAATTATGTTCTGAACAATGCATAGCAGCATTTGCTTCCATTAGAGAAGCAAATGTAGCTTTAATTAATAAGAACATTGAGCTAGAACAAGTAATTTCCAAAAACAAAGCTGAGTTTGAGTTTGTGCTCAAAGATAAAAATGATGAGGTTTATAAACTGAATTGCAAAATAATTGATGATAAGGCTAGAGAAGATGTACTTTTAGAGAAGTACAAAGATCTCAAAGAAACCCTTGCAGTTACCCAGGTCGAGTGTGATAGATGGGTACAATCATGCAAAGGTTTTGAAATGCTTCTTAGTAAGCAATCTGCTTCAAATGTGAAGTTTGGAATTGGTTACAATCACACTGCTCCACCTACAGATTTTACCCCAAGAGCAGAGGTAGAATCTGATGGTGAGAGTGATAACCAATCCATCAAGTCATGTGATCTACCTTCTGATACAGCACAATCAGAAGTAGCAGTCAGTATCAAGTCCTCTTTGAACCTATCAGCTGATGTTGATGGTCCAAATGCTGACATTCACATGATCAATAAGTTGATCAACTCAGGAGTCAATCCTGAAGGTCCTGAAAGGACTGGAGAGCAGGATTCAACTCCTGAAGTTCAAACTTCAACTGCTGTCAGTACTGAAGAGAAGAAAACTGGCAGTAGAAAGAGTTTGAAGACTACTAAAGATGCTGTCAAGAAAGCAACCAATGCTTCCAAAGCATTGAAGAACAAGTCTTCTGTTGCTTCACCATCTTTAGTTGATGATCAACCTAAGATGAAGAAGAAACCATGTGAAGTATGTGGTTTGTTCAATCATCTTACAGATGATTGTTGGTACAAAAGAGGTTCCAAACTCAAACAAAAGGAAGAAATTAATGAGAAAATGGTAAAAATGAAAACTGAGTTTGAGACCACATTTGTATCAGCAACATCAAATCCTGTAACCCTTAAGTCCTTAAAGCAATCCAAAAAGGAAGGAGTTAAACAGGTGACAGCTGAGGGTGCTCAAAAGAAGAAGGTGCAACATAGGACCTTATCTAACTCCACTAGCAATGTGTCTGATGAGCTGAAAGCTTTATCACAAAATCAGACACAGCTGGTGATGATGGTACAACATCTGTTGGGTAGAGTTAACCAACTAGATTCTCCTATGTTGAAACCACAGAAAAGGAGGTCTAAGCCAAAGGACTCCTCTTCTGCACCATCTTCTTCCTCTCAGGCTGTTGTTACAAATAAACATGCTAGTTTACCATCTATTGATGAGACCAGGCCCAAAACCAAAAAGGTTTGGGTCTCTAAAACTAACTGATTGTTTATTATTGCAGGGTTCTTCAACATGCCAAAATAGCATCTGGTATGTAGACAGTGGGGGATCCATGCACATGACTGGGAACATCTCTCTTCTTCATGACTACTCTCAAGGAAAGAAGGGATTTGTCTCTTTTGGCAATGATGCTAGGGGTTACATCATCGGTAAGGGCTTTGTCTCCAATGGAGAAATCAAATTTGATGATGTTAATCATGTGGAAAATCTCAAGTACAACCTCTTGAGTGTCAGTCAAATGTGTGATAAAGGCCATGTTGCCCTTTTCACAAGTCAAAACTGTAGGATTCTGTCATCCAAAGTTTTGCCCTTGATTGACAAGGTGTTGGATGATCACACTCTCCTGAAAGCCAACAGGACAGGAAGAGTGTATGCCTTAGATCTCTCTAAGAAGATAGATCTCAAAGGCAATCCTTGCCTATTTTCCAAAGCCTCTTTTCAAGAATCTAAACTATGGCACAGGAGGCTTGGTCATGTTAATCTCAAAAACATGAATCAGCTTAGCCACAATAGTTTAGTCAGAGGCTTACCAATAAAGGAGTTCCACTGTGATGAAACATGCACTGCTTGTTTAAAAGGAAAACAGCACAAGGTCTCATTTCCTCCTATTGAAGTGTCCAAGTCCACTGCCTGCTTGCAATTACTGCATATGGATCTATTTGGTCCTGTGAGAGTAATGAGCATGGCAAAGAAGAAATACTGTCTGGTAATTGTGGATGATTACTCCAGATTTGTATGGACTTTCTTTCTACACTCAAAGGATGAGGCTGCTCAGAAGATTATCCACTTTGTGCTGTACATTGAGAAGCAGTATTCCCTTCCAGTCAAGTGTATTAGGAGTGATAATGGAACTGAGTTCAGAAATCATACACTTGATGACTTCTATCTCTCAAAGGGAATCAAAAGGCAGTTCAGCATTCCAAGGACTCCGGAACAAAATGGAGTAGTGGAGAGAAAGAACAGGACTCTCATTGAAGCTGCAAGGTCCATGCTGGCTGACTCAGGTTTGCCATTGACCTTTTGGGCCGAAGCTGTCAACACAGCTTGTTATGTGCAAAATAGAGTTTTAGTAAATCAGAGGTTGATGAAGACTCCATATGAAGTTCTCCATCATTTGGCTCCTCTGATTTCATTTTTCAAAGCTTTTGGGTGTCCCTGTTTTATTCTCAACACAAAGGATCAACTCCACAAATTTGATCCTAAGGTGGATGCAGGATACTTTGTTGGTTATTCATCTACTTGCAAAGCATACAGAGTCTTCAACTGCAGAACAAAGATGGTTGAAGAAACTCTACATGTTAAGTTTAATGAATCTCCAAAGGACAAGATTCCACAAAGTCCTGTGGAGTTATTTGATTTGGACATACTGCAATATGTTCCCTATCAAACTCCTGCTGTTGCTCCTGTCAACAGTTCACCACCTGGTGGTACTGCTGATGATGATGATGATTGCAGTACTCACCTCTTCAGGTTTAGTGATCAGCTGCCTGATTCAACTAGACCTGATGTTCCTGTAGCGCCAGTAGCACCATCCACAACAAATGCTGATGAGATTTCTTCGAATTCAACTTCCTTTGAATTACCATCCACTGATTGGTTTCAAGGAAATGATTCACCATCACCATCTGTGCTGCTGAACCGGCTACAAACACTTGCACAGATCTCATTGTGTATCAAGATCTGAAGAATCACCCCATGTCTCAAATCATTGGTGATATCACTGCTGGAGTATCAACAAGAAGTCAATTGTCAAATTTCTGCTTCTATGCTCTCTTCATCAGTCAGCAAGAGCCAAAGAATTATCACATTGCTTTAAAGGACAATGGATGGGTTGATGCCATGCAGCTTGAGCTTCTTCAGTTCAAGAAACAGCAAGTGTGGGAACTGGTTCCTCTACCTCCAGGTAAGTGTGCAATAGGCACTAAATGGGTGTTTAGGAACAAAACTGATGAAAATGGGCTTATTGTTAAGAACAAGGCCAGACTGGTTGTTCAGGGGTTTGCACAAGAAGAAGGTATTGATTATGATGAAACCTTTGCCCCTGTAGCCAGACTGGAAGCAATTCGATTGTTTTTAGCTTATGCTGCTTATCAAAAACTTAAAGTCTTTCAAATGGATGTCAAAAGTGCATTTTGTATGGAAAAGTTAAAGAAGAGGTTTATGTATGTCAACCTCCAGGCTTTGAGGACAATAACATCCTAATTGGGTGTATAAGCTTGATAAAGCTCTTTATGGGTTAAAACAAGCTCCAAGAGCCTGGTATGAGACATTATCAAACTTTCTTCTGGAAAACAATTTCACTAGAGGCTCCATTGACAAGACTTTATTTATTAAGAAAGCTGGGCAGCATAATCTACTTGTTCAAATTTATGTAGATGATATCATTTTTGCATCCTCTGATCCAAAGTTGTGTGATGCCTTTACAAAGTTGATGCAACAGAAGTTTGAAATGAGTGCCATGGGAGAATTACAGTTCTTTCTGGGGTTGCAAATCAAACAAAAGGCTGATGGAATTTTTATTCATCAATCCAAATATACAAAAGATCTTTTGCAAAAGTTTGATTTACAAAACTGTAAGCCCTGTTCTACTCCCATGAGCAGCACCACACAACTGGACTCAGATCAGAAAGGTAAAGTGGTTGATGAAACACTTTACAGATGTATGATTGGGTCCTTGATGTATTTAACAGCTTCTAGACCAGATATTATGTTTGCTACATGTGTTTGTGCTAGATTTCAGGCTGCACCTAAAGAGTCTCATCTGATTGCAGTCAAGAGGATCTTTAGATATCTGCAAGGCACTCCATCTCTAGGTTTATGGTATTCTACCAGACATTCTGGTAAATTAGTTGCTTTTTCTGACAGTGACTATGCAGGGTGTAAGTTGACCAGGAAATCAACTTCTGGTGGATGTCAATTCCTAGGCAACTGCTTGATTTCTTGGCAGAGCAAGAAACAGACCTCAGTTGCTACATCCACTGCGGAAGCAGAGTACATTGCTGCTGCAAGCTGTACATCTCAGGTACTCTGGCTTCAAAACCAACTTTTGGATTATGGCATTACAGAGACTAAGACTCCATTGTTAATGGATAGTGCTTCAGCTCTTTGCATTGTCAAAAATCCAGTCCAGCACTCTAGGACCAAACATATAGAGATCAGACATCATTTTATAAGGGATTGTTTTGAAAAAGGTCTGATTGATCCTAAGTTTGTGCCCAGTGCTGATGAGCTTGCAGACATTTTTACTAAGCCTTTGGATAGTTCATCTTTCCAAAACCTGGTGTTAAGGCTTGGTATGCTGCAGCTAGAATAGGTGACAACTACTGATGATCTCAGTAATTCATATTGATGATCATGAGTGCCTGTCACATATAAGTACTGATGAGCTCTTTTAACCTCAGTAGTTTTTATAACTACTGAAGGCTAAAAGTTCTCACAAGTACTGAAGTACTTCATCTGCTCTAAACTACTGAAGTAGTTACAACTACTGATGCAGTCATAACTACTGAAATCAGTAAAAACAGATAAGTACTGATGTCCTATGAAACAACTGAAATCAGCCATAAAGACTGATGAATGTGTTGAGGACAGTTTGAAACAGCTGAAAAGCTAAGAATTGACGAAAACAGCTGAAGAGAACTTTCTCCTCAGTCGTTTGTACCACTGCTGTTTCATTTTAAACAACTGAAGCAAAACCACGTCTTCAGCAGTTTTATAACTACTGATGACCAATACCAAGTCTTCAGTTGTTTACAACAGCTGATGACAAAACCACTGTCTTCAGTAGTTTCATAACTACTGATGACAAACACCATGTCCTCAGTTGTTTCAATCACCTGAAGTCAAAACCACGGTCTTCAGTAGTTTTCTAAACTACTGATGCCTAACACCGCGACTTCAGCTGTTTCAACGTCTGAAAGGATAATACCATGTCAACGGTCGTTTAAAACTACTGATGACTAACACCACATCCTTCAGTCGTTTCCTCACACCGTACCCTATAAATACCCTTAACCTGAGCTCTCCATGCTTTATCTTCTTCAAACCTAACGTTCCTCTCCAAAAATTTCCATGGCGTCTATGCAAATTAAACCGCGACACAACTGTGTTGCCTACCTCACAAAATCGCCGATCTGGACTAAGTTCGATACTGCTATCGATCTTATGGTTCAGTCCCAATACAACAAGGCATTCCTTCTGAACCCCGTTTTACATACCGAATCCTTGAACCAATTTTGGATGAACGTTAATGTCACTACTGAGGAGAGCAACACACGATCCCTCCGTCAGTCGTCAACCACAAAGAAGTAGTGATTACTCCTGCAACAATCCGTAAAATTCTTCAACTGAGTGATGCTACTTCTCCTGCTGGATATCCGAAGGGCACCATAGATCTATCATTTGCTCAGCATGGATATCAAGGTGATCTCAGTGCCACCACCATCATGAAGAAACACTTTAATGACGCTGAGCGCCTGATCTTTCACATGGTCAATGTATGTTTGGCCCCTAAGACATCGTCTTGGGATCAAATGTCCACCAAATGGCAGCAGGTAATGTATTCTATCCTTGAGCAACAACCACTGAATTTTTCAGAATTAATATTTTCAGAGCTCAAAGATATGGCTAAAAACTAACTGCCAACCGTTGGATACTCTATCCACGGTTCATAATGGCCATTATAATAGACCAGCTTAATGCTGAGGGACTTGTTGGCTTGGGAGTCCCTGCTACGGCTGTTTTGCCAGAAGTATACTCCCGGCACAACTCCGACCGGACACTCAAACTGGCTGCCAAGCTGCGAAAACCCACGCAGCTGGAACCCACAGCCACCACCTCCAAATCCAATGTCCCCACCAACCACCAAAAAGAAACCCAAAATGGCTACTCAGGGAATTGAGTCCCCTGAGGATGCTCCTGCACAACAAACGCAGGATATATCCACTAGTCCAAACCCCCTAGTGGATACATGACTCCTCCAGCCACAGCCGCTCAGGCTTCCTCTCAACAGGAGCCTGCAGCAACCCAAGGGGCACCTACTTATCTGGGATCTTCCTCACTTGAGGAGATTGCCATTGAAGAGCACCATCCACCCCAGGTGCACACTGCTTCTACCCCGTACCCCAAACAACCGCCCCTCACAGCCCAACTTTAATAGTTGCTCAAGTGCTGACTCAATTGCACTCCTCACCCCCTCCCCAGAAACCACTTATTACTGGGAATACCTCTACAATTGAGGGGGAGGAACACAGTGCACCTGAGAACCCACAGCACAGGGGTTTCCCAATTCTATCTCCTGGTGTAGAGAAGGAGCTTAGAATATCTAGTGAGGCTGCCACCTCCTCTGACTCAGCACATGACCAGAGTGAGGCTGGTAACATTGCTAAGACCTCCCTAGAGGCAACTGCTGATGATGGACATTGTCCTGAGGCTGGAAGTCCCCAGTACCAAGCACAAGGGGCACATGCACCAACTGGTCTACACCCAGTGCATGTACATCCTGCTCTAAGCAGGAGGTCAGGTGATTCAGTATCAACTGATGATGACCTGAGCTTCTTCTACGATGTAGTTGCTCAAAACACCATTCTAGAGGATGAGGTTAGCAGACTCAAAGAGCTGCTGGCCAAGATGTCTCAGGATGCAAGTCCATCTGCCACCCTCATACACCCACAGATGGCACCTTCCCTTGAAGGTTTCCCAATACAGAGCCACCCCAAAATCAACCACCTGCCTCCGCTTCAGGCCCTACTTCTCAGGAACAGAACCCTCCTGAGCAAATAGGTGCTGCACTCAAAATTCCCTCCCTCTCATCACCCCCCTAATCACTGATATAGTGATCAAAGCCCTTGATGAGAGGCTTTCCTCAACATTACAGCCCTTGTTGATGCTGCTGTCCACAAGACTCTTTCTGCGGTCTCAACCCCTTCCTCCAATGCAACCAAAAAGGGGGAGAGTCCTGCAGTGAAAGAACAGAAGAGGAAAAGATCCGAGGAAAAGAAGGAAGCGAAGCAAGCCCAAAAGGAGGAAAGAACAGCAACCATGCTCACCTACAAGCGAAAGAAAGGTGCTGATGAGCACATTGCTGAAGATAAAGCCTTGGAGCTACTGATAAAAGAGGCTGATGCCGAACACAGTAGATCATGGACAACATCATTGATCAGCTGTTCAGGCAAGGTCATGACACCACAAACTTGACTCTGAGATTCGACGACTAGAGATTGAAGAAATCCAGAATAGATGGGCAAGTTATGAAGTGTTAGAAAGAGAAAGGCTAGAAATCATGATAAGATTTATTGCAAAATATCTTGGAAGATCAATGATTGAGATCAAAGCTTGGTCCAGGGACAGTATCTTGGCAATCACCACCAAGATCTGTTCGTCTGAAGCATACACTAAGGGGCTTGTTATTGAAGCTTTGAATGAAGTGGGTGCTGGGAGCAGGACTGAGCTAGCAAAGCAATCAAAAGCCACACTCACCTCAAGGATGCTAGCACAGCCTGTCAACATTCCCACACCAAACCACCCAAAACACAACCCACCAAACCAACTCCCTTACCCTCAAAACCATAGCCGATGATATACCCTTGAAGAAGAAAGAAGGATATTGAGGCTAGAAGAAGATGAAGAAGATGATGAAGACAGGCTGCCGCTATCAGCTGTGATTCAGTTGCCTAAGGCCACAAGTCACTCCTCAGCAATTACTCCTGAAGTCCAGAGACAAATGGTTAAAGTGAAGCTAGAAGAAGAAGAGCTTCATAAACAGCATGATGAGGAATTGCTGAAGAGAGTTGACAAAGCTTATGCAGCCACATCTTCCATCATCAATATGAAGGAGCAAGCCCTCAGACTTTACACTCTCAGGCATACCTTTCAATATCAAAAGGAAAGAGTGAGGATTTGGCCTGATCCCAGGGTCTCTCACAGAATTCATAAGAACATATACCTCGGAGATACATTGGCCAGGTGAAAAAGATCGTAGATGAAGTGATCTCTCTGGTCTTTGTAGTTTCACCCTGGGAAATCCTAGAAGACTTCAAGAAGGCCTACAAAGCTAATCTAACCCCTCAGAAGATGCTGGAAAACAAAATAGTGAAAAAGGGGTTAGTTTACAAGAGGCTTGAGGAAGTCAGGAAAATGAGCTCCAGTTGTTCCTAGAGGGTAATCACCCGGATGAGTTTGCTTACAGAATAATAACAACTGTGGAGCTAAAGAATGGGAAACAGGCCAAATACCTGTCTGAGTATTATGGGCCGAATCATTGTTTGAAGGAGGTGCTGAAGAGCTAACCATGGAGGAACAAATCACCTTCCTTGAGGCCTACACAAGAGAGTCGTACAGACTCATTATGGGGAAGTGAATCTCATGAATGGGATAACACTCTGTGTCCAGTTCCCCAAAACAGAGTTCCCATTCATACTCTGCCAAACAAATATTTGAGGTTCTTCCCCAGCCGGAGCGTACATGGGTCATCTTCTCTACTGATCAAGAAGGAAAAAGACCAACATTTTTGCCATCAATAAGTGGGAGTATAAATAAGTTAGAGGTTTTGGCTGCATTGGTTCAGGGGGAGTTTGTTGGACCAAAAGAACCAATGAGCCAAGATCAGAAAACCTCTAAGTCCCACACGGTATCACAACAACTGCTGAAAGCCTCATCAGTAGTTTGACAAGTGCTGAAGACTTCAACAGCTGAAGATCAAGTGCTGAAGACCTTAACAGCTGAAGAACCAAAGTGCTGAAGTACAACAGCTGAAGAACACAAGTGCTGAAGCTGAAAGACCAAAGTACTGAAGCAACAGCTGAAGAGTTCACAAGTGCTGAAGATCAACAACTGATGTACAAAGTCTGAAGACAAAGACTGAAGACATCAGCTGATGATATCTACTGAAGTCATCAGCTGATGAAACGCCTGAAGGTCAAAGTCTGAAGATCAAGTACTGAAGCCTCAGTAGTTTGTCACAACTGCTGAAGAGTACTTCTTCAGTAGTTGTGATATCAGTAGTTTTATTTTCTTTGTTTCAGTAGTTTTGTAAAACGACTGAAGAGCTTGTTCTTCAGTCGTTGTAGTTTCAGTAGTTTTATATTTTGTACTTAACTTGCTGATATGTTCTCAGTAGTTGTGAACATTTCAGTAGTTTGTTAAGAATTAGTTATTTCTGTATTGGATCTGCCAGTTGTCACTTTCCGTGATAACAGCAGTGACTGTTGCACTCTATATAAGGAGTGACAACCTATTGTAATGATGGAATGAAATGATGAATTGAATGGAATGAATGATTGATTCGATTAGAAATATTCTTCATCTATAAACATTCCCAGAAATCAGAAATACATACTCTCCCTATAACTGTATGCGATCTTAATGCTCACATATATTGTTAGCTTGCTACAATTTGTCTAATTCGTGTTTGTATTCCGCTGCTATATTCTGTTACATCAAACTGTGATCACTGATCCTGTCATCGTCACACCCACCCCTCCTCGATGCTAACACACTTAGGATCACGTGTTCTAAGTACTTGTACTGGGGGCTCAGGTTGCTCTTGTTGAGCACACCTGAGTGATATCCCAGCGTACTTTAGCCTTAGGAGCATCCTCGAACTGCAATGGATGTAGTTTTTGTAGGATGATCGCGCCTCCCCGAACTCTAGGACCCTCTTATATCGGCAGCAATGATCTCAATATCATGGCCCAGTATGGAGCTCCTGATACAGTAAGGCTCACGAGACCGGTGACCACTACCACCAAGGCATTTTCCCGAATGCTGATTGATTGATCTCATAAGGCGTTCAAGGAGTGGAGATCACCTTAGAAATCCGGGACCGTCTCAGAATGCTATAATGTCCGTGAACTCAGCCCCGTTCCTGGTGGTGTGATCCATGGTCACATGATTTTGTGCTTTGGATTTATGGCCACTTTTCTGCCATTTATCTGTAACACACAAGACATAGAACTATTAATACATAAGACATGAAAATTCTGTTCTAAGTGTAAGTTTGAAAGTCTTTTGATTCATTCGTGCGAATGAATCATGCGACTGAAGTCAGTCGCCTGTTTGAGTCATGCGATTGAGTTCAATCGCTGATTGAGACATGCGATTGAGTCAATCGCTGATTGAGACATGCGATTGAGTTCAATCTGCCGACTGAGACATGCGATTGAGTTCAATCTGCCGACTGGACTCATTCGGGTGGTTCAGTCGGTCGAATGATCCAATGCAAGTTCAATCGTGCGATTGGAGTTCATTCGAACGACCAGTCGCTTGCCCCACTGTTCGATCGCCTGTGGGTCGAATCTTGACCAATCTAAGTCTTTTAACAGTGTGTAATGGTCCATTAGCTCGTCTACTTGTCACTATAACTATTAAACTCAATTTTAACATTTTGCTTCATTTACATAGGTGATTAGGTCATTCACAGTTCGGTTCTTGATTCAATCCAATGTCGCTATTGTAGTTCGGTGAGGTACTGATTTTGGTAGGATTTAAGAGTAATGTACCTGTAAACTCACTGGAATGTAAGAATCTTAACCGCAATGTGTAACAGAATCGGTGGCAAGTTTGACAGGTAACGGTACAAAGTGCGATTTGGGGTGCTATTGGGAGTGATGGTGAGATGCGATCGACTAAGTCCCTTAAATACTGAACCTAGGTTCATTCGGCCGACTGGCCTCATTCGCTCAGTTCAATCGGGCGACTGAGTTCAGTCGTGCGATTGCCTAGTCAATCGCATTCATCGGCCGACTGAGTCTCAGTCGGTCGACTGACTCATTCGTTCTCCTTCATTCGCCCTTTAGTTGACCGACTGAGCCTCAGTTAGTCTACTGTTTCATTCTCCCCCTTCCATTTGGTCGGATGGATCAATTTCATGTCCATTCGGCCGATTGGAAGCCATTCGCATAGTTGGTCGATAACCCTGATCCACTAGTGCGAATGGGTCACACTTTGTGAGTTTACAGTCATTTTTAACATGTACTATTCAGACCCTTTTCACTTTTGATAATAACATTGTACGCTCTTAACCAATCAGTCACTTCAGACGTGACCTTTTAAATTTAAAAACCATGTGGCCATCTCAGACATGACCCTTTTAGGTAAGTTAATTCCCTTCTGATTTCCCTGATGTAGTCCGACAGACACACAAATTAAAAGATAAACATAGGAACTTAAACTAACTACAACAACTAAAGTTTATGTTTGGACTTTTTGTGAGAGATAAAACCCTAAGATGGAAATCTAAGGGAGTTGATTAGGAGTAGACAGCTTTAACTTAGATTGATCGTATCTGGACCAACTCAATTTTGGAATCATACAGGAGTATCAATCATTTTGGGACCTGTTATTAAAACCTTTTGATGCTTAAATTCTCGGTGTTCATCCAGAGTCGTTAGCAACTTAAGGAAATCATACTGAAACTCTTAGATTTTCACATTGATTTGAACTCTTGAGAATGTAGCCACTAAGATTGTCAGTATGTTTGTCCACTTAAATCCATACACAGACTTTTGTCCACTTATATGGTAATCACATTCCTCAGAGGTTTTGAGCGGTCTACAGGTATTATTACAAGAAGAGACTATTCTTAGAGCTTTCAAAGAGAAGCCTGTCCTCAGGTCAGTGCCATCGCACAGCAGAGAGGCGGCAAACAACAATGAATTCTAGAATATCTAGGTTATACTTATCCTCAGGTCAGTGCCATCGCACAGCAGAGAGGCACACAACCTATCTCCTTGTTAGAGCATATTATTTTATTTGACACAATATGCACCAACAACATGAGTCATTAGCTTTATTGCATTTGTCTTTCATTTTTTCTTGCTTTGCTCTAATTTTGGTCATCCGCACACTTTTGTGGCATTTAAATGCTCATTACCCCTTATTGGAATATATTTGATTGTGTTAACCAGTGATAAGATGGAAGCCCACAGTCAGTTGAACAACTTAGTTTGATCTTGAGATCACCAACAGGTCTAATTGTCTATTGTGTTGAATCTACCAACATATCATTTGTGGTCTAGCAGCCTCTAAGTCTACTTTCTCTGTGTCACCTTAGGAGTTGCCAGTTTTCTATCATATTCCCTTTTTATATTGCTTAGACTACACAGACTTATACTTTGAACTTTTGCATCTTTTCAAACCTTAAATTTTAAAATCCCTCTTGATTGTTCCTGTGTACTATCATATTCCAAAGGTATTGAATCAGTATCACAGACACAATCTACCTTATTTCAGCTAGTTACCCCTTCTCCCTCTCTTCTTTTTTTTTTTTTTTTTAATATTAACTTGCTGACATATTCTCCCCCTAAAATACTAAAATCATTCGGATTTAATTATTTTTGGATTTTAATAAATAGCAAGATAACATGAGTTTAAGTATAACAGACAAAAGAAAAGAAAAACGAGATAACATAAAATAAAATAAACATTAACGAAACATACATCGGACTACACATCATTCTCATCAGGATTACCTCACTTTTCTTTTAACGTCCGTTGACCTCTACCAAGTATTGAAAACGTGGTTTATCAAAGGTTTTGTATAGAGGTCAGCACGTTGAAAATCAGTATTAATTTTAACCACATCTATTAAGGTCTTTTCAAACAGTCTCTTATGAAGTGGTATTTAATACCGATGTGTTTGGTCTTAGGATGTTGAACCGGTTTTTGGTTACTGCAATTGCAGCAGAGTTATCAACAAAAATAGGAGTAGACGAGAATTTCAAACCGTAATCCCGCATTTGCTGTTGAATCCAAATGATTTGGGAACAGCAACTTGCAGCAGCAACATATTCGGCTTCACTGGTTGACAATGAAACCGATGTCTGCTTCTTACACTGCCATAACTAATCTTCTCCCAAAGAATTGACACCCTGCTGATGTAGACTTGTAGTTCATTTTGCAGCCTCCATAGTCCGAGTCACTATACGCTGTGAGCTCAAAATCGTCATCATGAGGATACCACAACCCCAGTGTGGGTGTACCCTTTAGATAGCGAAAGATCCTTTTGACCCCGATCAGATGATTGACCTTAGGTTTAGCCTGATATCTGGAACATAAACATGTAGCATACATGATATCAGGTCTTGAGGCAGTGAGATACATGAGAGATCCAATCATTCCTCGGTACATAGTGGCATCTACAAGATCTCCATTCTCATCAGGTGCTATATCATGATTTGTAGCAAGTGGAGTCCCAGCAGCAGAAGCATTCTCCATGTCAAAGCGACTGAGAATGTCTCCTACATACTTGGTCTGATGTAGAAAGATCCCATTCGGTGTTTGATCCACCTGTAACCCGAGAAAGAACTTCATCTCCCCCATCGCACTCATCTCAAACTCTTTCTTCATCACTGCTTCAAACTCTTTGCATAACTCTTCGTTCTTTGACCCGAAGATTATGTCATCAACATATATCTGTACAGCAGTAGGTCACCATCCTTTTCTTTAATAAACAGTGTACAGTCAATGACTCCCCTGCGAATCCGTGTTTCACAAGATGAGTCGAGAGTTTCTCATACCAAGCTCGAGGAGCTTGATGAAGCCCATATAAAGCTTTGTCGAGCTTGTAAACTCTATCCCGATGATAAGGGTCTTCAAATCCCTCGGGTTGACTTACATAGACTGTTTCCCTGATTTCTCCATGAAGGAATGCACTCTTCACATCTAATTGGTAGACTTTAATCTTCATGTACGAGGCATAGGCAAGGAAGATACGAATAGCTTCTATCCTTGCCACGGGTGCAAACACCTCATTATAGTCAATCCCCTCGACTTGGCGAAAACCTTGAACCACCAGTCGAGCTTTGTTCCTTATAATGACTCCTTGGTCATCCTTCTTACATTTTAGTACCCATTTGGTGCCAATGACTTTAGCACCTTTAGGTCTATCAACCAGAGTCCATACACCTAACTTCTTAAACTGCAGAAGTTCTTCTTGCATGGCACTCACCCACGCCTCATCATTTAGTGCTTCACTGACATATTTTGGCTCAACCTGTGAGACAAAACATCGATAAGCACCATCATGAATGTACCCTTCTCCATAACTGAGGTGTAATCAGCTGAGTATAGCTGATTTCGGGTTTGTACTCCTGATCGGACATCTCCAATAACATTGTCAAGGGATGATAGACATTAGTCGTGATCCTGGAGTAGTCGGCACAGTCACCTCCGAACCAAGATTGTGAACATTTTGGTCTGCATCTGAGGAGGTTGGAGTCTGAGGTTCCGAAGTCGAGGGTACATCACTTGTGGATGCTTGTGGACTTTCAGGAACTGGAACCTGTTCCTCCTGACTGTTTTGGTCAGCTGCTTCAGTTTCATCTTCAGAGGAGGAGTCACTTTCATCGACTACCCCTTCTGACTGAGTAGATGACTCTCCCTGTGTGCTGGATGGAGTGTTTAGTATATCATACATCATCCTAGTAGCTAACTCATCATCTGAGGGAGAGAGAGGGATGTTGAAAGATTTGAAGAATCCATCATAATCGAAGAAGTATGCAGGTCCTTTGCCTGTAGGTGGTGTGGTATATCTCTGAACGTCGACATTACACCACACTTCTACAAGACCCATTGAGTTATTGTAAACTCGCTTGTTCGGTATGTTGTATCCTAGAAAAATTCCTTCAACTGCCTTCTCGCTGAATTTTCCTTCTTGTGTCTTCTTCAGAAGTGTACACGGTGCGCCAAAAGGTTCAAGATACTCCAAATTCGGTTTGCGTCTTTGAAGTAGCTCATAACAAGTCTTTCCGTGGCGCTTGACTATTAGGACTCGGTTCAGTGTATAGCACGCATTTGCCACTGCCTCGTTCCAGAATTGGATAGGCAGTTTCGAGTCTGCCAGCATAGTCCCGGCAGTCTCTATCAAACTCCTATTCTTTCTCTCAGCAACGCCATTCATGTGAGGTGTGTAGGCAGAAGTGAATTGATGCACAATTCCCTTTTCCTTGCAGTATGCCTCCATCCCTTGATTCTTGAATTCTGTCCCGTTGTCTGAGCGTATTTGTCGAACTTTGAGCTTGTAGAGTGATTCCAGTGTGGTTACTAATTCATTGAATGTCTCCAAAGTTTCTGATTTTGATTTCAGAAACATTACCCAAGTGAACCTTGAGTAGTCCTCAGTGACCACATAGCAGTACGCGTCGCCTGCAATGCTCCTTGTACTAACTGGACCAAACAGATCCATGTGAAGAAGCTCAAGAGGAAGTTCTATTGAATGAACTTTCTTTTCCTTATGAGCCTTCTTTGTCTGTTTTCCTTTCTTACAGCTACACAAAAGTCAGGAAGTTGGAAGTTCTTGACATTCACTCCTCTAACTAAATCCTTCTGAATCAAATGATTCATCTTCCGTTGACTTATGTGTCCCATTCTCCGATGCCAGGAGATGGAGTCCCTCTCAGTAGCTTTAGATAAGAAACACTGAACCTCATGATCCGTTGTGGCAGCTGTTGACAGATACAAGACATATAGGTCTTTATATCTTGAAGCAGTCATCAGAACTTGGTCCTCTGGGATCATATATTCTTTCTTCAGCACGTAACACTTCTGATTATCGAAGACGACTTTAAATCCTTTATCACAGATTTGGGAAACAGAAAGTAAGTTGTTCTGAAGTTGTTGAACGTAGTTCACTTTATCAAACTTAACTTTCTGATTTCCCACTTCTCCCTGAGCTGTGATATAGCCTCCTTTGTTTCCTGCAAAGGAAACATGCCCTCCTTTTATTTGTTTGACGTTCGATAAAAGGGCGCTATTTCCTGTCATGTGCCGGGATGCTCCGCTGTCTATAATCCACGTGTTAGTCTCAGCACTATAGCGAACACCCTACACATACAAAGTAACAGAATCAGTTTAGGTTAGGAACCCAAGCTTTGACTGTCTTGGGTTTCCCAGAGGCATCACACATAAACTCCACCCATTGACCCTTAGAAGGTGAGGGTAGCTCAAGTTCCTTCTTGTTATCAGTATCAGACACGAGGGTGGATTTTTCTTTCCATAAGCCAGATTTGTGCAGTGCCTGTTTATGATAAACAGTCGTCTGGCTTACAGGTTGGACTTTAGGTTCACTAGCTCTTCTAGGTGGAGTTAGAGAACTCCGCTTAGAAGACCTAGGTCTAGAGTCCAGAAGATCAATCTTCTTCCTAGGTGTCTGATAGAAATGACAATCGGAAGCAAGTGTCCACATTCTCCATAGTTGTAGCATGACCTGCTATCAACTTTATGAGTAGACTTTCTTTGTGGAGAAGTGCGTGACACTCTAGTAACATCAATCACTTTAGTTTTTGACTCTTGGATGTTTGATGTTTTCTCTGGTGTAACAAACTTTACTGATTTAAACTTTTTACTTTTTGGTTAACTGGTTTTTGACTTGTAGCATGTGAAAAGGTAACATTTGAAGTCCTTTTAGGTTCCGATTTGACTCTATTTGATCCTGACTTTAAATTAACCTTTTCAAATTCATTCCCAGGTTAACACATGGCAATTTACCCTTTGCCTTTGAAGTGGCCTCCTTTTGTTTCTTACCAGATTCAGTAGATGAACATGAGGTGTCTGGATCAGTAACAAGAGGAGTGGTCACCACATGATCCTTGATGGGGTTATTATTTACTGGTCTAGACTAGGTGTTCATCAAGGTCTCCGGTGGTGGTGGAACCACTTTGTAGCCTAATCCCTCTCCGGTGGTGGTGGAACCACTTTGTAGCCTAATCTCACTAAGTGTTGAACTATGTGTGAAGAGCTAGTCCAACTATGCAGTTTCTGTTTTAATGAATTAACTTCGACTTCTAGAACTGCCTTTTGTTTCTTAGTGTCTTCTAGGGAGTTAAGATAGTACCTAATGTCGTTTGCTTGGTTAAAAGCCACTACTTCGTTTTCCCTAAGTTGCTTAGTCAATAGGTCTATCTTTTCTTTATAACAATGCTCATTTTGTTTTAGTACTCTATTTGCCTCAGTGCACAGACGTAAATATTTTACTAAGTTATCATTATGATCTAATAACCTAGCAAATTTTTCATCTATGCTATTCCTAAACGTGTCACAATCAGAAAGCATGTTATTAAAAATTTGGTCAGTGGTACTTACCTGAGTTGGTTCAGAAGTATTAGCCATCAGTGCCGCATCAGATGATTCTGGTTCTGTCGACTCTGGCTTTTCTGTCTCTGATGTGGAAACTTCCTCATTTGGCTTGTAGCTGACCTCGGCTGCAGTTCTTTCTTCACTATGTGACATTGCAATTTCAACTGCTATATCACCTTCACTCGCAGAATCATCGTCAATATCCTCGACACTGGCAATGTTAGATTCTCCTGGTGAGACAAACCTGAAACTCCAATCCTGTCCTTCATCATCATGAGCAGTTAGTGCTTTTGGATCCTTGTTCGATGAAGTAGAATTAGAGGGTTGCTTGTCCTGGCGAGTAAATGATGAGAACGGGTTCCCATTCCCCGTCTTCTTTGGCTTGACACATTCTCGTTTGAAGTGCCCCTTCTCACCACAGTTAAAGCAGGTCACTTTACTCTTGTCGAAGCCAAAGGTGGTGTCCTTAGTAGCAACCAAGTTCTGTCCAGTCTTTTTCACAAACTTCTTCGCCTCCCCGAACAGCACTTGCTAAGGCCCACATTATATCCATTCTTTCAAGCTCCATCTCATCCACCTGCTCGTAGTCCTCATCTGCCAGATGGCAGTTTCCAATCTTCCCAGCAACAAGTCCATCATATGAATGAACCACTGCTTCTAAGAGATCCATATGCTCTCGTGCTACTTCCACGGTCACATTACCGAAGTTCTCGGTCTTCAGTTTGGTAGCGTTTGCTTCTGATCCAATATGATGGGTACATGATGACCCAGACGTGTCTGATCCAGAAGGAGAAGCATGTGAGGGACCTGACGAGCTAGACACAAAAGCAGTCTGGAGGGGTGCTCCAGATGTCTTAGCTTGAGGCGTGGCGTTATATAAAGCTGGATTTTGTGTGTACAAGACTTCTGAGCTCTATACTTCATCCTTAGTGCTTCTTCTCGCAACTTAAGAATGAAGTCATTTATATCCAGCTTTACAAGGATTCCATTCTGTCTCAGGTTAGACACGAATGTAGCCCACTTATCAGCAACCCGTCTGCGAAGTTGCTTACCTTTTCTTCCATGGTAGTAGCCACTCCATGTGTATGCAATTCGCTCATCAAGTGGTAGAATCTATCTATGACTTCGTCCAAACTTTCATTACCAATTGATGAGAAGTTATCGAATTCCTTCTTTAACTCCTTTGCCTTGATTTCCTTCAATGATGCATTACCATCATATCTCTTCTCTAGCGCATCCCACAGTTTCTTAGACTGCTTGTTCTCGGAATACTGGTGGAATATGTCTTTGGGAATAGAGAGTGATCAATGCATAAACTCTTTTCTCTGCATTGTACTTTACTTTCTGTGCGTCTATCATCCCACTTAATGTTAGTTTAACTCCATCAGCTCCCACTGGTCTACTATAACCTATCTCAATGGCTTCCCAGAGATTAGGATCTACTCCATTAAGGTAGATCTCAAAACGTTGTTTCCAGTGGGGAAACTCATCTAAAGTCAAGAGCTTTGGTGGTTTATTGTGATTCCCCACCTCACTCTCAAGCAGCAACAGATTCTGTATCCTTGAGTCCTTCCCAGCAGTAAAGGCTGACATCTGATCTTCCATGATGAATAAACTTATAATCTAATCAAACAAACTTTCACTGATGCGACTGAAGGATGCGAATGAGCTAATCGTGTGTATAAGCTCTGCGATTGGTTCAATCGTGCGAATGAACTGGGCGATTGGTTCAGTCATGCGAATGAATCTGGTGCGTATGAGCTATGCGAACAAACGGTTCAATCGGCCGAATGAAGGTGCGACTAGGTCCAATCGTGCGTATGAGCAATGCGAATGGCGTCCAGTCGTACGAATGAGTCAGTCGTGCGATTGAAGCTGCTGGTTTGCGAAAATTTCTAGGTTTGACGGGTTTCAGCCGTAAAAATTCGAAATTTCACAAGTTCTAATCGCCTGAGTCCGTAGAAACCAAACGCCGATGAGCAGGGAACTTCCAAGATCACTTTTGATGCCAAAGATTGCGTTTTTAGTGTAAAAACACAAACTTTTATGCAATCTTGATTGAATCAACACGTAATCAAGAGCCAAAAGCTCTGATACCACTTGTTAGGACCTAGTATTCGACTGAAATACCTAGAGATCACGTGTATACCGGATCAAATAGTGCGGAATCCTATTTGATTGGCGATCCAATCAGTGAGAACACACGAAGAATCAATCAAGGATTGAAACTAACGTTAGAAATCGATAAGGAATCGATCTAATGTGTTCTATGAACTTGGAGAACGATTTGGAAGGTTTCTGGACGGCTAGGGTTCGTCTGGAATTGTACTTGATCGAATCCCTCGTTTTTCACGAATTGAGTTGTATTTATAGGTTGGCACTATTCAATCGTGCGACTGAACCATTAGTTTGGTTCAGTCGTGCGATTGAACCATGCGGTTGGTTCATTCGTGCGACTGAGTGTTCAGTCGTGCGACTGAGCCAATCTTATGTTATAGTCTTACGACTGATCCAGTCTCCTGGTCCAGTCGTGCGACTGAGTCAATCGTGTGAAGTTCTTCATGTGTATGGTTCATTCGCATGAGCCATTCGCATGGGAACTTCATTAAGTTAAGTTTGAATGTTTTAGTTAATTAATATATATTATATGTAATCATTCAAGTAATTATAAACCCAATCAATTCAGTCACGACTCATTATGAACTATTAAACATTATAACCACAAAACTATCAATATCAGTTCATTAATCATACCAAACAAGATCTATTACATCACATATCACCATCTAGGGACATACATGTATCAACATGTGATTATATGCCTTACATGTTTCATGGTATACTTCGAATCTTATCAATGCACACATGAACCTCAAATCAGATTCTAAGGCATTATGTGCCTAAATCCAATGGTTTTCAAAATGTAACACCCGGTTATTCTTTAAAGGAAAAGAAAAATAAGAAATGAAGAATAAAGAAAGGAAACACCAATAAACCCAAGTTGAGGGGTTAAAAGTGTGAAAAGGACAAAAGTACAAGAAGGTTGGTGTAAAGGTGGCATGGCCCCACCCTCACTTCCCATCAACTTATTCATTGGGTTCTAGAGAGAGAGAAAGGAAGAGAGCTGAAACACTCTCGGTTGAAGAAAAAGAAGAAGAGAATTGAATTCAAGGTAAAAATTTGAAGTTTTTAAGTGTTTGTGATGGGTTTTGTCTCGGTTATATGCTTATGTGCTTATGTGTTTGTGTGTGTGTTCGTGTGTGTGTGTGTTTGGTGTGTTTTTAGGTGTTTGAACTCATTTGCATACGGGTTAGAAGGAAGATACACCCAAAGTTGCACACAGGTGAGTTCTGGACCCTGGTTTTACTTATTTTAAACTCTTCTTGGGGCTGAAAATGTATTAAAACGATTTTCAATGTTTATGTATCTATACCCGTATGTATTATGCATGTTTGATGATGATTCTTAGATGCCTATAGGTTGTTCTTGTTTAGAATAGCCTTGGTAAGCTTAGAATGGATAGGCTTGATTTTTGGATTCGAAATTATCCTAGAAACATGTTGAGCAGAAGGTTCATGCGCCTAAATAAGGCCCATGCCCCTGAAAATGCCTTAGAAATGACTAAGTCTATATCATGCGCCTGAACAGTGCCCTCATGCACCTAGAAAATTAATCGGACGACTAAGTGTAGGGCCATGCGCCCCAATAGTGCCCATACGTCTGAATAACCCCATGCGCCTAAGTTTCCATACGTCCGAATAGCCCATGCGTTTGAGTGTCCATGCGTCCGAATGGACCATACGCCCGAATAGTATCCATGCGCCTGAAATAGCTCATGCGCCTAAGTGTTGAAAGGGTTAAGTGTTGGCTGATGGCCTGCATAATGATAAACCCCCAAACAGGGCCCATGTGCCCAAATAGTGTCAAGCGCTTAACACTTAGAATTTATTTCAGAATTTTTTGGGAGTATGTGCTTTTAGGGTTTTGACCGAGGTTTGACTAGGGCTTATAAATACTTGGTTTTATGCATGATGATTGCCTTATGATTGCTCCTTATTATTATTAATATTATTATTATTATTATTACTATTAGTATGTGACTTTACGTGGACTGTTTATTATCGTAACGTAAAGTATTACTAATAATAAAGTGAAAGAGCAATGAAGAAGAGAAGTGGAACTTAACTAAAACGTTAACAAGTCTTGCAAGCTTACAGGAGGTACACGACCATGAGGTCGTTAGCTCAACTGTGATGCGGGTTAGCTACCTTCAGATGCACACGGGGCCAGTCAATTGAGATTGGCGGACCTTTGTAGCGTACCCTAGGTGTTTGGGCCAACCTTATATACAGTATGTAGAGCCCTTGTGGGAAAAGAGGGCCCAACTCCATTTCCCCCGCGCACATAGTTTAGGGTATTGCTTATTGGTCCACATAGACAGTGAAAGATAAATATATAAAAGTACAGAGTAAACAAGGCAGACAGAAAAGAGATAAAGCATTACATGATTGTATAGTTAATGCGTGCTCACGTATAAAGAGATGAAGTTTTCATAAAAGAGTATTTTCATGTGTACCTACAGAAAGTTTTTATTACTTTTAAAACTAGAACTCACTCAACAACGCTGACATTTATACATTTTTAGTTGGCAGGTAATATTGCTGAGGATGGCACGAGGGTGAAGCTACTTGGCAGGAAAAGACTGACATCCATTCATACTTATTATTGTTGTTGTTTTGTAATGAAATTAAACAATTCTTTTGTATTTGGTTAAACAATAGTGTATTGCTTAACAACAGTGTTTTAATGAAATGAATGGTTTTTGTTAAAATAATTCCGCTGCGCAAGATTGTAGATTTTTAATGTTTAATGTATTTAATGCTGTGAATGACCAACTGTGAGGTCTCCGGGAACGGGGCCTTATACAAAATGATCTTTAAATCGTTATTTATGGTTTTCAAGTTTTGTCAAAGTCTATGTCCTATAACTTGAAACATGTAATGCTGGAAGAGCGTGATGTCTATATCTAGAGGTGTTCTGTCAAGGAAAGGTATTCATATAAATCCAAATCAACTGATGGATCCGTTTACCTTACCTGGGAACACTTGGGGTGAGTGTCCACTTATAGGCACGCATCTCTTCATTAAGGTTGTAGTTGACCTAATATTTTGATAAGCCAACATAATGCTTTGGTTTATAAACCGAATGTTACACTCGAAAGTCTTGTTATATTTAATCATCTTATGTTGATCTTGTCATCTTGGAACTTAAAACTCAGTATCCATTTTTCTTAGTGACCCTTAATAATTTTTCTGAATGCCTTTCCCTCAAAATCGCACTTATCATGAAAACCCATTACAATGATGCTCTCATTCTAAATTGAATCATTAATCAGAATAAACACGCTTCTCGTATCAACATTACACTAATGTAACTTTGAAACCTCAATTAAATAAGTAAACAAGAATCGATCATCTAAGAATCCTGTTAAAGTTATTTGCTTGGGAAGCTTCTATTAAATTCATATTCCATCCAAAAGTATCTTGAACTTATTTATCATGTTCGTTAAGTCGAGTTTCGTACTGATCTAAAACTCCGTGTTGTATTTGTGACAAAACCCTTCTAATTGCCTTGTACCATCTGAAATACAAAAGCTTATCAATTAAAATTCTAAAATTAATGATCTTGCACCCTTGGTTAGGAAACATGAAATCTTAAATCATAAAATTTTACACACTTGAGTATAGCATAGCACCATAACCAAAACTCAACGAACTTAAACTTTCCAAAAGATCATTAGAAGGCAAGAAATGAAACTCAAGTAGCCTCCTATCTTTAAAATCAGTCTCTTTGTGATTAAATTCCGGGATGAAATTTCTTAAAGTATGAGAGACTGTAACAACTGTCATTTTTCGAGATAAAACCCAAACCCGAACTCATTTTGAGTCTCTATTATTAAATTATGTAATAACTTTAATGGATCAAATACATTAAATATGTAATTTATTATTGTCAACTTGTAATAACTTACTAATTTATAAACAATTCTTTCATAAAGTTATAAAGATTTAATAAACATTTTCGCAATAAATAACTAAATGGAAAATTTTATTAAAATTTATTAAGTTATAAAATGAACTTTAATAAAATAATAAGTTTTATTAGTAGTTATGAATTTTTATAAATAATTAATTTAATTTTTTTAGTTTTATAAGTCTAAGATTTAAATTTTCCTTTCATAAAACATCGCAGCGGAATTACCAAAATATACATCGCATGCCATCTCATAAGGTGGCATACCAATGCTGGCATGATAACTATTGTTGTATGAGAATTCAGCTAACGATAAGTGGTCATCCCAACTTCCCCCAAAATCAATAACACATGCCCGAAGCATGTCCTCCAATGTCTAAATGGTCCTCTCTGACCAACCATAAGTCTGTGGATGATAAGCCATGCTAATATGTAACCTCGTCCCCATGGCGTCATGGAATTTCTTCCAGAATTTAGAGGTGATCTGGGTGTCACGATCAGACACAATAGACACTGGCACACCATGACGAGTTACAATTTCCTTGATAAATAGATCAGCCAACCTCTCGGATGAATATGTCTCGCGGATCGGTAGGAAGTGAGCACTCTTCGTCAAGCGGTCAACAATCACCCATATAGCATCATACCCTTTCGGAGTACGCGGCAGCTTCGTAATGAAATCCATGGTGATGTGCTCCCACTTCCATTCTGGTATATCCAAAGGTTGGATCTTCCCATATGGCTTCTGATGCTCGGCCTTCACCTGTAGACAAGTAAGGCACTTACTCACATACTCCACCACATCACGTTTCATACGCGGCCATCAATAATCTTTCTTCGTATCTTGGTACATTTTTATGACACCTAGATGAATGGAATATCGAGTCTTGTGAGCCTCATCCATGATCCTCATGAGTAGATCCCTAAAACGATGAACTCACACCCGACCAAAATGGTTTTTAACACCAAGTGTGTTCTCACCCAATTCCACGACCAAACCTCTCATTCTTTTAGAGTTAAGATGATATTCTTTCAATGCTTCATCTTGAAACTATTTAACTTGCTTCATCACATCAGAGGTCATGATTAGTTGATACGCCTTCGCCCGAATCGGCTCGGGCCTTTCCTTTCGGCTAAGGGCATCAGCCACCACATTGGCTTTGCCCGGATGGTAATCGATCTTGCAATGATAGTCCTTTATAAACTCCAACCATCGTCTCTGCCTCATGTTCAGATCTTTCCGCTCAAAGAAGTACTTCAAGCTCTTGTGGTCGGTGAAATTGGTGCACTTCGTCCCGTAAAGATAGTGCCTCCAAATCTTTAGTGCAAAGACCACGACTGCAAGCTCCAAGTCATGAGTAGGATAGTTGACCTATGAACCTTCAACTGTCGGGATGCATAGGCTATAACTTTTCCTCTATGCATTAACACACACCCCAACCCCGAGTAGGAAGCATCAAAATAAACCACCAGATATTCACTTCCATCGGGTAATGACAGAACATGAGCTTGAGTCAACCTCGCCTTCAATTATTCGAACGCCCTCTCTTGAGCTTGACCCCATACAAACTTCACGTCCTTTCGGGTCAACTTAGTTAGTGGAGAAGCGATCTTCGAAAAGTCTTGGATGAATCTTCTATAATAGCCCGCCAAACCCAAAAAACTACGGATCTCGGACGATGTCTTTGGAGAATTCCATTGCATCACCACCTCCACCTTTGTCGGGTCCACCATAATCCCGTCAGGATTCACCACATGACCCAAGAATTGAACCTCGTGCAACCAGAATGCACACTTGGAGAACTTGGCGTACAACTTCTCCTTTCTCAACGTCTCCATAATCTCTCGAATCTGACAGGCATGCTCAATCTCGCTCTTCGAATAAATCAGGATATCATCAATAAACACAATCACTGATTTATCCAACATCAGACGACACACCCGATTCATCAGATCCATAAAAGCAACTGGCGCATTGGGCAAACCAAAAGACATGACAAGAAATTCGTAGTGACCATAACGTGTGCGAAAAGCTATTTTAGGGATGTCCTACTCCTTCACCCTCAACTCATGGTAGCCCGATCGAAGGTCTACCCTTGAAAACCAACTAGCACCTTGAAGCTGATCGAACAAATCATCTATTCTCGGCAAGGGGTATCAGTTCTTCACCGTCAACTTATTCAGCTCACGGTAGTCAATACACATCCTTATACTACCGTCTTTCTTCTTCACGAATAGGACCGGAGCACCCCAAGGAGAGATACTCGACCTAATGAACCTCTTATCAAGAAGCTCTTACAACTACTCCATCAACTCTTTCATTTCCATCGGAGCCAACCGATCCGGTGCCTTGGCAACGGGTTGGGCATCCGGTACCAGATCAATCGGAAACTCGATCTCTCTGTTAGGTGGCACTCCTGGTAAATCTTTTGGGAACACGTCCGGAAAGAAACACACAACCGGTACATCACACAGTTGTGGTGTTGGCGTATCCACATCCTTTACATAGGCTAAATAGGCGCTACATCCACGCCTCATACACTTTCCCGCCACTGCCATTGAGATTACTTTCGGGATCGTCGTGACCGATTCCCATAAACAGTTACCAAACTCCCGCCAGGCACTGTCAAACGAATCATCTTCTTGCGACACACAATGTCCGCCTCGGAGTCCGCCAACCAATCCATCCTAAGAACCAAATCGAAACCACCTAAGGTCATCACGAATGGTCTAACAAACTTAGGACCTTCTAGCTCCACATCGTAGTTCTCTATCATGTCAGAAATCCTGGTAGACTTACCTATGGTAGTTTCTACATCAGAGGGCACATCAACATGTCTACTACTAACAGGCAGCTTAGCACAGAATGCAACAGAAATAAAACTTTTACTGGCACCCGAATCAAACAACACAAAAGCTAAAGTTTGGTTCACTAGAAACGTACCGGACACAACATGAGGGTCCGTCCTAGCCTCCTCCTATGTCATAGTGAATGCCCTGGTGCTCGCCCTCGGTCCTTCACTCCCCGTCTTCTTCGCCCTAGAGCCCTTTGCCCTCGGCTTCTTACAATCCTTACTTATGTGACCCTCTTCACCACAGTTAAACCACTGGACCATATGACAGTCCCTTGCCATGTGCCACGCCATCCCACATTTAAAGCACAAGTGCGACCCAAACCTACATTCCCCACTATGCTCTCTCCCACACCTACCACACTTCTTCATACCCGCACCCAACGCGACCACACGACAATCATCCACCCTTGCCTTCTTGCTACCTGTCGAGACATCACCCCGACCAAACCTCTTCCCATTCCAGTTTCGATCACCTCCACCTTCCTGCTACCTTCAGCCACCACCCCTACAACCCTCTCATCATATAACCTCCTTGCCAAATCCACTGCCGACCTAAACGTGCTCGGTCGGGCAGCGATCATATGCCTGCGAATGTCCGCTGGCAAACCCTGAATGTACCTCTTAACCTTCCGTGACAGAGGCGTCACCTGATCCGGCACCAGACCTGCCATCTCATTGAATTTGGTGGTGTACTATTGGTGTGTCATGGTTCCCGCCTCTAGTTGCAAGAACTCCTTTCAACCTTGTCCATTTCCCGGTGAGGACAAAACTCCTCAATCACCAATTTTTTCAGCTCCAACCATCTCATCCTCCCAATTGTCCAGCTACCCTCGGATTGGACTATATTGTCCCACTAGCACAGAGCCGAGTCCACAAAAGAGTGGGCAACAAACTTTACTTTCTGATCCTCCCGGCACTCATTGATGTTCAATACATCTTCTATTCTCTCACCCACCGGTGAGCAGAAGCAGCAGTGCCATTTCCATCAAAAGTAGGGGGCTTGCATCGTTGAAATGCCCCATAATTACATCCTTGTGCCACCTCCTCCACATGCTCTTCTTCTTCCTCTTCATTATCAGATGGAACCGTTTCAGGCTCTGGTTGCTCTCGTCCTCCCGTGACCTGTTCCTCTCTTGTCTTTCCCCTTCCCGTACAGCCTTGATAACTCCGGTCACCACAGATGATAAGATTGTCTGCATGAGCTGATGGACTTCTTCAACAACAGCCTCCTCTACTGAGGCTCTCAGATTGGCGCTCTCGTCGCCACCCTCCGGGTGAGGGGTCTCTGGTTCTTCGTGAACCACTCTTTCAACTCTGGGTCTTCCTCTCTTGGGTCGCGGCTCAGCACCAAGCCCATCACAACCACCTCCACCATAGGCTTTCAAAGATCTACCACTAGCCAATGACACGCACACTGAAAGATTCGAACACCAACACGGTCATTCAAGGGAACAACTCAGTTTATGTCAAGTATAGTAAGTCCCTAATTACAGTGGCTAATTGTGATTAGCCACTTACTTTACTCTTCATGCCCCAAGTATTACCTATCCTGACTACATCAGTATTTAAATCTACAAACAACACAAAAATGGATGCCATCCAAAAGAGCTGAGTAGCTGCCCCGTGCCATCCTCTGCAACATTACATGCCAACTGGAAACACATAAAAGTTAGCGTTGCTGAGTGAGTTCTAGTTTATAATAAAACATACTTTTCTTTCGTTAAAATCGTTCTTTACTTTCATGCGATCATACATCATACGTACACATAGATAATATCATTATTATCTTCATTATTCATTCTTTCATCATTGCATCTTTTCCTTTCATCAAAACCATGAACTTTACCCTTCATGCTCATGGTACTGGGTCTAATCCTGTCATAGACCTTCATTCACGGTGCACAACACCTCTGGCCATAGTACCTAAGATAAAGTTCAGGTATACCATTGTCATGTGCTATACCCTTCATGCTCATGGTACTTGACCTAAGCCTATCATAGACCTTCATTCACGATGCCTAGCACCTCTGGCCACAGTACCTAAGGCAAGCAACGATGGTTCCTTACAAATGGTCAATCACAAAGAAAGACCCCAATGTGCATCCTCTCGGGGTAGGGAACCCGCACACCGTTGGGCTAACACCTTTTAATGGCGTGTCCCGACATACAAGGCTTGCAAGACTTTCTTTACTTTCATCATTTATTAATGCATGCATTCTTCCTTCATGTTCCTCTTTTCTTTATCTTTCACTTTACATTACGTAATACTTTCATTTCATTCATTAACATAACACGTAGAGCCACAGGAAAGATAAACCTACATCACAATAAGGAACATCAACATATACAATCATCATCATACAAGGCAACATCATACATAACATACATCATGCATAACATTCAACAACATCAAAATGCCAACATAACCTCTAAGGCCACACAGTCATCTTACATGAACTTACGGGAATCTTTCACGTCAAACTTACATCTGCACTTTCCCTCGAAAGTCAGTACATAAATTACGTTTCCTCCGAGTGCACATGCCCTACTTGGGTGTATGGACACCCTTTAGTCGCATGGCCTCCAGGCGACTAAACATCATGCGATTGGACCAATGCGGATGAACACCTATGCGGATGAACACCCAATCATGCGAATGAAACTAATGCGAATGGACTCAATGCGGATGAGTCCTATGCGAATGGACCTAATACGGATGAAACTAATGCGAATGGACTCAATGCGGATGAGTCCCATGCGAATGGACCTAATGCGGATGAAACTAATACGAATGGGCATTTATGCGACTGGGCTCTCAGTCATGCGAATGAACCCTTGGTCGTGCGAATGAACCTCAGTCGCACCTCAATTGGCCGTATGGCGTCCATTCGGCCGCCTAGCCCTAGCTTATGTAGAATGCAGTTCATCCTGAACCCAATCTGCCATTTTTGACTTCCAAGCTCATCAAAACCCATTCTAAGCCCAAATCAACCATCCTAAACCTTAGGAATGCATACCACAACACCATTCAGGCACACATAAGCCCAAACACAAGACCCAAACGAATCATACACATACATACATAAACGGGTCAAACACACACACACACTTCAAAACCCGATTTTTAGATGTGTTCCAGCCCCAAAATCATTCAAAAACGTGTAAAAGAGCGGTCCTAGAACTCACACAAATGAACACAATGAGAAGAGCTTCGATTAGACCCGCTACCCGACGATTTTGCTCTCTTCAACCAACTCGAACCAACTTTTCTCCTTTTTTCTCTCTTCTTTCCTTCTTTGCTGAAATTTTGGAGTTGTGCGGAGGGTGTGGGCTGCCCTCCCCTCTTATGCTCCTTCTCTTCCGAATTTTCTTGCGTTTTGGCAAGTTTGGCCCCTAACTTTGAACTTTATTTCTTTTTCTTCTTTTGTCGGCTTCAAAGAAAATATTCGGGTGTTACACAAATTGAAACCGAAACACCACATTCAAAAATTGAATATGTTTCAACTTTGTTATTAACACCACTAATCGAATTAATTTAACAAAAACGCTTCTGTGGGAGTTTTGAATTCTAGCATATTAACCATTGTTATTAACATCATGTAACTATTATCATGTTATACTCGAAACACTCGAAACAAACTTACAACTCGAAACACCTCTTCTGGACACCTTAAACCAAAATTGAGTGAGGGCTTTTAATCATCATCACCATCCGAAGCTTCATACAAGATTAATTTGATATCAGAAACGTTTGAATCTCGAACTAACTATACCTTAGTCGTGGCTATCCTTATCATTAACTTCATCAATCCAAACTTAATCATTTAAGTCTCATATACTAAAATGCTCGGTTTCATCTAGGGATCAAAAGCCCTATGGTTGATTTCATTATCAACATTAAATCCATGTTCAATTTGATCCAAGAACAATCTAAGGTTTTATCGGATTTGGGGATTGTTTTGTATCTTTTCTTTTATAACATTGGAGGGCCGAGACCTAACATGGCCACGGCCCTTGGTTCACTGGTAACATACTTGTCCCCTCGAACAGGAGGTCCCCGGTTCGAACCCGAGGAACCTAATGTTTATGTTTTAAGGCTTTTAGGCCTTCAATTTAAATCCAATTTTAAGGCCCCGTTCCCGGGACGCTTACAGCTGGTCGATCATCACACATAAAACATATAATTTCATCATATTACATAAAAATGTTGCAGCGGAAACATTTAAACAAAACATTCCATTTCATAATAAAGACTTTTGAAAAATAATACATCGTTATCAAGTTACAAAATACATGTTGCATTACATCACAAAAGCATTATAAAAATGGATGCCATCCAAAAGAGCTGAGTAACCGCCCCGTGCCATCCTCAGCAATCATTACCTGCCAACTGGAAACACATAAAAGTTAGTGTTGCTGAGTGAGTTCTAGTTTTATAGTAAAACATACTTTTCTTTCATTAAAATCGTTCTTTACCTTCATGCGATCATACATCATACGTACACATAGATAACGTCATTATTATCTTCATCGGTCATTAACATCCATTCATTATACATTCTTACTTTCATTCATTCATTCCTCATTGCATCTTTTCTTTCCGTCAAAACCATGAACTTTACCCTTCCGTCACATGGTACCGGGCCGAAGCCTATCATAGGCCTTCCATCACGGTGCACAGCACCTCTGGCCACGGTACCGAAGATTAAGTTCAGGTGTACCATTGTCATGTGCTATGCCCTTCCGTCACATGGTACTGGCCGAAGCCTATCATAGACCTTCCATCATAGTGCACAACACCTCTGGCCACAGTACTGAAGGCAAGCAACAATGGTTCCATACGAATGGTCAATTAGAAAGAAAGACCCGGATGTGCATCCTTCCGGCGTAACGAACCCACACACCGTTAGGCTAAAACCCTACAAGGGGCGTGTCCCGACATCCAAGGCTTGCAAGGTTTTCATTACTTACATCATTCATTAATGCATGCATTCTTCATTTCGTTCCTCTTTTCATTATCTTCCACTTTATGTTACGTAATACTTTTATTTCATTCATTTACATTCCATGCAAAGCCTAGGGAAAATAATCATACATAATAATAAGGAACATCATCATAACATATAGCATCATCATACAAGGCATCATCATACATACATAGCATACATCATGCATAATCATATAACGTCATACATCATCAACATGTCCAACTTAGCATCGAGGACCTCAAAAGTCTACTTATATGAACTCCCTGGAACCTTCCATATCAAAACTTACATCTGCACTTTCCCCGAAAGTCAGTAAATAAACTACGTTTTCCTCAAGTGCACAAGCCCTACTTGGGCGTATGGGCACCCTTCAGTCGCATGGCCTTCCAAGCGACTGAACATCATTCGAATCGATAATATGCGAATAGACACCCATGCTAATAGACCTAATGTGGATGAACACTTGTGCAAATGGACCTAATGCGGATGAAACCTAGGGGTATAGACCTTAGTCGCATGACTTCCCATGCGAATGAGCCTCAGTCGCACGACTGGCTTGTGTATGGGCTCCAGTCGCATGACTCCCATACGAATGAACCTCAATCGCATGACTGGCATGCGTACGGACCTCAGTCGCATTCCTTTCGGTCGTATGGCCTCCAATCGCATGCCATTCGGTCGCATAGCCCTAACTAGGGCAGAATACAGTTCATCCCGAACCTAATCTGCCATTTTTGACCTCCAAGCTCTTCCAAACCCGTTTTAAGCCCAAATCAATCATCCTAAACCTTAGGAATGCATACCACAATACCATACAAGCACACACAAGCCCGAAATCATACATCACTTGCATCATACACAAACACATACACACGGGTCAAACACACACATTTCCAAAACAGGTTTTCACTATGTATTCCAGCCCCAGATTGGTTGAAAACAGGTAAAAGAGGGGTCCTAGAACTCACACAAACAACACCGTCGAGTAGAGCTTCGATTAGACTTGCTACACTTTGATTTTCAAGCTCAAATCCACTCAAACCAAGCTTTTTCTCTCTTTTTCTCCCTTTTCTTCTCCTCTCCTCTCTTTAGCTGAATTTTTGTGGGTGTGGGCTGCCCTCCCCTCTCATTCCGCTACTCTTCCAAACTTTCTCCCGTTTTGGCAAGTTTGGTCCACCTGACTTTGGACTTTATTTCTTTTTCTTCTTTCGTCGGCTTTAAAGAAAATATCCGGGTGTTACAAAAAATCAGTTTATAAAGTTGTTAAATTTTTAAGACACCGTATTATTTTCTGTAAATTTATTTAACAAAATATTGTAATATTTTTATTTATATTAGACAAATAATATATTTTGTTTATTTTCTTATAAAATAGACTTTAAATAGTGGTTTAAATCACTAAAATATTTGACAAACAATATCTATATATATTATTGTTTAAATGATGATTAGATTAAAAGCTATGAAAGTTTATTCAAACTTATAACTAAATTTCATTACAAACGATTTTTCCGTTGCATTTCTTTATACAAAAATGCTCAATTAGTATATTTTATTATTTTTTGAATCAAAAACATAATTAATTATTTTATTTTATTTAATTTGGTTAATAAAATCCCCAAATACCAACTTGAAACCTCAATCCTCGTTAATTCGTTAAAACTTATTATTAAGCTCAAATCTTGTAAACATTTATATTTAGGTGCACTGTGATAGTTTACGTTGGAACGAAGCCTATTATTATTCTTATTAAACATCGTTCTTATACTTGTTTCTCATGTGAGTAATCCATGCCCCCTTTTTACTTAATTTCACACCTTTTGGGTGAAACATATTAACTTTATAAACTTACACTTGTAAACATCTTGATATTTGTAAAAGCACATACAATTCATCTTCACCTTTTTGTCATGGTTATTGGTATTATTGTGAGTGTTATATAAGATACATTATATGTTGACAATCATTAACTATTGCTAGCCTAGTGACGTCATAGATCTATGGATTTGACAAGCCTATTTGGTGCTAAAGCCGATGTATTATCGGCTCCTGATGACGTATGACTTGTTCATCATGGGAACCAAGTACACTTAGCTAATCGTATAAACTTGTAATTTGTTCGAGGTTTGATTGTAGCTATATGTGTTCCATAAACTCGAATAATTTATAACCGTTGACATGAATTGCTACTTGTAAATCTTATATATATATATATGTGTGTGTGTGTGTGTGTGTGTTTAACCCATGGAAACTCACCAACTTTCAAAGTTGACTCTTTATTTTTAACATGTTTCAGGTTTAATACTTGAGGATCTCTTCTTGCTCATATAGGACTTGGACTTAGTTAGTTGAAAATCTTATGTAGTTTATATCTTGTTTGTAATGTAATGATTTAATTGTCTTGTATTGTTCAATGAAAATAATATTTAATATTATTTCAACTTATTAGTTCCATGTGCTATGAACAATCATTTCACATTCGTCCGCCTCGATGATTCCACCGTCCGTCGGGGTGTGACTGATTGGTATCAGAGCCATGGTTATAGGGAATTAGGTTATTTGAAATAGAATGACCTAGCCTATAAGTAAGTACCCTTACACATGAGTCCTTTCATGTATTTTATATGCCTAGATAGGATTTTACATGCTTACATGTTTATACTTGATTATGTGATTATATGCCTTATGTGTTTCTTGGTATACTTTAAATTTTATCAATGCACACATGAACCTCAAATCATATTCTAAGGCATTATGTGCCTAAATCCAATGGTTTTCAAAATGAGCTTTAAATCATTATTCATGGTTTTCAAGTCTCGTCAAAGTCTATGTCCTATAATTTGAAACATGTAATGCTAGAAGAGCGTGATATCTGTATCTCGAGGTGTTCTGTCTAGGAAAGGTGTTCATATAAATCCAAATCAACTGATGGATCGATTTACCTTACCTGGGAACCCTTGGGGTGAGTGACTGTTTATAGGTACGCATGTCTTTATAGTTGACCTAATACTTTGATAAGTGAACGTAATGCTTTGGTTTGTAAACCGAACGTTACACTTGTGTAGGATCGGGTTTTTCACTTAAACACAAGGATTTCTCTCAAACTCACTTATAGAAACACTCAAATCAGATGAAGTAAAGTCTTTCACAAGAGTTGATAATAATATAATAAATAGTAAATGAACACACAAAAATAAATTTTCAAGGCACTTGTATATATTACTTCTCAACTCAAGATGTTACAAGACTCTTACAAGCATGATAGATGAGTTACAATAAGAGACTATATATACTAGATCCTACAACCGGATATACTTTGATACTAGTTGGAAACCTAAGACTAAAGCGTATACTACAATGTTAAAGTTAAGGTATCTTAGATAAAGTATTATCTAAGATATGGTAGTCATGACATGTCCATGATTTACCATTTGTCACCAACTAAAGATGGCAACTGTACTAACATAAAAAGGTAAACAGTGGATTAAAGTATGGTCAACTGCATGGCTTTTGAGAAAACGCGATGTAGTATATCAGATATTTGCAGCGGAGTGTCAGGGAGACCATACTTATGTCCACTGGATAATAGCAGTGTTTTCTGAAGGTAAGTTGGCTTCAAAAGAACAAGTTCTTCCGAACCCACTTATACTTCGGAAGAGGCTTCTATACTTCCGAGGGTTGAGAACTTCTGTACTTTGGAAGTTGACTTCAGATCTTTCTCTCTAAGTCTTAAACTTCGGAAGTAGGTTCTTTGTCTTCGGAAGTTGGAATTTTTCCTTCGGAAGTAAGTTTTACACTGTCTTCGGAAGAGCTCCTTTTTCCTTCGAAGTTCCACACTTAGCTTCGGAAGTCCTTTATTTGTTGTACCAAAATCTTCTAAGTGACTTGGTTTTGGTGCACCAGCCTTTCTAGATCCAACAAACTCCCCTAGGCTGATGCTACCAAAACCTCACTTATTTCTGCTTCTCAAAGCTTTCAGCACCAGGGACAAAAGATATTTATCTGTCTCTTTGTTCTTCCCTGAAGTGCTGCTGAGAAGCTTGTACAAGTTATTGGTGGATAGGAGATCCAGTCTATCACTCTGAATGACATGTACCCTTTGTTGTGCCCCCTGAAAAGAGTTAGTTGACGGGAGTTATAGTCATACTCACATCTAACTATGGATTCAAGTTCAGGACCTTCAACCATTTCTAAAAAGGATTTGCCTTGGTTGCTGATCCATTCCTTTACTCCTCCTCTCTCAGTTTCAACTCTGCTTCAACCTTCCTTCTAGCAGTTAGCTCGGCCATATGAAGGCTGCCTAGATGATTTCTGATATGGGCAGCTACATCAGAGTTTGAAGGGTTGGAGAATGTCTTCTCTGCTAACTCAGCATTGTCAAATCTGCTTAAGTGTAGCAGAGATGAGGCACTCAGCCTGTTGAGCTCTTCATTCTCTCTTTCAACAACAAAGTTGTAAGAAGATTCTTCGAACCTCCACCGGATGATCTTCTTTCTAGGTGCAAGAGGTTGTCTTGGCACCCTGTCGCTTTTCTTGGTATCCGTAGAGTCACCAGCCTTCTCCTTAACTTCTTTTCTTCCTCATTCAAAGTGTCTGAATTGAGGCCAAGGAGATTTGCAGCTTGGTCCAATGTTCCTCTGGGCAGATCAAGAAATTGATCTCTAGTAAGGAAACTTGAGGATCCTTCAACATAGGTCAAATTGACAGAATCCTCCACACAGGAGATATCGCTCAGAGTTGTGCATTTTATGAGCTTTGTCTTGACTGCTTTGAATTCTTCTAAGGAGAGATGTTTAGAAGGCTGAGGGGATGGTTTGATAGGTTGATGGGTAGGTTGAGGTGTTTGGGTTCTGGCTAAAGTTTTGTGTTGGAGGATGGGTAGTTTAGGTGGTTGAGGTGAAGGGGTTGGTAGGAGTGATGGTGTAGGTTTAGGGGTGAATGGTTCATTGGTTGGTTCGGTTTTGATGGGGAGTGAAAAAGGTATGGTTTCAGGTTGTGGTTGGGTTTGAAGTTTGGGTTGAGTGGTTGCTTTGAAGGTCATCCCCTGTCCCCTTCTATACATCTCCTTCCTCTTCCCCACACGAATGTCAACCTTAATGTCACTGACATGTCACTGGAGAGTCTTTTCTGACATAGGACCCATCTGCCTGCCAGAGAAGCCATGAGCTTTGAGATAGCTCTTCATCTAGGCCTTCTCACCTATTTTCTTGGCAGCAGTCAGTCCTGCTTCCTCTTCCTTTTTATTCTTTTGCAAAAGCTTTTCCTTTCAGCTCTCTTTCTCTCTTTCTCCATTTGATCTTGCTCTTTGTTGAAGAGCCATAAGATCGTATCATTGTTATGTGGAGATAATTCTTCTTGAGAGAAACCTCTGGAGGTTAGGAAACTTATCCTTTCCCTCCCGAGCTGTAGACCAGCTTCTTTTTCTTTCCTCTCCCTTTCTTCTTCCAAGGCCAACTTTGCAGCTTCTTCTTTTTGTTGTTTTAGAAGCAAGGTTGCCTTTTCCAGCTCTATTAACTCCTCTAATGGTAGCAGGAGTACATCTTCAGTTGCAGCTTCTAGACTAACAAGTCTATCGATAATCTCTACTCTTTTTCGGTTGTTGACCGCTTCCTGGTTGGCTGCAGCTGCTTTGGTACTTGCATCTAGCAGTTTTCCAGTTGTCAGCCTACCTTTTCTTTTGAGTTTCTTCAACCTTTCTTCCTCTTAAATCTCTGCCGAAGTCATCTTCCTCTTTCCTTTGATGTCTTTGAAAGTACTAGACTTTGGGGGTTCTTGGATAGAAGATTCAGGTTGAGTAGTAGAGCTGGGAGCTGGAGTTAATGCTGATGTTAGAGCTAAAGGCTGAGTGAGAAAATCCTCTTTATTAACCTCAGATGTGAGTTCTAGGATTGCATCTGTGACTATTAGATCATCGGATAATGTGAATAGTCCTTCCGCAGCAGCAATCTCAGCTTCGGAAGTTTGAACTTGTTCTTCCGAGGCTTTGAATTGTGCTTCGGAAGTCTGTGAAAATGCACTATTTGTCCCAACAGTCTCAGTTGTTGGGCCATCAGTCCTTGTTTCCCCTTTGAAGTTAATCTTAGGTTCCACTTGGACCTTAGGTTGACCAACTTCCTCAATAGTGGTAGAAGGTGCATTTATCCTCCGAAGCTCTTGAGCTCCGAAGTAGATCACACACATATCAGGACTTGGCTGTTCTATGAGAGATTCTAACAAGAACTTGTTAAAGAACCTATTAAGATCTTGGAGCATCCTTTGATCCACTTGAATAACAACTGGAGGAGGCTCAGGGAAGATTGAAGCTTCTTGCACAGGATATTTTGATCTCAAGGAAGTGAGAGCTTGACTTTGGGTTTCCTCTTGTCTTTGACTTTGTCTCTGAACACTCTCCCCCTTATTGGTAGCAACTACCTGAGAGCTTGATGAGCTAGAGGAAGAGGTCAAGGAGACCTGAATTGGTACATGCCTAACAGACCTCTCAATCTGTTTCTCAGCTAGTTTGGCCTTGAGAGTTTCAATCTTAAGTTGCTGAGTGGCAGACCTATCCTCTAAAGTCTTGACCTTGGATTCAAGATTTGAGACTTTAGAAAGTAGGTCTTGAATGGTAAGTTGCATTCTTCCCTCATCTTCTTTTGAAGAATCACGGGGAGATTAGGTAACATACCTTGTATGTTCATCCTCACCACCAGATATGGTTTCTGAGCACCCTAGTTTCCCTTGCTCAAAGATGTCTCTTTCAAAGTCATCAAAGGGCATGGTTGCCGTAGATTCAGTCTCAGTGCTATTACCACTATCATGAGGATCCATTGAGAATCCTTTAGTAGTGGCAGCTGAATCTACATGAGTCCCCTCCATATCAGTGGGACTCACCTCAGTAAAGGTTTGCTGATGGGGGCTAGAGATAAGAGGTCTCTTTGGGCTCTGTTGATCCTTGAGAGGGTGTTGTGGATCAACTTCATTACCCTTGAAAGACATAATCTCTTCATAAGCTCCAATTAAAAGGTCAGTAAAGGATATGGAAGTGAAACCTAATGACCCGGGACTTTGATCAATGTCTAAAGGCATTAAGCCTGTGATAGGGCTATCCCTTTTTGGCTGCTCCGGGGAGTATAGAGACTCACCCTGAGGGCTTTCAGCTTGGGTTGTGGGCTCATGGGTCTGAGACTAAGGAGACTCAGGACCCATATTAAGGTCAATTATGAAAGATGGTTGGACCTCAGGCTGAGTGGGAGCCCTTTGTTCCACTCTAGCCTTTTTGTGTAGAACATGAGGAGCTTGTTCAATCAGAGAAGATTGAACAATGGTTCGTTTGGGACGTCTCTGATAAGTAAAGGTAATGGTTGGAGAAGGTAGATTTGGTAAAGTGGGGGTAGTTGCTGGTGTGGGTTCATCACTTGTGGGGTTAACAGGGATGTCACCAGGAGCCATTGGCTCAATCATACCTAGAAGAAGTGCAGTATCTCTTCCGGTGAAGTTGGTGGACACTCTCTTCAAAGTCTTGAAGATTGTCGGCCTCATTTGAGGAGCAGTCAGAGCAGCTACACAGACAAGCCTGCTTTGGTCTAGCTCGCAGTTGATTATGTGCCAGAGAAACCTGGGATACATGAAGAATGTGTCCTTTCGAAGATTTCCCATGAGGTTAGTCAGAACAAATCTTGAATAGTTGAAGCGGAGGCTTTTCACCAACCCATGAACTAGGCACCCAAGTTCATATGGGATTTAATCCCATCCCCCAGATTTATTCGACAAGCAGTGAAGAACCACGTGTAGCAGGAACTTCCATTTGTAAGAGAAGTTAAATTTGTAGACAGTTGACCTGCTAACGTCTCCACCATATCCCATTAGGGAGATAAGTATTGTCCAAATCTGCTTTGGGGAATTCCATTGGAGCGCCCTCATCATGAAGCTCTAGATGCTCCCTCATGATCTGTTCAGAATGACCAACTCCTGGCCACAGATGCTCGATCGAATGACACGAACCCCATTTAGGGTTTCAATCTGACCATTTGCCCAAAATTCAGACATATGGTTTGAGTAAATTGTGGGGTTTACAGTCAGAGCGCTGTAGTAAGAAGATTGGGTTAAAAAGGAGATGATATCTGAGAAGTCAACATCCCTTGAAGAATCAAGAAGTGTGACTTGGTTGTGCTGAGGGTTGAAGGCCATTTGGAAAGATGAATGGGGATGATTTGAGCTGGGATAAAATGCAGTAGTCGAGAGGAGAAATTTCTAGGGCAGTAAAATTTGCAAGTAAGAAAATGAAATTGAATAGTCGAGATTATTTAAAGATTGTGGAAAGGCGGTAATGGGGTTAGGGATAAGGTGATGTGATGGTTTAGTGGATGAAATGACAGTGGGGGTATGGTTAAAATCAGTTAAATAATCCAACATCATTAACAAAATCTTTGCTTTTTACAGTGTGGGGCCCTAGAAATTTACGTTACACAGTGAAATCTCTCTTTCGAGTGTAAAACATTTCCGAAGGTAACTTGTCTTCCGAAGGCAATTCTTACTTCCGAAGCAAAAACTTTGCTTTCAAAGGTTAGAGTTGCTCCTGAATAGAGAATTTGTAAGTTTCGGAAGTAGATCTGATATACTGTTGGACCAAAAGAACCAATGAGCCGGATCAGAAAAACCTTAAGTCCCACAGACGTCACAACAACTGCTGAAGTCCACAACAGCTGAAGACAAAGTCTGAAGACAAGTGCTCAAGACAAAGTCTGAAGACACAAGTGCTGAAGAAAAAGTCTGAAGACACAAGTGCTGAAGACAAAGTCTGAAGACACAAGTGCTGAAGACAAAGTCTGAAGACAAGTGCTGAAGACAAGTCTGAAGACACAAGTGCTGAAGACAAAGTCTGAAGACACAAGTGCTGAAGACAAAGTCTGAAGACACAAGTGCTGAAGACCAAGTATCAGACGTTATCACAACAGCTGAAGAGTTCTTCTTCAGTAGTTGTGACGGTTTTCTTTCAGTAGTTTTTATGTTTTTCTTTTCAGTAGTTTTGTAAAACGACTGAAGAGCTTGTTCTTCAGTCGTTGTAGTTTCAGTAGTTTCGTATCAGTAGTTTTTATGTTTTATACTTAGCACTCTGATATGTTCTAAGTAGTTGTGAACATTTCAGTAGTTTGTTAAGTTTTAGTTATTTTTGTAATAAATCTTCCAGATGTCACTATCCCGTGATATCAGCAGTGATTGCACTCTATATAAGGAGTGTCAACCTAATTGTAATCGGTGAATGATTGAGCAGAAACATTTGATATTATTGAAACATTCTTTTTCACAGAAATATATTCTCTCGTTACAACCGTATTTGTTCTTAATGCATACGAATATCAATTCTTGCTATAATTTGTCTAATTCTTGTCTTATTCTGCTGCGTTACACTCTAATCCATCAAACTTGAGATCACTGATCCTATCAAATGGTATCAGAGCTGGTTAATCATTGATCGATCTAATAATTGATCATTGAAACTGCTATCCAAGATCCAAGTTTGATTGAATTAGCATTTTTGCAAGAAACGGTTTAGAGATTGAATTTTCTGTGTTTTTGGTCATTTATCTTGAGATTTATTCTTAGTTTTTATTGAGTCTGTTGTGGTCTGTGTAAAATCTTTTAAAAGCTTGAATTAAATTGTATTTGGACCTAAAATGACTACTCCTTCCAATGATCCTCACAATACTGGTTCCTCAACCAAGCCTCCGATGCTGGTTAGGAATGAGTACAACATATGGCAACGACGAATGCTCCATCACCTGTCTGTTAACAGCTCAGGTTGTCGGACATCAGTGGTACATGGTCCATACAAGCCTATGGTGAATAACCCGGAAACCAATCAAATGGTTCCGAAGAGGAGGGAGCAATACTCAGATGAGGATAAGAATTGTTTGAGATTGATGCAAAAGCCCATGGAATTCTGGCCATGGCACTGCCCAATGAAATCTATTCTGGGCTAATGCATTATGAAACTGCCCATGACCTCTGGAATGCCTTGAAAGAACAATTTGGAGGAACAGATGAGGTCTTGGCAAATAATAGAGAAATCCTTGCCCCAACAACATGAGACATTCTCTCATAGGAAGGGTGAGACTGACTCAACAGTTTGAGCGGTTCTCTTGTTTGATTCGCTGAATTAAAAATGGTCAAACATGAGTACACCAATAGCCAGATGAATAACAGATTTCTCAGATCACTGCCTGAGAGATGGGACACATATACTATTGTCCTACGCTCCAGTGCAAATTTGGACAAACTATCTCTCACACCAACTCCATGGGAAATTGCTCACATTTGAGAGAGAGAGAATAGAAACAAAAACTGTCATCATCTAGAAAGCTCACTGATGATTTTGTACCAGGAAACACTGCCTTGGTAAGTCATGAGTCAGAGTATGCAGGATCAGAATGCCACTATGATAAGCATATTGATTTCACCTCAAACAATTCTAATCATACCTTTGTGAGTGTTGATTGTCATTCTGGTAATAATAGTGACAATCTATGCTTTATCATGGATGATTTGAAGGGCATTGCTGACGATGATTTAGAAGAGATGGATATTTTGAGCCAAATGGCCTTGATCAATATCAGATCTCAGAAATTCTACAAGAGAACTGGCAGGAAATTTCCTGGACTCTTTGACAAAACCAAAGTCGGTTTTGAAAAGAGCAAGTTGAAGTGTCACAAATGCCACAGGCTTGGACACTTTGCAAGAGAGTGTAGATCAACTGGATCTAACACTTCTGCACCTTTTTGACTTTTCCAAATAACAATTCACAATCCAAAGGGCAACATTCTGCTGGTTCTAGTCATTCATCACACCCTCAATCTCCTGCATATTTGTGTCCTCAGGGTCAAATGCCATATCCTTATCCCTGCTATTATATGCCACAGTCAAATCAAGTTCAAGCTCCTATTGTACCACAATCTCATGCACTACAAGAACCTCAACCATCTCCATCTCAATCACACCTCATCACAGCTTCTTCACACCTGGAGTCGTTGACTGGAGTAGCTTACATATAACTTGTCTGTCACACTGAGCAATACTATGCTGGTGCCAGTCAACATGGTGGTGAACACCCTTTGGAAATCTTGCTCTCATGGCCCTGGAGTCTATTGAGGGTTCCTGTTCAAATGCATCATCTTCACAGGTAACTCAGGTATCTTCAGAGGCTAAAGCCAAGTTATGTTCTGAATCATGCATAGCTGCCTTTGTCTCTATTAGAGAGGCAAATGTAGCATTAATAAATCAAAAACTTGAGTTTGAGAAAACCATTTTCAAAAGAAAAGCTGAGTATGAGTCTGCTCTTAACAGTAAAAGTGATGAGATTTATAAGCTTAAATGCCAATTAAATGATGAAAAGGCCAAGCTAGAGGTTATTCTGGAAGACCACAGGAGTCTTAATGAAAAACTTGCAGTGATCCAAGTTGAGTGTGAATGTTGGGTCTCATCATGCAAGGGATTTGAAATGCTTCTTAGCAAGCAAACTGCTTCAAATGTGAAGTTTGGCATTGGTTACAACCATACTGCTCCACCAACAGACTTTACTCCTAACTCCATAGTTAAGTCTGAAAGTGAAAGCAATCTCCAAACCACATTATCGTGTGAGTCATTCTCCAATGATAATCTAAGATCAGAGAATGAAACCAGTGTTAAGATCTCAACAATAATTGACTGATGGTCTAACTACTGAGACTCATATGAAGCTGAGTACTTCAGATGTTGTTCCTTAATGTACCCCAAGTACTGAAAGAGACCAACCATCTAAAAAGCATTTCAAATCAGTTGAAATACAAGGACTAACAACTGCTGAGAATCCATCAAACGTCTATTAGGACGGATGGAAAACAGTTGAATTACCAGTCTTCAGCTGTTACAAATCCTTTAGTACCTAGTACTGATAGGAGGAAAGTACTGAAGATCACACCTTTAGTAGTTTCCACTTCAGCAGTAAAGATGTCCAAGATGAAGAATAAACCATGTGAAATTTGTGGTAAATTCAATCATCTATCTGATGAATGTTGGTACAAAAAGGGTTTAAAGCTCCAAAGGGATGAGCTCATTAAACTAGAATAAATAAATGAAAACTGAGTTTGAGACCAAGTTTGTACCACAATCATCTCAACCTGATAAACCCAAGGCCTTACCCAAATCCATTAAGAAGGATAGTTTTTATCAGAAGACAGCTGATATTGTTCCTCATAAACATAAGACTAAGTCTGTGAAATCTAAGAAGGAGGAAATGGTGGGTCATAGGAACTCATCAAAAACAAGCTCTTGAGTGTCAAATGAACTGAAAGCTCGAGCTTCAAATCAGACACAGCTTGTTATGATGGTTCAGCATCTGTTGGGGAGAGTTAACCAACTTGAAGCCACTGTGACCAAACCACTAGAGAGGAATCCAGGTCCAAATCTATTTCAGCACCATCTCCATCTTCATCAGCTGTTAATCATGAGAAACCAGCTATGGTTAAATCTGTTGATAAAGTCAGTCCCAAAACCAAAAAGGTTTGGGTCTCCAAAGCTAACTAGTTTCTATGATTTTGCAGGGTTCTTCAGCATGCCAAAGAAGCATCTGGTATGTGGACAGTGGAGGATCCATGCACATGACTGAACAACTCTCTTCTTCATGATTACTCTCAGGAAAGAAGGGTTTGTCTCATTTGGAAATGATGCTAAAGGTTACATCATTGGAAAGGGATTGTGTCTAATGGAGATATTAGATTTGATGATGTCAACCATGCGAGAATCTCAAATACAATCTGTTGAGTGTCAGTCAGATGTGTGACAAAGGACATGTTGCTCTTTTCACAAGCCAGAACTGTAGGATTCTGTCTTCCAAGGTCTGAGCCTGATTGACAAAGTACTGGATGATAATACTCTCCTGAAGGCCAACAGGATAGGAAGAGTATATGCCTTGGATCTGTCAAAGAAAATTGAGTTAAGAGGCCATCCATGCTTGTTCTCCAAGGCCTCTCTTCAAGAATCTAAACTGTGGCATAGAAGGCTGGGTCATGTTAATCTCAAAAACATGAATCAGCTGATCCACAAGAGTTTAGTGAGAGGTCTTCCAATAAAGGAGTTCAATTGTGATGAAATCTGCACTGCATGCTTAAAAGGGAAACAACATAAAGTTTCATTCCCAACCATAGAAGAATCCAAGTCTAATGTCTGCTCACAACTACTGCACATGGATCTTTTTGGTCCTGTGAAGGTAATGAGTATGGCAAAGAAGAAATACTGTGTGGTAATTATGGATGATTACTCTAGATATATGGAACTTCTTCTTGCATTCAAAGGATGAGGCTGCTCAGTCCATTATGAACTTTGTGTTACACGTTGAGAAGCAGTATTCCCTACCAGTTAAGTGTGTGAGGAGTGACAATGGTATTTAATTCAGAAACCACACTCTTGATGAGTTTTACTTGTCAAAGGGAATCAAGAGGCAGTATAGCATCCCAAGGACTCCAGAGCAAAATGGAGTAGTGGAGAGAAAGAACAAGACACTCATTGAAGCTGCAAGTTCCATGTTGGCTGATTCTGGTCTGCCACTGACTTTTTGGGCTGAAGCTGTCAATACAGCTTGCTATGTACAGAATAGAGTTCTAGTAAATCAGAGGTTGATGAAGACTCCATATGAAGTTATTCATTATTTGGCCCCTTTGATTTCATTCTTTAGAGCATTTGGGTGTCCCTGTTACATTCTCAACACAAAGGATCAACTCCAAAAGTTTGATTCTAAGGTGGATGCAGGGTATTTTGTTGGGTATTCATCCACTTGCAAGGCTTATAAAGTATTCAACTGTCGGACAAAGATAGTTGAAGAAACCTTGCATGTGAATTTCAATGAATCCCCTAAGGATACAATTCCACAAAACCCTGTGAAGTTGTTTGATCTGGACATTCTGCAATATGTTCCTTATCAACCACCTGCTGTTATAGATCATATGAATCCATCATCTTCTGTAGTTAGTCATCCATCTGGTGTTACTGATGATGATGATGATATCAGTAATCACCTTTTCAAGTTTAGTGATCAACTACCTGATTCAGCTAGACCTGATGTTCCTGTAGCTTCAGTAGCACAATCCACAACAAATGCTGATGAGATTTCTACAACTTCAACTTCCTTTGAATTACCATCAACTGATTGGTTTCAAGGAAATGCTTCACCATCACCATCTGTTGCTGCTGAGCCTACTACAAACACTTGCACAGATCTTATTATGTACCAAGATCTGAAGAATCACCCTATGTCTCAAATCATTGGTGATATCCATGCTGGCGTTTCAACAAGAAGTCAATTGTCAAAATTCTGCTTCTATGCTCTCTTCATTAGTCAGCAAGAGCCAAAGAACTATCACATTGCTTTAAGGGACAATGGAAGGGTTTAAGCCATCCAGCTTGAGCTTCTTCAGTTCAAGAAACAGCAAGTTGGGAACTGGTTCCTCTACCTCCAGGTAAGTGTGCAATAGGCACTAAATGGGTGTTTAGGAACAAAACTGATGAAAATGGGCTTATTGTTAAGAACAAGGCCAGACTGGTTGTACAGGGGTTTTCACAAGAGGAAGGTATTGATTATAATGAAACCTTTGCCCCTGTAGCCAGACTAGAAGCAATTTGATTGTTTTTAGCTTATGCTGCTTTTCACAACCTTAAAGTTTTTCAAATGAATGCTAAAAGTGCATTTTTGTATGGGAAAATTAAAGAAGAGGTTTATGTATGTCAACCACGAGGCTTTGAGGACAATAAACATCCTAATTGGGTGTATAAGCTTGATAAGGCTCTCTATGGGTTGAAACAAGCTCCTAGAGCCTGGTATGAGACATTATCAAACTTTCTTCTGGAAAATAATTTCACTAGAGGCTCCATAGATAAGACTTTATTCATTAAGAAAGCTGGGCAACATAATCTACTTGTTCAAATTTATGTAGATGATATTATTTTTGCATCCTCTGATCCACAGTTGTGTGATGCCTTTACAAAGTTGATGCAACAGAAGTTTGAAATGAGTGCCATGGGAGAATTACACTTCTTTCTGGGTTTGCAAATCAAACAAAAGGCTGATGGAATTTTCATTCATCACTCCAAATACACAAAAGATCTTTTGGAAAAGTTTGATTTACAAAAATGTAAGCCCTGTTCTACTCCCATGTGCAACACCACACAACTGGATACATATCAGAAATGTAAAGTGGTTGATGAAACACTTTACAGATGTATGATTGGGACCTTGATGTACTTAACAGCTTGTAGACCAGATATTATGTTTGCTACATGTGTTTGTGCTAGATTTCAGGCTGCACCTAAGGAGTCTCATTTGATTGCAGTCAAGAGGATCTTTAGATATCTGCAAGGCACTCCATCTCTAGGTTTATGGTATTCTACTAGATATTCTGGTAAATTAGTTGCTTTTTCTGACAGTGACTATGCAGGGTGTAAGTTGACAAGAAAGTCCACTTCTGGAGGATGCCAATTTTTAGGCAACTGCTTGATTTCTTGGCAGAGTAAGAAGCAGACCTCAGTTGCTACATCAACTGCTGAAGCAGAGTACATTGCTGCTGCAAGCTGTACAACTCAGGTACTCTGGCTTCAAAACCAATTATTGGATTATGGCATAACAGAGACTAAGACCCCATTGTTAATGGACAGCTCTTCAGCTCTTTGTATTGTCAAGAATCCTGTCCAGCACTCTAGGACTAAACATATTGAAATCAAACCATTTTATTAGGATTGTTTTGAAAAAGGTCTGATTGATCCAAAATTTGTTCCTAGTGCTGATGAGCTTGTAGACATTTTCACTAAGCCCTTGGATAGCACAACTTTCCAAAACCTAGTGTTAAGGCTTGGTATGCTGCAGCTAGAATAAGTGACAACTACTGATGATCTCAGCTCACAAGTGCTGATGATCATTAGTTTATTATTGTCATATATATAAGTACTGAAGTTATTTTCCCTCCGGAAGTTTTCTTTAAACTACTAGAGCTTAACTTCTCAGTATTCAAGTACTTTATTTAATAAAACAATTGATGTAGTTACAACAGCTGATGTAGCTACAACTACTGTTGTCAGAAATACAAATACGTACTGATGTCCTATGAAACATCTGAAAACAGATGAAAACGTCTGATGAGTATGTGTTGAGGACAGTATGAAACAGCTGAAAAGCAATGAATTGACGACAACTACTGATGAGCCTTTTTCTCTTCAGTAGTTTCCCAACTGCTGTTTCTTTCTAAACAACTGAAGCAAAACCATGTCTTTAGTAGTTTCACAACTACTGATGACTAACACCAATCTTCAGTTGTTTACAACAACTGATGGTAAAACCAAGTCTTCAGTAGTTTCCCAACTACTGATGACTAATACCAAGTCCTCAGTTGTTTCACCACCTGAAGTCAAAACTGTCTTCAGTAGTTTTATAACTACTGATGACTAAATCTGAGACTTCAGCTGTTTCAATGTCTGATGGTTAAAGCCAAGTCTTCAGTTGTTTTATAACAACTGCTGATCACACCAATACGGTCAGTCATTCCAAACCTCTGAAAGTTAATACCACGTCATCAGTAGTTTCAACAACTGATGACTAACACCAAACCCTTCAGTCGTTTTCTAACCCTACCCTTTAAATACCTTATCCCACCTTCAGAGTTTTTCCTTTCTTCTCTTCTCAAACCTAACGTTCAAAAACTCTGTAACCTCTCTTCATCAATGGCGACCATGCAACTAAAACCACACACAACTGTGTCGCACATCTCACAAAATCCCATACTGCACCAAGTTTCACAACGCCATTGATTTAATGGTTCAGTCACCTTACACAACAGCTTTTCTGTTAAATCCCACCATATATGCCGAATCTCTTAACCAATTCTGGACAAACGTCACTCTTGTCTCTGAGGAGAATGACACAGAGTCTCTTCAATCGTTTTTCCATCGTCAAAAAGTGGTCATTACTCCAGACACTCTTCGCCAAACCCTCAATCTGGATGATGCCACTTTCCCAACTGGTTATCCAAAGGGCACAATAGATCAATCATTTGCCCACCATGGATACCAGGGTAACCTGAGTGCATCCACCATATTGAAGAAACATTCCAGGATGCCGAACGTCTCCTCTTTCACATGGTAAATGTCTGCCTTGCCCCCAAGACTTCATCATGGGATCAAATGTCCACAAGGTGGCAACAGGTAATGTACTCCATCCTTGAGCAACAACCTTTAAATTTTTCTGAAATGCTATTTTTAGAGCTCAAGGATATGGCCCAAAACAACTTGCTAACCGTTGGATATTATATCCTCGTTCATAATGGACATAATTGAAAACCATCTTCAAGCTGAGGGACTTGTTGGCCTGGGAGTCCCTGCTACGGCTGTATTGCCTGAAGTATACTCCCGGCACAACTCTGACCAATCACTAAAAATGGCTGCCAAGCTGCGCAAACCCACGCAGCTGGAACCCACAGCCACCACCTCCAAATCCAAAGTCCCCACCAAACCCACTAAAAAGAAGTCAAAAAAGGCTACTCAGGGAAATGAGTCCCTTGAGGATGCCCCTGCAACACCAACGCAGGCTATATCCACTGGTTATAACCCCCTAGTGGATACAAGGACTTCACCAGCCACAGCAGCTCAGGATTCCTCTCAAAAGGAGCCTGCAACAACCAAAGAAGGGGTACCCACTAATCTGGGATCTTCCTCATTTGAGGAGATTGCCATTGAAGAGCACCATTCTCCCCAGGTGCATACTGCTTTTACCCCATCTCCCACTGCAACTGCCCCACAAAGTCCTACTCTCATTATTGCAAACGTACTGACTCAGCTGCATGCCTCTCCTCCTCCCCAACAAACACCAACAAAGGGGAAAACCACAACAATTGAGGAAGAGGATCAACATGCTTCTGACAGCCCACAACACCAGGGTTTAACTGTTCTATCTCCTGGTGTAGATATGCAGATACGAACATCTGGTGAGGCTGCCACCTCTTCTGAATCAGCACATGATCAGACTGAGGCTGGTAACATAGCTAAGACCTCACCAGAGGAAACAGCTAATGAAGGACATCGTCCTGAGGCTGGAAGTCCCCAGTTCCAAGAAAAAGGGGCACATGCTAAAACTGGTCTACACCCAGTGCATGTACATCCTGCTACAAGCAGGAGGTCAGGTGATTCAGCATCTGCTGATGATGACCTGGGCTTCTTTTATGATGTTCTGGCCCAGAACACAATTCTTGAGGAAGAAGTCAGTAGACTACAAAGACTACTTGACCAATTCTCTCAAAAAGCAAGTCCATCTGCCACCAACATAAACCCACAGATGGCACCTTCACCTGAAGGTCTCCCACACACTCAGCCACTCAAAACTTCCGACCCACCAGCTTCTATTTTTGGCACTGCTTCTCAGGGACATAACCCCTCTGAGCAAACAGCTGCTATCTTTCAGCAATCCCTACCTCTCATCACCCCAATGATCACAGACATTGCGATCAAAACCATGGATGTGAGGCTTCCCTCAATCATACAACCCCTGGTGGAGGAGATTGTGAGCACAAGGCTTTCTGCTACTCAAACCCTTGCAACCAATGCAACCAAAAAGGGGGAGAGTCAGTCAGTGAAAGCAAAGAGGAAGAGCATAGAGGGGAAGAAAGAAAAGGAGACTGAGAAGGAAGAGGAGTTTGTGAAGGGAGCTAACATTGATCAAGTGGGTGAAAGTCACAAAGACTTTCATGTCACATATAAGAAGAGGAAGGTTGAAGGAAAAGAAAAAGAACTCGAACTCGATGAGATGATCAAAATGGCGGATGCTACACACAGTAAATCAATGGACTCCATTATTGATCAACTGTATAGACGGGGTTCGATACTGCACAGCTTGACTCAGAGATTAGGAGACTTGAAGTTGAAGAAATTAACTCAAGATGGGCAAGTTATGATGCATTAGAAAGAGAAAGACTAGAGATCATGATCAGATTCATTGCAAAGTACCTTGGGAGATCATTGATCGAGATTAAGTCATGGACCAGGGACAGTATCTTGGCAATAACCACCAAGATCTGTTCGTCTGAATCATACACTAAGGGATTGGTGATTGAAGCACTAAATGAGGCAGGTGCTGGGAACAGAAAGGAACTAGCAAAACACTCAAAAGCCTCACTCACTACAAGAATGCTAGAACAACCTGCAAAACCTCCCACTTCAAAATCACCACTACCACAACCCACTAAACCAATTCCTTTACCCTCAAAACCAACAGCCGATGATGCACCCAAGAAGAAGAAGAGAAGGGTGTTGAGGCTAGAAGAAGAAGAAGAAGAGGATGATGAGGAAGAAGATAGGATGCCTCTTTCCGCAGTCCTAACTTTGCCTAAAGCCAAACCTATGCCCATCACTCCCACCTCACAGATGGAAGCTGTGAGAGTAAAGATAGAAGAAGAATAGCAGCAAAAGCTTCATGATGATGAGATGCTGAAAAACATAGACAAAACTTATGCTGCTTCTTCATCAATAATCAGTATGAAGAAAGAAGCTCTAAGATTGTACACCCTTGCTAACACATTTCAATATCAAAAGGAAAAGGTGAGAATATGGCCTGATCCTAGGGTGGCTCACAGAATTGTGAAGACATTCCTTCAAGATACAAGGGCCAAGTAAAAAGGATCATAGATGAAGAGATCACAGTGGTCCTTGTAGTATCACCCTGGGAAATTGTAGAAGATTTCAATAAGGCCTATGAAAGTAACAACCACCTAAAAGATGTTAGAGAACAGAGTAATTAAAAAGGGGTTAGTCTACAAGAGGCTTGAGAATTCAAACAAAATGAGCTCAGTCTGTTACTTGAAGGTACTCACCCAGATGAGTTTGCATACAGAAAGATTACAACAGTTGAGCTCAAAAATGGCAAATAGGCTAAGTACATTTCAGAGCTGTATGGGCATGAAGGACTGTTTGATGGTGGAGCTAAAAATCTTACCATGGAAGAACAAATTATGTTTCTCAGAGCATACACCAGAGAATCCTACAGGCTTATACATGGGAAGTAGATTTCATGGATAGGACCACAGCCCTGTGTCAGTTCCCCAAAGTCAGGGCTCTTATCCATACTATGCCAACCAAATTTCAGAAATCTATTCCCAGGCCAGTGCTTAATTGGGTCATCTTTTTAGCTGATCGATAAGGAAAAAGACCAATCTTATCACCAACAATAAGTGGGACCTCAATAAAGTTAAGGTTTTGGCTGTATTGGTTCAGGGGGAGTTTGTTGGACCAAAAGAACCAATGAGCCGGATCAGAAAAACCTTAAGTCCCACAGACGTCACAACAACTTCTGAAGTCCACAACAGCTGACGACAAAGTCTGAAGACAAGTGCTGAAGACAAAGTCTGAAGACACAAGTGCTGAAGACAAAGTCTGAAGACACAAGTGTTGAAGACAAAGTTTGAAGACACAAGTGCTGAAGACAAGTCTGAAGACAAGTGCTGAAGACAAAGTTTGAAGACACAAGTGCTGAAGACAAAGTCTGAAGACACAAGTGCTGAAGACAAGTCTGAAGACACAAGTGTTGAAGACAAAGTCTGAAGACACAAGTGCTGAAGACCAAGTATTAGACGTTGTCACAACAGCTGAAGAGGTCTTCTTCAGTAGTTGTGACAGTTTTCTTTCAGTAGTTTTATGTTTTTCTTTTTAGTAGTTTTGTAAAACGACTGAAGAGCTTGTTCTTCAGTCGTTGTAGTTTCAGTAGTTTCGTATCAGTAGTTTTTATGTTTTATACTTAGCACTCTGATATGTTCTCAGTAGTTGTGAACATTTCAGTAGTTTGTTAAGTTTTAGTTATTTTTGTAATAAATCTACCAGATGTCACCATCCCGTGATATCAGCAGTGATTGCACTCTATATAAGGAGTGTCAACCTAATTGTAATCGTGAATGATTGAGCAGAAACATTTGATATTATTGAAACATTCCTTTTCACAGAAATATATTCTCTCGTTAGAACCGTATTTGTTCTTAATGCATACGAATATCAAATTCTTGCTATAATTTGTCTAATTCTTGTTCTTATTCCGCCGCGTTACACTCTAATCCATCAAACTTGAGATCACTGATCCTGTCATATACAATCAATCGTTTCTTCCAAGGCCAAAAATTCTTCCGAGAAGAAAGTTATCCTTTGAGAAATTTTGCTTCAGAAGATATGACAATGTCTTCCGAAGGTTAATTTCTCTTCGGAAGGAATTTACACATAGAAAATTTCAAAGAGAATTTCTTGTAACAGGGCTTAAATTGTATTGACACAAGACTTAAATATTAAAAAGGTTTTCAAAAGAGATCAAATTAATCAATGTTTATCATCCGAATAGCTGTTATGAGATACTTGAACCTTTGTTCATCAAAAGCTTTGGTAAAAAGATCAGCATATTGTTCATTTGAATCAGCTTTGATTAACTTGATTAGATTTTTCTCATGAATATCTCTAATGAAATGATACCTGATGTCAATGTGCTTAGTCTTGGAGTGCTTCATTGGATTTTTAGTAATGGAGATAGCACTGTTGTTGTCAATATGCATAGGAGTACTCATAAAGTTAAATCCATAGTCTAACATCTGATTTTGAATCCATAGCAGTTGAGCACAACAGCTAGCAGCAGCAATGTATTCAGCTTTAGCAGTTGATGTACAGACACAGGATTGTTTCTTGCATTGCCATGAGATGATCCTTCCACTAAGAAATTGACATCCTCCTGATGTTGATTTCTTATCAATATTGTAGCCTCCATAATTACTGTCAGAGTATTTATAAAGATTGAAATCCTTGTTTCTGGAATACTAGAGACCTAGTTTGGATGCTCCTTTGAGGTATCTGAGGATTCTCTTAACAGCAGCTAGGTGAGAACCTTTGGAGCAGCCTGATATCTTGCACAAATGCAAGTAGCAAACATGATATCAGGTCTATTGGCTGTTAGATACATCAGAGAACCAATAATTGCTCTATATTGATGTTGATCAGTATCCTTCCCCTCAAGGTCAGGACAAAGATTATGGTTTCTAGGTATGGGTGTCTTGGCAGGCTTGCAATCCTTCATCTCAATTCTTTCTAACATGTCAGAGACATATCTAGATTGATTAATGAAGAACCCTTCCTTCAGTTGCTTTACCTGAATTCCAAGGAAAAAGTCCATTTTTTCCATGGAGCTCATCTTAAACTTCTTCTTCATAATGCTCTCAAAGTCCTTGCACATTTGGTCATTTGAGGAACCAAATATAATATCATCAACATAGACTTGTACAAGCAAAATGTCCTTTCCAGACTTTTTGATGAAGAGATTCTTGTCAATGGTACCTCTAGTATAGCCATTCTTTAGAAGAAACTGAGACAGAGTCTCATACCACAGCCTAGGTGCTGGTGTAGCCCATATAAAGCTTTATCCAGTTTGCACACATAGTTGGGGTGCTGTGGATCTTCAAATCCTGGAGGTTGGCATACATAGACTTCGCTATCAATATCCCCATATAGAAAAGCACACTTGACATCAAGCGGTATACTGTGAAGTCCTTGGATGCAGCATAAGCAAGGAAGATCCTAACTGCCTCAAGTCTTGCAACTGGTGCAAAGACATCAGTATAATCGATTCCTTCCTCTTGAGTGTATCCTTGAACCACAAGTCTTGCCTTATTCTTGATGATCAAGCCTCTATCATCTCTCTTGTTTTTGAAAACCCATTTGGTGCCTATAGGTACTTGACCAGATGGTAGCGGACATAGGTTCCATACCTTCTGTCTCTTGAATTGAAGCAGCTTCTCTTGCATCAACTCAATCCAGCTACTATCTTTCAAGGCATCTTCTACCTTCTTGGGTTCCATCTGAGATAGAAAGCATGAGTACAGGCAGACATTCCCTTGATGAGTCTGTCCTCTTGTTCTCACACCCTCAGAGACATTCCCTATGATGTTCTCAGTTGGATGAGTGTTGTGAATCCTGAGACGAGGAATCACTTCCAGTTGTAGAGATAGATCCAGGTTAGACATATTCTGCTCAGGAACTGGAACACTCTGTCCAGCTGCTGTTTCAAAGTTATTCAATGAGGATTGATTGAATGAATGAGAAACATCATCAATAGTTGGCTGTGAAGTAGTATTAATAGTTGCCTGTTCCTTCAAAATACTACCTCCTTCTTCCTGGTGTTGTGGCGGATCACCTGATGAGTTTTGAGGCTCAGTAGGTGATTCACTTGTTGAAGCTTCACTATTCCTTGATATAGTTAAACTATCAGATCTATGAATAGTGGAAGCTTGGTGTATTGCAGCACTTGGAGAATTTGGTCTAGGCCTGGGAAGCTCAAACAGTTGATCATTAGCAGCAGCATCAACATCATTTTGAGCACCTATTCCAACTGAAACATTCTCATAAGAGGGTTTAGAATAGTTTGGAAACAATTCTAAATCAAAGATGTGATCAGGTCCATTCCCCCTAACACAAGGACTGTGCTCATTAACAACTATATTGGATGACTCCTCAAATTGTTGATTCTTAATATTGTATACTCTGTAAGCTTTGGAGCTAGAGGAGTATCCAACAAAGATAGCATCATCCGACTTTTTAGCAAATTTTGCTAAATTGTCCTTCGTGTTAAGTATGGTACACCTGCTGCCAAGGACCTTAGAAAGCCAATGATCGTGGCCTCTTGTTCCAGAGCTCATAAGGGGTTTTTCCATGGGGCTTAACTATAAGAACTCGGTTCTGCACGTAGCATGCAGTGCTGACTGCCTCTGCCCAGAATGTTAGAGGTAGCTTTGAATCAGCTAACATAGTTCGAGCAGCCTCAATAAGTGTCCTGTTCCTCCTCTCAGCAACACCGTTTTGTTGAGGAGTTCTGGGAGCACTATATTGTCTGGCAATCCTTTTTGAGTTACAGAATGAGTCAAAAACGAAGTTCTTAAACTCAGTCCCTTGATCACACCTAATTATTTTAACCTTGTGATCAATTTGATTTTCTATTTTAAAAATAAAAGATTTTAATGTTTCAGTAGTTTCATCTTTAGTTCTTAAAAAGAATACCCATGTGAATCTTGTAAAATCATCAACTATCACAAGGCAATATGATTTCCTTCCAATTCTCATTATACTTGTGGGACCAAAATGATCCATGTGCAATAAGTGCAATGGAGTAGTGATAGAGTTAATACATTTGGATTTATAAGACGTCGTGTGTTGTTTCCCTTTCAGGCATGCAACAAGGTTGTCTTTGAAGAAAAGGCAAACCATGTACCAAGTTATTTTTAGCCAATTTATTCATTGTCTTAAAATTTACATGACACATATGTTTATGCCACAGTGTTGACTCATCACTATCAGCTTTGGAAAGAAAGCATGATACTTCACCCATTGGGGAAGCATTGTTCATATCAAGCTTGTACATATCCCCTTTCCTAGGAGATCTAAGAAGCACTAATTCCGGAGGAATTGTCATCCCTGGTTTGAGGATAATGCACTCATCTTCTGTGAAAAGCATTTGGTGCTTTTGATCACAGAATTGAGAAACACTTAACAGGTTATGTTCAAGCTATTTGACAAAGTTAACTTTGTCAATTGTTAACTTACCATTGGATATACTCCCTCTGCCAGAAATATATCCTCCGGCCTCACCTCCAAACTGGACAGACCTCCATCATAATGTTGAAATTGTTGAAGGAGAGATCTGTTCCCTGTTATGTGCCTGGAGCATCCACTATCTACAATCCAAATGTTGTTATTCTTGTCAAATGGATGTCCCTGCAAATAAGATGAGATGATTAGTTTTGATTGGAAACCCAAGCTTTATTGGTCATGGGTTCTTCCAAAGATAATGACATAATTGAATCAAAATTTATGCATGGGGGTTCAACAAAGGTCTTTGAAGAAGAGGTTTGGGCTGCAGCATCTTCCTTGATCTTCCAGTCCACCCTTTGGCTGATCTTGGAGGATGAGCTTGTTGAAGCTTTTGCAGCATGGTCTTCTTCCGAAGCTTCTTTCTTTTCGGAAGAAGTACTCACCACCTTTTCTTCCGAAGCAGTCTTCTTCTGGGATGGTTTCAAGGGAGCTTTCTTGTTCTTCTGATTTTTGACAGCTTTAGCTTCCGAAGCCTTTTTCCTTTCGAAAGAAGAATCTTCTTCCGAAAGCAGCCTTGCTTTAGAAACAAGCTTTCCCTTTTTCATCACTTGAACCATTTGATATGGTCCAAATGAGAAACCTTACCTGACTTCTTCCTTTTTAACATTATTTGCATAATGTGTGCTAGCAGGATTGTTATTACAATCCCTCTAGCACACATTATGCAAATGATGTTAAAAAGGAAGGAGTCAGGGAAGGTTTCTCATTTGGACCATATCAAATGGGTCAAGTGATGAAAAAGGGAAAGCGTGTTTCTAAAGCAAGGCTGCTTTCAGAAGAAGATTCTTCTTCCGAAAGGAAAAAGGCTTCGGAAGCTAAAGCTGTGAAAACTCAGAAGAACAAGAAAGCTCCCTTGAAACCATCCCAGAAGATGACTGCTTCGGAAGAAAAGGTGGTGAGGACTTCTTCCGAAAAGAAAGAAGCTTCGGAAGAAGACCATGCTGCAAAAGCTTCAACAAGCTCATCCTCCAAGATCAGCCAAAGGGTGGACTGGAAGATCAAGGAAGATGCTGCAGCCCAAACCTCTTCTTCAAAGACCTCTGTTGAACCCCCATGCATAAATTTTGATTCAATTATGTCATTATCTTTGGAAGAACCCAAGACCAATAAAGCTTGGGTGTCCAAACAAAACTGAAATCTCATCTTATTTGCAGGGACATCCATTTGACAAGAACAACAATGTATGGATTGTAGATAGTGGATGCTCCAGGCACTTGACAGGGAACATATCTCTCCTTCAAAAATTTCAACATTATGATGGAGGTCCTGTCTAGTTTGGAGGTGAGGCCGGAGGATATATTTCTGGCAGAGGGAGTATATCCAATGGTAAGTTAACAGTTGACAAAGTTAACTTTGTCAAGCAGCTTGAACACACTCTGTTAAGTGTTTCTCAATTCTGTGATCAAAAACGCCAAATGCTTTCACAGAACATGAATGCATTATCCTCAAACCAGGGATGACAATTCCTCCAGAATTGGTGCTTCTTAGATCTCCCAGGAAAGGGGATATGTACAAGCTTGATATGAACAATGCTTCCCCAATGGGTGAAGTATCATGCTTTCTTTCCAAAGCTGATAGTGATGAGTCAACAATGTGGCATAAAAATATCTGTCATGTAATTTTAAGACAATGAATAAATTGGCTAAAAATAACTTGGTACATGGTTTGCCTAAAAAGGAGTTTTTCTGCAAAGACAACTATGTTGCATGCCTGAAAGGGAAACAACACAGGATGTCTCATAAATCCAAATGTGTTAACTCTATCACTACTCCATTGCACTTATTGCACATGGATCTTTTTGGTCCCACAAGAATAATGAGAATTTGAAGGAAATCATATTGCCTTGTGATAGTTGATGATTTTACAAGATTCACATGGGTATTCTTTTTAAGAACTAAAGATGAAACTGCTGAAACATTAAAATCTTTTATTATTAAAATAGAAAATCAAATTGATCACAAGGTTAAATAATTACGTGTGATCAAGGGACCGAGTTTAAGAACTTCGTTCTTGACTCATTCTGTAACTCAAAAGGGATTGCCAGACAATATAGTGCTCCCAGAACTCCTCAACAAAACGGTGTCGCTGAGAGGAGGAACATAACACTTATTGAGGCTGCTCGAACTATGTTAGCTGATTCAAAGCTACCTCTAACATTCTGGGGAATAGGTGCTCAAAATGATGCTGATGCTGCTGCTAATGATCAACTGTTTGAGCTTCCCAGGCCTAGACCAAATTCTCCAAGTGTTGCAATACACCAAGCTTCCATTATTCACAGATTTGATAGTTTAACTATATCAAGGAATAGTGAAGCTTCAACAAGTGAATCACCTACTGAGCCTTAAAACTCATCAGGTGATCCGCCACAACACCAGGCAGAAGGAGGTAGTATTTTGAAGGAACAGGCAATTGTTAATACTACTTCACAATCAACTATTGATGATATTTCTCATTCATTCAATCAGTCCTCATTGAATGACTTTGAAACAGTAGCCGGACAGAGTGTTTCAGTTCCTGAGCAGAATATGTCTAACCTGGATCTATCTCTACAACTGGAAGTGATTCCTCGTCTCAGGATTCACAACACTCATCCAACTGAGAACATCATAGGGAATGTCTCTGAGGGTGTGAGAACAAGAGGTCAGACTCATCAAGGGAATGTCTGCCTATACTCATGCTTTCTATCTCAGATGGAACCCAAGAAGGTAGAAGATGCCTTGAAAGATAGTAGCTGGATTGAATCGATGCAAGAGGAGCTGCTTCAATTCAAGAGACAGAAGGTATGGAACCTATGTCCGCTACCATCTGGTCAAGTACCTATAGCCACCAAATGGGTTTTCAGAAACAAGAGAGATGATAGAGGCTTGATCATCAAGAATAAGGCAAGACTTGTGGTTCAAGGATACACTCAAGAGGAAGGAATCGATTATACTGATGTCTTTGCACCAGTTGCAAGACTTGAGGCAGTTAGGATCTTCCTTGCTTATGCTGCATCCAAGGACTTCACAGTATACCGGCTTGATGTCAAGTGTGCTTTTCTATATGGGGATATTGATAGCGAAGTCTATGTATGCCAACCTCCAGGATTTGAAGATCCACAGCACTCCAACTATGTTTGCAAACTGGATAAAGCTTTATATGGGCTACACCAAGCACCTAGGCTGTGGTATGAGACTCTGTCTCAGTTTTTTCTAAAGAATGGCTATACTAGAGGTACCATTGACAAGACTCTCTTCATCAAAAAGTCTGGAAAGGACATTTTGCTTGTACAAGTCTATGTTGATGATATTATATTTGGTTCCTCAAATGACCAAATGTGCAAGGACTTTGAGAGCATTATGAAGAAGAAGTTTGAGATGAGCTCCATGGGAAAAATGGACTTTTTCCTTGGAATTCAGGTGAAGCAATTGAAGGAAGGTTCTTCATTAATCAATCTAAATATGTCTCTGACATCTTAGAAAGATTTGAAATGAAGGATTGCAAGGCTGCCAAGACCCCATACCCAGAAACCATAATCTATGTCCTGATCTCGAGGGGGAGGATACTGATCAACATTGGTATAGGGCAATTATTGGTTCTCTGATGTGTCTAACAACCAGTAGACCTAATATCATGTTTGCTACATGCATTTGTGCAAGATATCAGGCTGCTCCTAAGATGTCTCACCTAGCTGCTGTTAAGAGAATCCTTAGATACCTCAAAGGAGCACCTAAACTAGGTCTCTAGTATCCCAGAAACAAGGATTTTAATCTTTATGGATACTCTAATAGTGACTATGGAGGCTGCAATATTGACAAGAAATCAACATCAGGAGGATGTCAATTTCTTGGTGGAAGGATCATCTCATGGCAATGCAAGAAACAATCCTGTGTCTCTACATCAATTGCTGAAGCTGAATACATTGTTGCTGCTACCTGTTGTGCTCAACTGCTATGGATTCAAAATCAGATGTTAGATCATGGATTCAACTTTATGAGTACTCCTATCCATATTGACAACAACAGTGCTATCTCCATTACTGAAAATCCGGTGAAGCACTCCAAGACTAAGCACATTGACATCAGGTATCATTTCATTAGAGACATTCATGAGAAAAATCTAATCAAGTTTATCAAAGTTGATTCAAATGAACAATATGCTGATCTAATTACCAAACCTTTTGTTGAACAAAGGTTTAAGTATCTCATAACAGCTATTGGGATGATAAACATTGATTAATCTAATCTCTTTTGAAAACCTTTTTAATATGTAAGTCTTGTGTCAATACAATTTAAGCCCTGTTAAAAGAATTTCTCTCTGAAACTTTTAAGTGTAAATTCCTTCCGAAGAGAAATTAACCTTCGGAAGACATTCTCATATCTTCTGAAGCATAATTTCTCAACGATAACTTTCTTCTCAGAAGAATTTTTGGCCTCGGAAGAAGCGATTGATTGTACATCGGATCTACTTTCGAAACTTACAAATTCTCTATTCGGAAGCAACTCTAACCTTCGGAAGCAAAGATTTGGCTTCGGAAGTAAGAATTGCCTTCGGAAGACAAGTTACCTTCGGAAATGTTTCACTCGGAAGAGAGATTTCACTATGTAACGTAAAATTTCTTGGGCCCCACACTTAAAAAGCAAAGATTTTGTTAATGATGTCGGATTATTTAACTGATTTTAACCTTACCGCCATTGTCGTTTCATCCACTAAACCATCATATCACCTTATCCTAACCCCCATTACCATCATTCCACAATCTTTTATATGATCTCGACTATTCAATTTCACTCTCTTACTTGCAAATTTTACAGCCCTAGAAATTTCTCTTACTCAACTTTACCTAGCTCAAATCATCCCCATTCAACTTTCCAAATGGCCTTCAACCCTCAGCACAACGAAGTCGCACTTCTTGATTCATCAAGAGATGCTGACTTCTCAGATATCATCTCCTTTCTAACCCAATCTTCCTACTACACCGCTCTGACTGTAAACCCCACAATTTACTCAAACCATATGCCTGAATTTTGGGCAAATTGTCAGATTGAAACCCTAAACGGGGTTCGTGTCTTTGATCGAGCATCTGTGGCCATCATTTCTGAACAGATCAGCAGGGACCATTTAGAGCTTCATGATGAGGGTGCTCCAACGGAATTCCCCAAAGCAGATTTGGACAATTCTTATCTCCAAATGGGATATGGTGGAGACGTTAGCAGGTCAACTGTCTACAAATTTAACTTCTCATACAAATGGAAGTTCCTGCTACATGTAGTCCTTCACTGCTTGTCGAATAAACCTAGGGGATGGGATCAAATCCCATATGAACTTGGGTGCCTTGTTCATGGGTTGGTGAAACGCCTCCACTTCAACTATTCAAGATTTGTGCTGACTAACCTCATGGGAAATCTTCAGAAGGACATATTCTTCATGTATCCCAGGTTTCTCCAGGACATAATCAACTGCGAACTGGAGCAGAGCAAGCTTGTCTGTGCAGCTGTTCTGACTGCTCCTCAAATGAGGTCGACCATCTTCAAGACTTTGAAGAGAGTGTCCACCAACTTCACAGGAAGAGATACTGCACTTCTTCCAGGTATGACTGAGCCAACGGCTCCTAGTGACATCCCTGTTAACCCCACAGGTGATGAACCCACACCAGCAACTACCCCCACAATGCCAACACTACCTTCTCCACCCATCACCATCACTTATCAGAGATGCCCTAAACGAACCCTTGTTCAGTCTACTCTGATTGAACAAGCCCCTCCTGTTCAAACCAAAAAGACTAGAGTGGAAACATGGGCTCCCACTTAGTCAGAGGTCTCTCCATCCTTCTCTTTTGACCTTAATTTATGTCTTGAGTCTCCTCAATCTCAGACCCATGAGCCCACAACCCAAGCTGAAAGCCCTCAGGGTGAGTCTTTATACTCCCCTGAGCAGCTAACAAGGGACAGCCCCACCAGAGGCTCAATGCCTGTAGACATTGACCAAAGTCCCAGGTCAGTAAGTTTACCCATCCTATCTTTCACTGACCTTCTATTTAAAATTGATGAAGAGATAACATCTCTCCATGGCAATGAAGTTGATCTACAACACCCTCTCCAAGATCAACAGAGCCTGGAGAAATCCCTTATCTCTAGCCCCCATCAGCGACCAATACTGAGGTGAGTCCCACTGATGTGGAGGGTACTCATGTAGATTCAGCTGCCACTATAGAAGGTGCCTCAATGGACCTTGTGGACAGTGGTAACATTTCTCAGACTGAATCTATGGCAACCGAGCCTTTGATGACTCTAAAAGAGACATCATTGAGCATGGCAAACCAGGGTGCCAAGAAACCACATCTGGTGGTGAGGCTGAACATACTAGGTATGTTACCTCATCTCCCCATGATTCTTCGAAAGAAAATGAGGGAAGCATGAAACTTCTCATTCAAGATCTTCTTTCTAAAGTTTCAAACCTAGAATCTCAGGTTAGGAATTTAGAGGCAAGATCTGCCACTCAGCAACTTGAGATTGACAATCTCAAGGCTCAACTAGCTGAGAAACAGACAGAGAGGTCTGTTAGGCATGTACCTATTCAGGTCTCCCTGACTTCCTCCTCCAGCTCATCTAGCTCTCAAGATGATGCTACCAAAAGGGGGAGAATGTTCAAAGACAAACACACAAGGAACCACAGAGCCGACCTTCCACTTCAACATCTTCCTCTCCCATCATCTCTACGCCTGAAACATCTCAAGTCACTATTGAGATTGATCCAAGGATTCTGAATAATCTCTACAGACTCTTTACTAAGTTTATGTTAAGATCTTCCTTTGAGCAGCCAAGCCATGATGCTGCAATGATATACTTTGGAGCAGAAGAGCTTCAAAGGCTGACTGCACCTTCTACCATTGTGAAAGAAGTTGGTCAACCTAAGGTCCTCATGGAACCTAAGATTCAATTCGAAGGGGAAATGGGAACTGATGGCCTAGCAACTGAAACAGTTGGGACAGAATCTGCATCTCCTTTAACTTCTGAAGCTGAAGTTAAAGCCCCAGAAGAACAAGCTGAATCTTTCGAAGCTGAAATGGAAGCTGCGGAAGGCCTGTTCAAAATGTCCGAGGAACTGATCATCACAGATGCTATCCTGGAAATGGCATCTGAAATGAGCAGTGAGGACTTTCCTATTGCACCTCCATCTCAAACACCATCTTGACTATCTCACAATCAGAAACCTCTCTCCAAGAACCACCACAGTCAGGTTCTTCAAAGGATAAAGGAAAAAGGAAGATGACTGCGGAAGAGCTTCAGGAAGAGGAGAAGATTGAGAAACTTAAGAAGAAAGGAAGACTTCAGACTGAGAAGTTGCTAGCTGCTAGCACAAAAGCAGCTGCTCCTAATCAGGAGGTTGTCATCAATAAAAGAAGAGAGCAGATCATTGACCAGCTCATTGAAATAGGAGCTGCCAATGAAGAAACACTCCTGCTACCATTAGAGGAGTTGGTGGATCTGGAGAAGGCAACCAGGCTGAGACTTGAAGAAGAAGCCAGGTTGGCTTTAGAGGTAAAGGAAAAGAAACAAAAGGAGGTTGAATTGCAGCTGAGGAGAGACAGGATAAACTTCCTACTCTCTAGAGGCTTTGATCTTCAAGAACTCTCTCCACACAACGATGATACGATCCTCTGGCTTTACAACAAAGAGCAGGATCAAATGGAGAAAGAAGGAAGAAGTCTGCAAAAGAAAAGGCCAGAGAGAAGAAGAATAAAGAAGAAGAGGCTAGGGTCACTGCCTCCAAGAAGCTTACTGAGAAAGCCTAGATGAAGGACTATCTTTGGGCTCATGGCTTCTCTGGTAGGCAGGTGGGTCCTATGTCTGAAAGGACACTCCAACGGATTGTCAGTGAAATTAAGGCTGACATCCGGATGGGGAAAAGAAAAGAGATGTATAGAAGGGTAAAAGGGATGACCTTCACTGCTTCTACCCAACCACAACCTGAACCTTCACCCTCACCATTCACCATTAAACCTGAACCTTTCACCCTGAACCCACATCACTACCCACTACTACTCCCTCACCTTAACCACCTAAACTTCCCATTATCTAACCCAAAACACTAGCCAGAACCTCTGAACCTAAACCTACCCATTTACCATCCAAACCATCCCTTCAGCCTTCTCAGCATCTCTCCCTTGAGGAGTTTAAAGCAATCAAGATGAAGCTCACTACTTTGAGCGAAGTCTCCTGTGTAGAAGACTCCGTTAACATTACAGGATCTTCAAGTTCCATCACAAGAGACAGATTCCTTGATTTTCCTAGAGGAACTTTGGACCAGGCTGCAAGACTTTTGGGACTCAATTAGACTCTTTAAATAAGGAAGAAAAGAAGCTCAGAAGGAAACTTGTGACTCTGTTGGATACAAGAAAAAAGGAAAAGATTCCTAGTCAGTCTCTTATGCCTAGAAGGAAGATAATCAAGTGGAGGTTCGATGAACCTTCTCACAACTTTGTTGTGGAAAGAGAGAATGGTGAAGTCAACAAACTCAATGCAACCGCTCTATTACACTCCAGTAGATTCGACATTGCTGAGTTAGCAGAGAAGCCATTCTCCAACCCCTCCAACTCTGAAACTGCTGCACTCGTCAGAAATCATCTCAGCAGTCTTCATTTAGCTGAGCTAACTGCAAAAGCAAAGATTGAAGAAGAGTTGAAGTTGAGAAGACAGGAAGATAAGGAAAGATCTCCCACCAAAGGTGTTGCCTTTCTACAGATGGTGGAAGGTCCTGAATTGGAACCTATAGTTTGATGGGAATATGATTACAGTTCCCATCAACTAACTCTTTTCTGAGGGCAACAACAAAGGGTACATGTTATCCAAGGTGACAGACTGGATTTCTTGTCTACCAAGGATTTGTACAAGCTTCTCAGCACCACATCAGGGAAGAACAAGGAGATAGACAATATTTGCTCTCCTTGGTGCTGAAAGTTTTGAGAAATCGAGATAAGTGAAGTTTTGGTAGCATCAGCCTAGGGAGTTTGTTAGATCAAGAAGAAGGCTAATGCAACCAAAACTAGATCACTTAAGTTATTTTGGTGCTGCATGCAAAGGCTTCCAAAGCATATCATGGAACTTCCAAAGGTTGTAGAGTTCTTCCGAAGACAAAGGGAAAGTCCAACTTCCGAAGATAGAACTCTACTTCCGAAGACAAATGCATACTTCTGAAGTTCAAGACTTAGAAGAATAAAGTAAAGACCACTTCTGAAGTATGATGAAATGAAGAAGTCTCCAAGCCTTGGAAGAAGCAACCTCATCCGAAGTATAAAGTGGCTTCGGAAGTACTTACTCTTCCGAAGCCATTTAACCTTCGTAAGACACTGCTATAACCATTGGACACAAGTATGGTCTCTGACACTCTCCGCTGCAAACTTCTGATACAGCATGGCTTCTTCCTAAAAAACCATGTTGTTGACCATACTTTATTCCACTATTTATCTTTTCATGATAGTACAGTTGCCAACTTTAGTTGGTGACAAAAGGTAAGTCAGGGACATGTCCTGACTACCAAATCTTAGATAAGACTTTATCTGAGATACCTTAACTATAGTCTTGTAGTATAGGCTTTAGCTAAAGGATCCCAGCTGGTATAAAAGTATATCCGGCTGTAGATACTATTATATATAGGTTCTCCTTGTAACTCATTGAGGCAAGATTATCATCTGCTTGTAAGAGACTTTGTATCTTGAGTTGAGAATCAATATATAAAAGTATCTTGAAAATTATCTTTCCGTGTTCTTAGTTACTTTTCATATTGTCATCAACTCTTATTGATTCTTACCCGAGTGTGATTCTAGGTGAGTTTGAGAGAAAACATTTGTTGTTGCACCCTGAAAGGATCATACATGCCAACTCAATAGGTGAATTGATGATTGTTTAGCTGGAATCCCACAAGTCCAAGATGCAATGCGGATAAAGAAATACAAGAAAAATAACAAGTACTATCTTCCGCATTAGTCAATGCGGAAGACAAAAATCTGATGCGGACAAGTGTTTACTCTTCTGCATTAACTAATGCGGAAGACACAATACTTATGCTGAACAAGATACTCTTCCGCATTGACTAATGCAGAAGAACAAAAGAAGATGCGGACAAGACTTTGATCATCCGCATTGACAAATGCGGATGACCAACCAAATGCGCACAAGTATTTGTTCATCCGCATTAACCAATGCGGATGGACAACTTACTAATGCTAATGATCAAGTGGAAATGCGGATCATGATCATCTCATCCGCATTTGTCAATGCGGATGAACAAGCAGAGACACAGATCAAGACTTAGACTAGTTTCTGATGTAATAGGTCAGGGGTAGTTTAGTCATTTTGTAAAGGCATCTTGTCTTGTCTATAAATAGAATAGTTTATCTCGTACTGAGGTGACGGTTGATAGATAGAGGATTTTGTTGTAATTATTCTCTGTAATTTGTCAAAATTCAAATATCAATACAAACAGAATTATGAGTAATTTTCTTGCTTGATTGTTCTTAGATTGTTTGTTTCCGCCACTCAATCGTTGACTTGATTATCATATTCGATTCTCAGTAAGAATATCACTCTTACTAAAACCCAGTCAATTGGTATCAGAGCTTTGGCTCTTGATTCTCTTTCAGATCTGCGCACAGACTGAATAGAACTCGATTGATTTGATAATCAAGTTGCTAGTGGTAGATATCATCATCTCTACTTAGCAAACAACAAGAATACTCCTGTCAAATAGCAAGAACACTCATTCTTAACCTCACCAGAACTGCTTGAACAAGTTGGACTCATCAAACATAATCAATCTTAAAATCAACTAAATCTATACTTACACAAATCAACATGGATTCTAACAGTTACTCTGAATTAGGTCATACACCTAAACCTCCCATGCTTAAACACAAATCTGAGTTTAAACAATGGAGAATACGGTTTAGAAATTATATCACAGGTGTAGATCCTGAATTTTGGATCTCATATGTAAGGGTCCACATATTCCTGTTACTTTATCAACAGCTCAAGTTGCACTGTACAAGACTGCTAGAATACCAATGAAGACTTAACTCTGGATGAAGATGATTATAAGAAATCAACTCTATTTTGACTCAAGCACTCAAAATGGATGTGCTAAAAAGATTGGAAAAATATGGAACTGCTAAAGCTGTTTGGGATGCTCTCAAAATTATGTGTGAAGGTAGCAGTGAAGTTGCTGAAATTAACAAAGACAAGCTGGTGAATCAGTATGAAACCTTCCATCACACCAAAGGAGAATCCATATCAAAACAACTGCATGGATTTTGTTAGGATCAGTGATCTATGTTTGATTGATTGACGAGTATTGCAGCGGAATACAAACAATGAATTAGTCCATTCACAAGAACAAAACGATATTCAATGAAGAACAAAGACGGTTATAGAGAGAGAGAATATCTGCAAATATATTTCATTCAATATTCGCTTTCGTGGTAACAGAATGTCACAATTATGATTAGGTCGACACCTCTTATATAAGAGATGTGACGTCTGCTGATGTCACTTGATAGTGACATCTAACAGATTTATTTCAACTGAAACACAACTACTGAAGATGTCAAACAGCTGACATCTTCTTACAAAATATGCTAAGTGTTATCAGTTGTTACAACTACTGAGAAATATAAAACTACTGAAACTACAACGACTGAAGAATAAGCTCTTCAGTCGTTTTACAAAACTACTGAAACTAAAAATATAAAACTACTGATATCACAACTACTGAAGAAGTACTCTTCAGCAGTTGTGACAACTACTGACGCTTTAGTACTTGATCTTCAGACTTTGACCTTCAGATGTTTCATCAGCTAATGACTTCAGTAGATATCATCAGCTGATGTCTTCAGTCTTTGTCTTCAGACTTTGTACATCAGTTTGAACTTCAGCACTTGTAAACTCTTCAGCTGTTGTACTTCAGTACTTTGGTCTTTCAGCTTCAGCACTTGTATTCTTCAGCTGTTCAGCTTCAGTACTTGTGTTCTTCAACTGTTCAGCTTCAGTACTTGTGTTCTTCAGCTGTTGTACTTCAGCACTTTAGTTCTTCAGCTGTTGAAGTCTTCAGCACTTGATCTTTAGCTGTTGAAGTCTTCAGCACTTGTCAAACTGCTGATGAAGCTTTTCAGCAGTTGTTGTGATACCATGTGGACTTAGAGGTTTTATGATCTTGGCTATTGGTTCTTTTGGTCCAACAAACTCCCCCTGAACCAATGCAGCCAAAACCTCTAATTTATTTATTATCCCACTTATTGTTGGCAAATGTTGGTCTTTTTCCTTCTTGATCAGTAGAGAAGATGACCCATGTAAGCTCCGGCCTGGGAAGAAATCTCAGGTATTTGTTTGGCAAAGTATGAATGGGAACTCTGTTTTGGGGAACTGGACACAGAGTTGTTATCCCATTCATGAGATTTACTTCCCCATAATGAGTCTGTATGACTCTCGAACATAGGCCTCAAGGAGAACAACTTGTTCCTCCTTGGAGAGTTCTTCTACTCCTCCTTCGAAGAAGAACTCTGGACCATAGTACTCAGATAAGTACTTCATGGTCCTGCCATTTTTCAGCTCCACTGTAGTTACCTCCCTATAGACAAATTCATCAGGATGGGTGCCTTCAAGGAGTAACTGGAGCTCATTCTTGATGTCTTCAAGCTTTTTATATAACAACCCCTTTTTAATCATCTTGTTTTCTAGTAAGGCTTGAGGGGTCATCTTGCTTGATGAGCTTTCTTGAATTCATCAATTATTTCCCAAGGTGAGACTACAACGGCCAACATGATGGTAGAATCTATTGTTTTTCTAACCTGGCCATTGTATCTGTGTGGAATAGTTGTTTTATGGATTCTAGAACTCACCCTGGGGTTGGCCATACTCTCACTCTCTCCTTCTGATACTGAAATGTGTGCCTAAGAGTGTACAGCCTCTGAGCATGCCGTTTCATGGCTTGTATAGATGATGACTGAGGAAATTCCTTGTCAACCATCTTCAGTAGTTGCTCATCGTGCTATTTCTGCTGTTCTTCATCTTCTATCTTTACTCTAACCATTTCCCTTTGAGAGTCAGGTGTGATCATGGGTTGACTTTTGGGTTTTGGTAGCTTTAGAACAGCAGAGAGTGGCAGACTATCATCTTCATCCTCTTCTTCTTCTTCTTCTTCCATCCTCAGCACCTTCTCCTCCTTCTAGGTGTATCACTGGATGATGGTTGGGTTGGTAAAGGAATTGGTTTTGAAGAATGAGGATGTTTGGTTTTGGACTTAGAGATTGGTTTGGAGATTTGAGGGGTAGGCAGTGTTTGAGTGGGTGGAAGGGAAGGTTGATCCAGCATCTTTGTAGTAAGTTTCGCCTTTGTAAGTTTTGCCATTTCTAACCTTTTACCAGCCCCAGCCTCATCAAGGGCTTCAACAATAATCCCCTTGTGGAATTGCTCAGACAGACAGATTCTGGTGGCTATAGCCAGAATACTGTCCCTGGTCCACGCGCGAATCTCCATTAAAGATCTTCCTAAGTATTTTGCAATGAAGCGGATCATTATCCAATCTCTCTTTTTCAAGAGCATCATACCCAGCCCATCGGGTTTGAATCTTTTGCACTTCCAACCTTCTTATCTCACTATCCATGTGGCTGTATCAAACCCTTGCCTGAAGAGTTGTTCAATTATTTTATCCATGGATCGGCTGTGTGTAGTATCAGCATCTTTTACCAGCTCTTCCAAGGATTTGTCTTCAGCAGTAGGTTGATCCTCAGCACTTTTCTTTGCTTGTAAGTGAGCAGTGGTTGCTTTTCTTCCTCCTCTTGGGCTTGCTTCTCTTCCTTCTCTTCCTCTGTTCTTTTCCTCTTCTTTTCTTTCATGCAGTACTCTCCCCCTTTTTGGATGCATTGGTGGAAGGGGTTTGTACCGCAAAAAGTGTCTTTTGCACAGCAGCATCAATCAAGGGTTGTAAAGTTGAGGAAAGCCTCTCATCAATGGCTTTAGTCACAATATCAGTGATTATGGGTGTGATGAGAGGGAGGGAATTTTGAAGTACAGCACCTATTTGCTCAGGAGGGTTCTGTTCTGAGAAATAGGGCTGAAGCAGAGGCAGGTGGTTGAGTTTGGAGTGGCTCAGTGTTTGGGGAACCTTTAACTGAAGGTGCCATCTGTGGGTTGGTGGAGGCAGATGGTCTTTCTCCTTGTGAGAGTTGGTCAAGTAGGTTTTGCAGCCTACTGACTTCTCTTCAAGGATTGTGTTCTGGGCAAGAACATCGTAGAAAAAGCCCAGGTCATCATCAGCCGAAGCTGAATCATCTAACCTCCTGCTTGGAGCAGGATTTACATGCACTGGGTGTAGACCAGTTGTTGCATGTGCCCCTTTCTTGGTACTGGGGACTTCCAGCCTCAGGACAATGTCCATCATCAGCTGTTGCCTCTAGTGAGGTCTTAGCAATGTTACCAGCCTCATTCTGATCATGTGCTGATTCAGAAGAGGTGGCAGCCTCACTAGATATTCTAATCTCCTTATCTACACCAGGAGATAGAAGTGGTAAACCCCTGTGCTGTGGGTTCTCAATTGCATGGTGTTCCTCCTCCTCAATTGTAGAGGTGTTCCCAGTAGTAAGTGGTTTCTGGGGAGGGGGTGAGGAGTGCAGTTGAGTCAGCACTTGTGCAACTATTAAAGTTGGGCTGTGAGGGGCGGTTGTATGGGGTGAAGGGATAGAAGCAGTGTGCACCTGGGGAGGTTGGTGCTCTTCAATGGCAATCCCCTCAAGTGAGGAAGATCCCATATGTGTAGGTACCCCTTGTGTGGTTGCTGTAGGCTTCTGTTGAGAGGAATCCTGAGTGGCTATGGCTGGAAGAGTCCTTATATCCACTAGGGGGTTTGGACCAGTGGATATCTCCTGCGTTTGTGTTGCAGGGGCATCCTCAGGGGACTCAGTTCCCTGAGTCGCCGTTTTGGGTTTCTTTTGGGTGGGTTTGGTGGGGACTTTTGATGTGGAGGTGGTGGCTGTGGGTTCCAGCTGCGTGGGTTTGCGCAGCTTGGCAGCCAATTAAGTGTCTGGTCAGAGTTGTGCCGGGAGTATACTTCGGCAGAACAGCCGTAGCAGGGACTCCCAAGCCAACAAGTCCCTCAGCATGAAGCTGGTTTGTAATGATGGCCATTATGAACCGTGGATATAATATCCAACGGTTAGCAGTTAGTTTTTGAGCCATATCCTTGAGCTCCGAAAATATTATTTCTGAAAAGTTTAACGGTTGTTGCTCAAGAATAGAATACATTACCTGCTGCCACTTTGACGACATTTGATCCCAAGACGAAGTCTTAGGAGCCAAACATACATTCACCATGTGAAAAATTAGGCGTTCGGCGTCATGGAAGTGTTTCTTCATGATAGTGGAGGCACTTAGATTGCCTTGATATCCATGTTGGGCAAAGGATAGATCTATGGTGCCCTTGGGATATCCAGCAGGAGAAATAGCATCATCCAAATAAAGATTTTGGCGGATTATTGCAGGAGTGATGACCCTTCTTTGTTGTTACGACCGACTGGAGAGATGGTGTGTTGTTCTCCCCAGTGGTAATAGTAACGTTCATCCAAAACTGTTGGAGGGATTCGGCATGTAGAATGGGATTCAAAAGAAATGCCGTTTTGTATTGGGACTGAACCATAAGATCGATAGCTATCGAACTTAGCCCAGACAGAGATTTAGTAAGGTAGGCAACACAGTTGTGTCGCGGTTTAATTTGCATGGACGCCATTGAGTAGAGAGAAGTTTTGGAGAGGAACGTTAGGTTTGAAGATGAAGCATTGAAGGATTAGGTCAGGGATATTTATAGGGTAAGAAAACGACTGAAGGATGTGGTGTTAGTCATCAGTAGTTTTAAACGACTGTTGACATGGTATTATCCTTTCAGACGTTGAAACAGCTGAAGTCGTGGTGTTAGAGGCATCAGAAGTTAGAAAACTACTGAAAACCGTGGTTTTGACTTCAGATGATTGAAACAACTGAGGACTTGGTGTTTGTCATCAGTAGTTGTGAAACTACTGAAGACAGTGGTTTTGTCATCAGTTGTTGTAAACAACTGAAGACGTGGTATTAGTCATCAGTAGTTATAAAACTACTGAAGACATGGTTTTGCTTCAGTTGTTTAGAATGAAACAGCAGTTGTTGAAACAACTGAAGAGAAAGTTCTCTTCAGTAGTTGTCGTCAATGCATAGCCTTTCAGCTGTTTCATGCTGTCCTCAACACTTACTCATCAGACTTTGCATCTGATTTTCAGGTGTTTCATAGGACATCAGTACTTATCTGTTTATACTGATTTCGTAGTTGTAACTACATCAGTAGTTTAACTACATCAGTTTGGAACAGATAAAGTACTTCAGTACTTGTGAGGCATTTAGCCATCAGTAGTTGTAAAAACTACTGAAGGAAAAGGACTCATCAGTACTTATATGTGACATGGGTACCAATGATTACCAGTAATTACCACTGAAATCATCAGTAGTTGTCACCTATTCTAGCTGCAGCATACCAAGCCTTAACACAAGGTTTTGGAAAGTAGAACTATCCAAGGCTTAGTAAAAATATCTGCAAGCTCATCAGCACTAGGCACAAACTTAGGATCAATCAGACCTTTTTCAAAACAATCCCGAATAAAATGATGTTTGATCTCTATATGTTTGGTCCTAGAGTGCTGGACTGGATTTTTGACAATACACAGAGCTGAAGCACTATCCATTAACAATGGAGTCTTAGTCTCTGTAATGCCATAATCCAGAAGTTGGTTCTGAAGCCAGAGTACCTGAGAGGTGTAACTTGCAGCAGCAATGTACTCGGCCTCAGCAGTTGATGTAGCAACAGATGTTTGTTTCTTACTCTGCCAAGAAATCAAACAGTTGCCTAGGAATTGACAACCACCAGAAGTTGACTTTCTAGTTAACTTGCACCCTGCATAGTCACTATCTAAAAAGCAACTAATTTGCAAGAGTGTCCAGTGGAATACCATAAACCCAGAGATTGTGTACCTTGCAAATATAAAGATTCTCTTGACTGCAATCAAATGAGACTCTTTAGGAGCAGCCTGAAATCTAGCACAAACACATGTAGCAAACATAATATCTGGTCTAGAAGCTGTTAGATACATCAAGGACCCAATCATACATCTGTAAAGAGTTTCATCAACAGCTTTACCTTTCTGATCAGCATCCAGTTGTGTGGTGTTGCACATGGGAGTAGAACAGGGCTTACAGTTTTGTAAATCAAACTTATTCAAAAGATCTTTTGTATATTTGACTGATGAATAAAGGTTCCATCAGCCTTTTGTTTGATTTGCAAGCCTAGAAAGAACTGTAATTCTCCCATTGCACTCATTTCAAATCTCTTTTTCATCAATGTTGTAAAATCATCACACAACTGGGGATCAGAGGATGCAAAAATAATATCATCAACATAAATCTGAACAAGTAGCTTATGCTGATCCACCTTCTTAATAAACAAAGTTTTATCAATGGAGCCTCTAGTGAAATTATTCTTAAGAAGAAAAGTAGAGAGTGTCTCATACCAGGCTCTAGGAGCTTGTTTCAACCCATAAAGAACCTTATCAAGTTTGTACACACCCATTCAGGATGTTTATTATCCTCAAAGCCTGGTGGTTGACACACATAAACTTCTTCCTTTATTTTACCATATAAAAATGCACTTTTAACATCCATTTGAAAAACTTTAAGATTGTGGAATGCAGCATAGGCTAAGAACAATCTGATTGCCTCTAGTTTGGCTACAGGGGCAAAGGTTTCATCATAGTCAATACCTTCTTCTTGTGAAAACCCCTGTACAACCAGTCTAGCCTTGTTCTTAACAATAAGCCATTTTCATCGTTTTATTCCTAAACACCCATTTAGTGCCTATTGCACACTTACTTGGGGAAGAGGAACAAGTTCCCACACTTGCTGTTTCTTGAACTGAAGTAGCTCAAGCTGCATAGCTTCAACCCATCCATTGTCTCTCAAAGCAACATGATTTCTTTGGCTCTAGCTGACTGATGAAGAGAGCATAGAAGCAGAAGTTAGACAATTGACTTCTGGTTGAAACACCAGCATTGATATCACCAATAATCTAGACATGGGGTGATTTCTTGAGTAAACAATGAGATCTGTGCAAGTGTTTGTAGAACCTTCAGCAGCAGCAGATGTTGATGTAGACTCTTGAAACCAAGAATTTGATGGTAACTCAAAAGATGTAGAGGAAACAAGATCTCATCAGCATTTGTTGTGGATGGAACTGCTGAAGCTACAGGAACATCAAGTTTAGCAGACACAGGCAGTTGGTCACTAAACTTGAATAGGTGAGTATTGATATTATCATCATCATCATCAATACCACCAGGTGGAAGACATGCTGCAGAAGATGAGAGCCACAGGATCTGCAACAGCTGGAGGTTGATAAGGAACATATTGCAGTATGTCCAAATCAAACAACTCCACAGGGTTTTGTGGAATCTTGTGTCCAAAGGAGATTCATTAAACTTCACATGCAGAGTCTCTTCAACTATCTTTGTTCTGCAGTTGAAGACTCTGTATGCCTTGCAAGTAGATGAATAACCAACAAAATACCCAGCATCCACCTTAGGATCAAATTTATGGAGTTGATCCTTTGTGTTGAGAATAAAACAGGGACACCCAAATGCTTTGAAAAATGAAATTAGAGGAGCCAAATGATGGAGAACTTCATATGGAGTCTTCATCAACCTCTGATTTACTAGAACTCTATTCTGCACATAGCAAGCTGTGTTGACAGCTTCAGCCCAAAAGGTCAGTGGCAAACCAGAGTCAGCCACATTGACCTTGCAGCTTCAATGAGGGTCCTGTTCTTTCTCTCCACTACTCCATTTTGTTCTGGAGTCCTTGGGATGCTAAACTGCCTTTTGATTCCCTTTGAGAGATAGAATTCGTCAAGTGTATGATTCCTGAATTCAGTTCCATTATCACTTTAATAACTTTCTGAGCAACCTCATCCTTTGAATGTAGAAAGAAAGTCCATACAAATCTGGAGTAATCATCCACAATTACCAGACAGTATTTCTTCTTCGCCATGCTCATCACTCTCACAGGACCAAATAGATCCATATGCAGTAATTGCAAGCAGGCAGTGGACTTAGGTTCTTCAATAGGAGGGAATGAGACTTTGTGATGTTTTCCTTTTAAACAAACAAGGCAGGTTTCATCACAGTGGAACTCCTTTATTGGTAAGCCTCTGACTAAACTATGTGGATAAGCTGATTCATGTTTCTGAAATTAACATGACCCAGCCTTCTGTGCCACAGTTTAGATTCTTGAGAAGAGGCTTTGGAAAATAGGCAAGGATTGCCTTTGAGATCTATTTTCTTGGAAAGATCTAAGGCATACACTCTTCCTGTCCTGTTGGCTCTCAGGAGAGTGTGATCATCCAACACCTTGTCAATCAAATGCAAAACTTTGGATGACAGAATCCTACAGTTCTGACTGGTGAAAAGAGCAACATGGCCTTTATCACACATTTGACTGACACTCAAGAGATTGTACTTGAGATTTTCCACATGATTAACATCATCAAATTTGATTTCTCCATTGGAGACAAGCCATTCCCAATGATGTAACCCCTAGCATCATTGCCAAAAGAAACAAATCCCTTCTTTCCTTGAGAGTAGTCATGAAGAAGAGAGCTGTTCCCAGTCATGTGCATAGATCCCCCACTGTCTACATACCAGATGCTACTTTGGCATGTTGGAGAACCCTGCAAAAATAAACATTAGTTAGTTTTGGAGACCCAAACCTTTTTGGTTTTGGGCCTGGTCTCATCAATAGATGGTAAACTAACAGGTTTATTAGAAACAACAGCCTGAGAGGAAGAAGATGGTGAAGAAGAGGAATCCTTTGGCTTGGATCTCCTTTTCTGTGGTTTCAACATAGGAGCATCTAGTTGGTTAACTCTACCCAACAGATGTTGAACCATCATGACCAGCTGTGTCTGATTTTGTGATAAGCTTTCAGCTCATCAGACACATTGCCAGTGGAGTTTGATAAGTTCCTATGTTGCACCTTCTTCTTCTGAGCACTCTCAGTTGTCACCTATTTAACCCCTTCCTTTTTGGATTTCTTTGAGGACTTAAGGATTACAGGATTTGATGTTGCTGATACAAATGTGGTCTCAAACTCAGTTTTCATTTTTACCATTTTCTCTTTAATTTCTTCTTTTTGTTTGAGTTTGGAACCTCTTTTGTACCAGCAATCATCTGTAAGATGATTGAATAAACCACATACTTCACATGGTTTCTTCTTCATCTTAGGTTGATCATCAACTAAAGAGGGTGAAGCAACTGGAGACTTGCTCTTCAATGCTTTGGAAGCATTGTTTGCTTTCTTGACTGCCTCTTTAGTAGTCTTCAAACTCTTTCTACTAACAGTTTTCTTCTCTTCAGTACTGACAGCAGTTGGAGTTTGAACTTCAGGTGTTAAATTCTACTCTCTAATCCTTTCAGGACTTTCAGATTAACTCCTGAGTTGATCAACTCATTGATCATGTGAGTGTCAGCATTTGAACCAATCAACATCAGCTGATAGGTTCAGAGAGGGCTTGATGCTGACTTCTACTTCTGATTGTGCTGTATCAGAAAATAGATCACATGATGAGATGGATTGGTTATCACTCTCACCATCAGATTCTACCTCTGCTCTTGGAGTAAAATCTGTAGGTGGAGCAGTGTGATTGTAACCAATGCCAAACTTCACATTGGAAGCAGATTGCTTACTAAGAAGCATTTCAAAACCTTTGCATGATTGTACCCATCTATCACACTCTACCTGGGTAACTGCAAGGGTTTCTTTGAGATCTTTATACTTCTCTAGAAGTATCTCTTCCCTAGCCTTATCATCAGTTATTTGGCATTTCAGTTTGTAAATCTCATCATTTTTATCATAAAGCACAGACTCAAATTCAGCTTTGTTTTTGGAAATTATTTGTTCTAGCTCAATGTTCTTATTAATTAAAGCTACATTTGCCTCTCTAATAGATGCAAATGCTGCTATGCATGTTTCAGAACATAATTTGGCTTTTGCCTCAGAGGATACCTGTGATACCTTTGGTGTAGAGGCATAGAGGGATGAAGTATCAGCAGAATCCAAAGCCATAAGAGCTAGATTTCCAAATGGACTGTCACCACCATGTTGACCAGCACCTGAGAACAGTTGTTCATGACCAGACATGTCATCTGGTAAACTGCTCCAGTCAACAACTCCTGGGGTGAAGAAGCTGTGTTGTTGAGGTTGAGTATGTTGATGAGATTGGGAAGGCTGTGGTTCAGGCAATGCTTGTGGTTGTTGTGCAATTGGAGCTTGAACAGATTTGGTTGAGGCACATAATAGCAGGGATAAGGATATGACATTTGACCCTAGGGAACAAAGTATGCAGGAGATCTAGGATGTGAATGATGACCAGAACCAGCAGGATGTCGCCCTCTGTTTTGTGGACTAGTACTAGGAAAAGTCACAAAGGGTGCAGAAGAGTTAGATCTAGTTGATCTACACTCTCTTGCAAAGTGTCCTAGCCTTTGGCATTTGTGACACCTCAACTTACTCTTGTCAGAACCAACTTTGGTTTTGCCAGAGAGTCCAGGAAATTTCCTGCCAGTTCTCTTATAGAACTTCTGAGATCTGATATTGATCAGTGCCATTTGGCTCAGAATATCCATCTCTTCTAGATCATCATCAGCTATTCCTTTCAGATCATCCATGATGAAGCATAAATTGTCACTATTACTGCCAGACTGACTCTCAATACCAACAAATGCATGATGAGAACTATTTGAAGAGAAATCAATATGCTCATCATAATTGCTTTCAGATGCAGCATATTCTGACTCATGACCAATCAAGGCAGTGTTGCCTGGTACAAAGTCATCAGTGAGCTTTCCTGATGAGGACAGTTTCCTCTTCTCCTCTATCTCTCTTTCAAATGTAAGCATTTCCCATGAAGTTGGGTGAGAGATAGGCCTTCTAGATTTGCACTGGAGCGTAGGACAATAGTGTATGTGTCCCATCTCTCAGGCAGTGATCTGAGGAATCTGTTGTTCATCTGGCTATTGGTGTATTCCTGTTTCACCATTTTCAGCTCAGATATCAAGCAGGAAAAGCGCTCAAACTGTTGAGTCAGTGTCTCACCCTTTCTATGAGAGAATGTCTCATATTGTTGGGCAAGGATCTCTCTATTGTTTGCTAAGACCTCATCTGTGCCACCGAATTGTTCCTTCAGGGCATTCCAGAGATCATGAGCAGTTTCATGATGCATAAGCCCTGAATAGATTTCATTAGGCAGTGCCATGGCCAGAATTCCATGGGCTTTAGCATCAATCTCAAATAGTTTCCGATCTTCATCAGAGTATTGTTCCTTCTTCTTCGGAACCATTTGATTGTTTCCGGATTGTTCACCATAGGCTTATGTGGTCCATGTACCACAGATGTCCAACAACCTGAACTGTTAACAGAAAGGTGATGAAGCATTCTTCGTTGCCATATGTTATACTCGGTCCTAACCAGCATCGGAGGCTTGGTTGAGGAACCGGTATTGTGAGGATCATTAGAAGGTTGTCATCTCGGATTCAATCAAATTCGGTTAAACTAAAACAGATTTAGAACAAAAATGCAACAACCAATTGAACCAGAAGATCTCAAAATAAATGAAAGAAAGCGGCAGAAATTCAATAATCTATAACCAGTTCTTGCAAATACGCTAAATCAACACATATATCAATTAGCAGTTTCAATGATCAATTGTTAGATCGATCAATGATTAACCTGCTCTGATACCACTTGTTAGGATCAGTGATCTATGTTTGATTGATTGACGAGTATTGCAGCAGAATACAAACAATGAATTAGTCGATTCACAAGAACAAAACGATATTCATGAAGAACAAAGACGGTTATAGAGAGAGAGAATATCTGCAAATATATTTCATTCATATTCGCTTTCGTGGTAACAGAATGTCACAATTATGATTAGGTCGACACCTCTATATAAGAGATGTGACGTCTGCTGATGTCACTTGATAGTGACATCTAACAGATTTATTTCAACTGAAACACAACTACTGAAGATGTCAAAACAGCTGACATCTTCTTACAAATAATGCTAAGTGTTATCAGTTGTTACAACTACTGAGAAATATAAAACTACTGAAACTACAACGACTGAAGAACAAGCTCTTCAGTCGTTTACAAAACTACTGAAACTAAAAATATAAAACTACTGATATCACAACTACTGAAGAAATACTCTTCAGCAGTTGTGACAAACTACTGACGCTTCAGTACTTGATCTTCAGACTTGACCTTCAGATGTTTCATCAGCTGATGACTTCAGTAGATATCATCAGCTGATGTCTTCAGTCTTTGTCTTTAGACTTTGTACATCAGTTGTTGAACTTCAGCACTTGTAAACTCTTCAGCTGTTGTACTTTAGTACTTTGGTCTTTCAGCTTCAGCACTTGTATTCTTCAGTTGTTCAGCTTCAGTACTTGTGTTCTTCAGCTGTTCAGCTTTAGTACTTGTGTTCTTCAGCTGTTGTACTTCAGCACTTTAGTTCTTCAGCTGTTGAAGTCTTCAGCACTTGATCTTCAGCTGTTGAAGTCTTCAGCACTTGTCAAACTGCTAATGAAGCTTTTCAACAGTTGTTGTGATACCATGTTGGACTTAGAGGTTTTCTGATCTTGGCTCATTGGCTCCTTTGTTCAACAGATTTGTACAGTTGGTCAATGACTTGGAAATTGTAGGTGTTTCATACAACATTAAAGAACTCAACAAGAAAATGCTTCACAGTCTGCCTGAAAGCTGGAAGCAAAATGTCACAATGTTAAAAAATACTCTTGATCTTGAGAGTACCACTCTAGACATTATGATAGCCAAGATTAAGCTCTGGAACTTGATGAACGAAGCAGAAATCTGAGTGGAAGATGACACAAATTCCCTTCAGAATCATATTCTGTTGAAAATGCTTTCATCACAGAGGAAGATGACTTCATCTCATCAGAGATCAAATGAACAATACTGGGTTCATTGCATCTCCATCATTCAATCACCATCCAAATTCAGCACAAGCTCCAAAAGTCTCCACTGCACCTACAATCTCTCCAGAAGACTTAAAATCAGAAGAGCAAAAGGCAACCTACAGTGCCTTTGTTGCAAGTTTTGAAGCTTATCTTGGGGGAAGACTCACTTCTGCCCATTTAATACAAGAAGATTTAGAAGAATTAGATCCTGATGATGTTGAGGAGATGGATCTACAGTGGCAAATGGCAATGATTGCCATGAGAGCAAAGAAATTCTTTAGAAAAGAAAGAAAATTGAGCTTGAATGAGAACACAAAGCTTGGATATGACAAATCCAAGGTAAAATGCTTCAACAGTGGAATGACTGGTCATTTCTGAAGAGAGTGCAATACTCCTAAAAGAACCAACCATTCAAGGAACTCTCCTGGTCAATCATCCTCACAGCCCAATTCAAGCTATCACTCAAACAGTCATCAACAGCAGTACCATCATTCTCATCATCAACAAACATACCAGAATCAACCACAGCTGACAAATCAAGCCCATGCAAGCAGTCAGCCTTCTGTCAGTGCCCTTGTGATCAAACAAGATGGGATATGTGACTGGAGTGTGTATGCTGAGGAAGTCAAGCCTCAATTCCAGAATCATGCTCTCATGGATCATATCGATGATGGACCATCTGCAATGCCTACTGAGGTAAAAACTAACCTTTGTAGTGAGAAATGCATTAATGAATTACAAGAGTTAGAGAACATAATCATAAACTGGCAGATAAAATTAAAGAAGAAAAGGTGAAGTCAGAAATGATGAAGATAGAACTAAAAAGTTTTGAAATCAAAATCAAATCTCTCATTTTTGACATAGAAAAATTGCATGGTGAGAAATACAATCTTGCAACTGAAAATGAGCTACTTATTGAAAAGTTAGCTCAAGCTAAAGCTCAACAATCTATGACTGAAGTGAAACTTGAAAGTTTCAAATGTCTTCAGTCAAGCTGCAAGAAATGCTGGATTCATAAAAGGATCCAAAGGACATGTCAGGGATTGGGTACAATTCATGTCCTCTACCATACAATGACAATTACACTGTCATGCCTGACTCTATATCACTCTTTGAATCAATTGAACCTAAAATTATGGAACATAAATCAGAAGTGAAACAAGTGACAAATCCTCAAAACAAACCTGATGTTTATTTTGAAACCAATGAGGACAAAATCAAGTTAGGACACTCAATCAAATTAAAGAGTGCTCGGACAAGACAGTGATTGTCAAAAAACCATCAAGCCCTGTAAAAGCAATTGTACCTTTTATAAAATTCATACCTTCTGTTTTACAAGGGAAAAAAGAAATATGTCAAAACAGTGAAACCCACTACTGAGAGTAGTTCTGATAATGAGATTGTATCTCCATAAAATTCAAGCAAATTAGAAAAGGTTTCACTGAAAAAGAAACCAACTGTAAATCTGAGTTCAACACACAAACTTCATCAGACCCACAGTCATCAAATTAAGGCAGGGAGTGGGTTTGATATCTGTAATAAAGAACATGTTGATCAGTTTGAGAAAGAGGTGAGAAGTAGGTTGAAGAAACAGAAACAGCCCAGACAACTGAACAAGAGTGGCATTGTGAAACAATCTACAAAAAGGTTGATTCTAATTCATCACCTAAAGAAAAGAAAGTGACTCATCAAAAGAAAGTATCAGTTGAGTCACTCAAAGAACAATCTGATTCAAGAAACAAACAAATGTATTATGATATTTGTGACATGCTCAATCACAAGACAGATAAATGCTTCTTCAACCAATATTGTTCCATCTGTGGTATGAACAATCACTCCACCAAAAATTGCTATTTCAACAAGTATTGTTCAATCTGCGACATGAACAATCACAATACATCTGATTGTTACTTCAATCAGAAGGGGTGAGAATTCCATAACACAAGCCCATCTCAAAAACATCTACTGTAAGCATTCTGTCAAACATCATCTTCATAATAATCAATCTAGGACTTCTAGATCAACAAACGATAGAAATAACTCAAAGATTTAAGGAAAGGTCAAAGAAATCATCTCACACAATGAAACACAAACTTGACCCGAAGCAAAAACCAACTTTTGATAATGAAACTCGGGCTAAATCTTTACAAAGAAATAGAAACAACGATTTCATTATTCATCTGAATCCTCAGTAGATGTAGATGAGATGAGTCAACCAATTCATTACCAAAAATCTCCCAAATCACCTTCATCTAAATCACCATTCAGAGGAAAATACCAGGAGGGACTATCATGAATAGGAACGGGAAACCCAAGACCATCATGGCTTGGGTTCCTTATTCTAATTAGTTCTTTTTGTTTGTAGGTTCATCCACACAGGTCTAATAGCCTATGGTATGTAGACAGTGGATGCTCCTGACACATGACTGGAGATCGTTCCCTCCTTCATGATTACAAATACATACAAGGGACTATTGTGGCATTCGGTGGAGATTCAGAAGGTGGCAGGATTACAGGAGAAGGATCTGTGACAAATGGGATGCTGTGCTTTGACAGAGTGAATTACTATGAACAACTGAATTTCAATCTACTAAGCGTGTCTCAGATCTGTGACAAAAAATATTCCACTCACTTTACAGACACTCACTGCTACATACTGAAACCTGGTTTTCAGATTCCTGAAGAATGGGTTGTCTTAAAGACTCCGAGGAAGAATAATACATATGTCTTAAACCTGTGTTCTACGTCACCTAAGGAAGAAACATGTCTTTTGTCTAAAGCATCATTTGATGAGTCACAGCTTTGGAATAGACATTTGGGGCACACTAACTTTAAAAATATAAACAAGTTAGTCAAAGGAAACCATGTAATTGGTCTTCCTCAAAAAGAATTCAATTTTATTGATCAATGCTCAGCGTGCCTCAAAGGAAAACAACACAAATCGTCTTACAAAACCAAGCTGGTGAACACTAACAATACTCCATTGAAGTTACTTCACATGATCTCTTTGGACCAACTCATGTAATGAGTATGGGAAAGAAACAATATTGTTTAGTGATCATTGATGACTTTTCTCGATTCACATGGGTGTTCTTCCTACTTCATAAAAATGAAGCATCCCAAATCATTCAAGAATTTATCACTAAAATTGAAAATCAACTTGATCTCAAAGTCAAAATAATAAGAAGTGATAATGGTACAGAGTTCAAAATGAAAATATGAGTTCCTTTTGTGCAACCAAATGCATTGCTCATCAATTCAGTGCAGCTAGAACTCCTCAACAAAATAGGGTAGCTGAAAGGCGAAATAGAACACTGATTGAAGCAACAAGAACCATGCTAGCCGATGCTAAACTGCCAATCACCTTCGGCAGAAGCAGTTAACACATCGTGCTTTGTGTAAAACGAACTCTGATTGTTAAAGAAAGTAACATGACACCTTATGAACTGATATTTCAAAGGAAACCATTCATTGGATTCTTCAAATCATTTGGTTGTCCAGTCTCAATATTAAACACCGTGATCATTTGGGAAAATTTTCATCCAAGTCTGATGAAGGATTTTTTGTAGGTTATTCTTCCGTCTCAAAGGCTTATAGAGTGTTCAATCCTAGACTGAACATTATTGATGAATCCACAAATGTTCAATTCAAGGAACATTCGTTTCCTAAATCTACAAATGGTCCTGATTGGTGTTTGATATTGACACTTTTACTAAATCATTTGACCAATTTCACTTGTCTGATGCAGGAAATATATATTCAGGTGAAACTTCATCAATGTAGAAAGAAGAGAAAATTATCCATTGATCCCCCTACATCTGATGAACATATGAATGAAGATGTTCCTCTTCAAGCTGATCCCATCAGAAACTTGTCACAAAACCTTAGGTTCCCTGAAGAAAGTCCTAGCCTGGTACCATCTCACTCAGATGACTTGTCACATGAGATCAGAAATCAAAAACAGGCTTCTCATCCAGATGAAACTCAAGGTACTTCAAATGATGCAAGCAACCTCAGTGCTGTTGAACATGTAGCAGCTACTGAAACAAAAAATGACAATCTTCATAATTCAACACCAATATAAGATGATTGTGCCTCTAACCATAATGAACTGAATGTCTCCAATCTTGATGTAACTATTGCGGGTGACATCATTCCTACCTCAAGAATACACAAAAATCATCCAGTTGAAACCATTATTGGTGATCTTAATGAGAGGGTGACAAGAAGCAAGTCAAGTATTGCAAACATCTATTTGTTCTCATGCTTTCTATGTCAAACAGTACCCAAAAACATCAAAGAGGCGCTTCAAGACAATAGTTGGATTGAAGCAATGCAGGAAGAATTGCTCCAATTCAAGAAACAAGAAGTATGGCAGCTGGTAGATCTTCCGTAGGACAATACCCTATCGATACCAGATGGCTATACAGGAACAAGACTGATGATATAGGGATAGTCATCAGAAATAAAGCAAGACTAGTGGCACAGGGATACACTCAGGAAGAAGGAATTGACTACGACGAGGTGTTTGCTCCTGTTGCCAGACTAGAAGCAATCAGAATCTTTCTCGCATATTCTGCATCCATGAATTTACTGTTTATCAAATGGATGTAAAGTGTGCCTTCTTATATGGAAAGATTGCTGAAGAAGTCTATGTAAGTCAACCACCTGGCTTTGAAGATCCAGATTTCCCTCACAGAGTGTACAAGCTCGACAAAGCTCTGTATGGTCTTCATCAAGCTCCAAGAAAGTGGTATGAGACTCTATCATCCTTTCTTCTTGAACATGGGTATGAAAGAGGAAAGATTGATCAGACTCTCTTCAGAAGAATAAGAGGAAAAGATTGTTGTTAGTCCAGATCTACGTGGATGACATTATATTTGGCTCGACAAACAAACAACTCTGCAAGAATTTGAAGATCTTATGCATTCAAAGTTTCAAATGAGTGCTATGGGGAACTCACATTCTTTCTGGGAGTGCAAGTCCAGCAAACAGCAGATGGAATCTTCATCAATCAATCAAAATATGTAGAAACCATGCTGAAGAAATTTCACTTTGCTGACTGTCAGTCTATCAGAACTCCTGTAGATACTAAAGTGAAGATTGGACCTGACCCTAAAGGCAAATCAGTGGATCAAACTCACTATCAATCAATGATAGGTTCACTTATGTATCTAATAGCCAGTAGGCCTGACATTATGTTTGGTGTTTGTGTGTGTGCTAGATATCAAGCTGATCCAAAAGAATCACATGTGAGCGTAGTCAAGAGGATATTCAGATATCTGAAGGGCAAACAGCTCTCGGATTATGGTATCCAAAAGAAGGAGAATTTAATCTCTATGCATACACAGACAGTGATTATGGAGGATGCAACTTCAAAGAAAATCCACTCTGGCGGTTGTCAATTTCTTGGTCCCAGACTAGTATCCTGGCAATGCAAGAAGCAGACAATGTGTCTGTGTCCACAGCCAAAGCTGAGTATATTGTTGCTTCAGCATGTTGCTCTCAAGTTCTCTGGATTCAAAACCAGATGCTTGATTATGGTTTTAACTTTTTGCATACACCAATTTCTATTGACAACAAAGCTGTTGTCTTTATAACTAATAATCCAGTTCAGCACTCAAAAAGAAAACATATTGAAATTAGATATCATTTTTGAGAGACTGTGCTGAAAAGGGTTTAATCAAATTGATTCAAGTACCAACAGAAAATCAATTAGCTGATTTGTTTACCAAGGCATTTGAACCTAGTAGGTTTGAATTTTGGTTTCTGTCAATTGGCATGATTAACCTTGAGAAAAACTTTGAAAAACATCAAAAATATTTTAAAACATTAGAAAAACCCACAAAAAAAATCAAGTCATATGAAGAAAAGAATCTAGGGAAATGATATAATTACAGTCGTTATATCATTCACTGTGCTTAATTTCAAAATGAAAGACTGAAATGACTACTAGATATGTTGGTAGGTTCAACTTGGAAGAAAAGATACATGCAGTGATGAATTAAAGACATATTCAATTATGAAACACTCATCACAAAGTACAGGTATGTATTGGCTTATCTGAATGCATGTGTGTGTAGTAACCTAAACACACCAGGTAATGATACTTTATGAATCTCTTTCACCACATCATGTTTCATCTTTGTTTTGCTGAGCAAAGACCTGATGAAACTTGCACATAGTGCAGATGTCATGATCTAAAAGATTCCCAATGTGGAACACATCCAAATTGGATGAATCAACAAAATAATACATTCCAAATGAATGATCAAAAGAATCCTATCATGGATCACCTTCCAAAGTGAAGTGAAAAGAATCCTAATGTGGATCAACATGAAAAAGGATCAAATTAAAAGAATCCCAATGAGGATTAGTGAATATGAGATTTCATGACTTAAATAACCTGGTAGAAAAGTTGTGACAAAGTTCTACCATGCATTGTATAAGGAGGGTTGATCATTCCATGCTTATGTGTGTGAGATACACATTGAATAATAAATCAACCAAAACATGATAAAAGTCATTTGCATCAAATATCAACCAGGTATGAGCTTAAGAGGACAAACATACCTTCAATCTTCAAGTTCATAATCATGTCCATTTAATCATAAGGATGCACATGTGTAATGTAAGATTGATATGATCCCCACAAAGAGATTTTTCTCTTCATTATTAATATTAATCAAAATAATATTCAAAACTTTTAAATCTTTAAAGTTTCTCTCCAAATGTGGACATAACTTTAGGGGGAGTAATTTAAATTTTGGAGTAAGTTTAAATTTTCGTTTATTAACTCATTTTGAAAAACAAAACAAAAGGAATTTTAGTTGGTGTTGTTGCAATAAGTCAACCATTATATCTCAGCTTATGCAGATTCTTAGAAGCATGATAAGCCCAAGATCTGTCAAAATTGTGAAACTTGTATTAGTTGTAACATACAAGTCAATTCAAGCAAAAATTGACAACTCAAACAGCCAACTTCATAAGAAAAATCAATCAAGGACATCTCTTCATAAGATGAATAATCAATTCAATCACATTAACTTTTGATTAAGTTCAAAAGGTAATGCAGGTAACTGCATTAGTTAATGGGGGTGAAGGTAACCCATGCATATAACTAATGCGGGTGACAATTATTTTTGAAGTGCAACTAATGCGGATAATGATTTTACTCTACTGTATTAGTGTGTGAAGTAAATATCAAGTTTAACTTCCGTATTTGCAACAGTACACAAATGCGGATAGCCAAAATTTCAAGTTTAACTTCCGCATTTACAACTGTACACAAATGCGGATAGCCAAAATGTCAAGTTTAACTTCCGCATTTGCAACAATACACAAATGCGGATGGCCAAAATGTCAAGTTTAACTTCCGCATTTGCAATAGTACACAATGCGGATGGCCAAAATTTCAAGTTTAAACTTCTGCATTTACTGCAGTACACAAATGCGGATTGAATAAAACATTAAGAAATAAAACTTCCGCATTAGTAACAGAAGAATTGTGGACAGTCAAAATTAAGCCTTCCGCATTAGCTACAGCCACAAATGCGGATGATCAAAAGTAGTCAAATGCGGATGATCAAAAGTAGTCATGCGGATGTCAATGTCAAAAGTTCATCTTCCGCATATGCTACAGTTAACAAATGCAGATCACCAAAATCAAACAATTAACCTTCAGCATTTGCTACAGTGTTGACTGTATCTGTTTGTAAACTTGTAAAATTTTCAAATTGTAATAGTGACTATTTAAAGGAATTTGAACAGGTCATTTAATACTTTTCAAATTTGAGAGAACTTATAGTGAGACGAGCGTAAAACTACAGTACACCACCATCATTCATCATCATCATCAAACATTCAAAGATTTTGTTGTGTTTCATCTTTTAACTTTCTTGTCATCAATTGAGAAAACAATCGTTTCAAAGATAAGGTATAACTTCAACAGATTTTGAAACCAAAACCTAAGTCTCGAATGTTACCCTAAATCGAACGATGAACCAGAAAACTATTGAAGAACACCAAAATCTAAATCATTAAATGATGTAATACACATTTTCGATGTCAAAACATGTAAATTGATAGGAATTCAACTAACATTGAAAACCATGACAACCATGTTTACTGAGAAAAACAGAGCAATGTGAAAAAGAAAAGTGTGAAACAAATCAAAGTCACATTGACAAATCAAAGAAATTAAAGTCAAAATTGTGAACTAACACATGTCTCTTGTGCAGATTACATGGCAAACCTTACATGGAGCAAGCTCCATAACGTTAGCGGTTATCTAAACCCTGATGTGCCTGAAGCAGAAGGTCTCAGAGATATGATAAGATCCTATCTACCACAAGGGTAGCTTATGCTATAACAGTAAGACCAACAATCTATGAGAATCCCATCAGGTCTTTTTGGGAATCAGCTGAAGTAGTTGAAGAAAATGGAGTGAAAACTCTTATTGGCAAGATCAACACTGAACACACACTAAGGATCATAGAAGAATCAGTTAGAAGATGTCTTCAATTCAATGACAATGTAGATGATCCTCTTGAATTGGATGATGAGGAGATAACCACATTTTTCTCTGAAATTGGTTATGAAGGGAGCTATGAAGCCAAATAGATAGTCAAAGGATTAGTGGATCTGCCCTGGAGATTCCTAATTTATATGTTCCAACACTGTCTATCTAAAAGGAAAACAGGATGGAATGACATTCCAGTCCTCACATCTTTTGCCATCTATGCTCTCTGCACCAACAGAAGATTCACATGTCAGCATATGTATTCAATGGCCTAATCTCAAACATTCAAGAAGGGTTGAGATACAAATTTCTAATGTACCCCAGATTTATTCAATGTCTAATCAATGAAACATTTCATGACATTGCTAATGAAGGACCAGTACTTAACATTCCTCATTATGATGCAAGATCCTATAAGTACATCAAAAAGAAGGACCCAAGGAACTTCTACAGTGGTGCCCCTTCACCCCTTCTTCGTTGGATGTTTGAACAAATACACCAAGTAGATCAAGCACAACCTCCTCCACAACCAATACCACAACCAATTCCATAACCAATTCACAACCATCACAACCAACCCTCAACCAATACCATCCCCTATACCACAACCAATAGCTCAACCATCACCTTTACCTTCACCATACCATCATCTTTACCACCACATACCATCACCTTCACCTTCACCAATACCATCATCTTTAACCACCACATACCTCACCTTCACCTTCACCAATACATCACCTCCTTCACCACAACAAACACCACCTATGATCACTCAACCACACCTACATCACCACATAATCAATCTCTATATCACCACACCAATCTCCTATTCCTCCTTACCAACCATTACCATCATCAATTGATCACCTGCTGAACCAGAAGGATCAACAAGTGCATCCAATCATCCAAATCATCTTCTGATGAGGAGGATCATCATGATCAAACCAGAGCTGTGAATGAACCTTCTGAGGCTGCTCCTTCTGAGAGCTATGCTGAATCAAACATCAATAGGCCTGATGAAAAAGATGAACTAATATCTGTGTTGTTACTCAAAGTAGAAAGGATGGAAAGAACACTAAACAGGAGAGCAGGAATTACAAATGACAGAATTCTGGAACTCGATGAGAAAGAAGGAGAATTGAAAGATCTTAAAGAAAAACATGCAATTGAAAGAATGGAACAAGCCAAAGAGATTGAAAATCTAAAAGCTACACTGAAACACTCAAGAGAAGAAGTGAGTGGTCATATAGACACTCTTGAAATACAAACTATTGCCATGGAGGAACAAGAAAACATCATAGAGGAACAAGCTGATATCATCTCAAAACTGGAAAAGGAAATCGAGAGCAAGAACAAAAGAATATATGAGCTTGAAATGATGATTAAAAGAACTGATGTGAAGGATGATGATGAAAAAAAGAACAAAAGAATGATGATGAGAATGAAGAACAAATAGATGAAGAAAGTGAAACTGAGATTAAAGACCAGAGCTTAGACATGGTAGTGTATTCTGGAAACACTGGTCACTCAGACTCAGAAAAGGGTGAATTTGAAGAACTCTTCACTGCTTTGGATAGCTTTGCTTCTGAACAGTTCAGCATTGATGATGATTTTTGGGAGTTCATAAACAATCAAAGAACTGAGGCAGAGCCTTTTGTATTCATTCATAAATCACCAGTGCCATTGGAAAAGGAATTGTCTCTGCAAATTTTCCCTGCCTTATCATTGACAGAAGAACAAAAAGAGGAACTAAGAAAAGATATGAACAAGAAAGGAAAGAAGAAACTGCACCTGAACAAAGTGAAATGAAGGATCAAGAGCCAAGCAGACCTGAAAAGGTCCCTGAACTAGAAGATCAAACTGAAACCTCTAGCCCTCAACTTCAAACTTACTCACGAAAGTGGAAGTATTTGGCAGAAAAGGCTAAAGACAAGAGGCCAATAACTGAAGAAGAACCGTCAAAGAAGCAAAAAGATGACCCAAGAAGTTTAGCAGCAATTGCTGAATTTTTGGAAGAACATGAGCAGGCAGAAGCTCAGTTGAAAAAGTTGGCCAGAGCAATTGATTTAGAAGAAGGAGAAATTGCTGATGAAGATGAAGTGTTAAAGGATGTTCTCATGGACAGTCCTCTTAAAGAAGAACAGTCAGTAGAAGAAATGGTAACCAAAGCTCAAACTGATGACTTGATGATAAAGCCATGTTCTTGATCAATCAAGGCTATGATCCTGATGAAGTTGCTGCTTGATCAGGAATAATGATTCATGGAAGTATGATAGCACCTGGAACATGTTCATGGTGAAAAGAATCTCAGGGCTAGTACAATTCTTCACAGAGTACTCAGCTCTAGTAGATGCCCTTGAGATTCATGACTTGAAGGAACTAGCTCAACTTGAACTGATCAATCATGCAGCTATGTTCAGGGGATATGATTTGAAAATATACTTAAGATGTTCAGAAGGACAAAAAACTTCAATTCATTAAAGACAATTTTTTTAAGAAAAGATAAAACATTTGTCAATCCCCTGGAAAAAGAAAAAGATGGAAGCAGAAGAAATAGTATTCCCTGAGTTGAAGGTAAAGCCAATGGAGTCTTTAAAGAGGAAAGTAGACTCAGTTTTCCATTTCTATTTCAAATGTGTACTATGATGAGAAAACCTACGACTGGTGATAGAAAGGAAGTGGGGAGGAAAAGAAGGAGCTGACATTAGACTTTTCAGTGGATATGAAGTGAGACTACTTGATGATCATACATCCACTACATTTATACCAGGCACTTCAGGGAATTAAACAACAAATTGGGTGAACAAGACATGCACTTCTTTTTGAAATGCATCAAGTTGTTGAAACTGGCCTATGACAGAATAAAGATTAAAAGAGATAAAAGAAAGAAGAAGAAAACACCACTGCAACTGGAAACATTGTTAAGCTTGAAGTGGATGTGGGAGGGAGTTTATTGATTCATAGAGATGGTCTTTCAACAATCTCCATATGGGAACCGATTTCTTTGAAAAAGTTACCAATGGAAGCCATCTACAACATGAGCAGAATGAAAATACATGTGCTGAGTAGAGACAGGATATCCGAAGCAACTGATTTTGTAAACATGATCAAGGTCATTCTAGATCCCACCAAAGCAGCATTCATACTACCTTCTGAAGACCCAGCTGAATCTTCACAACATCAATCACCTCCTAAACATTGAGAAAAACTAGGTTGTATAATCCTTAGGGGGAGTATTATTGCACCATTTAAGGATCATACATGCCAACTCAATGGGTGAATTGATGATTGTTTAGCTGGAATCCCACAAGTCAAGATGCAATGCGGATGAAGAAATAAAGAAAATAACAAGTACTATCTCCGCATTAATCAATGCGGAGACAAAAATCTGATGCGAACAAGTGTTTACTCTTCCGCATTAACTAATGCGGAAGACACAATACTTATGCTGAACAAGATACTCTTCCGCATTGACTAATGCGAAAGAACAAAAGAAGATGCGGACAAGACTTTGATCATCCGCATTGACAATGCGGAGGACCAACCAAATACGCACAAGTATTTTTCATCCGCATTAACCAATGCGGATGACCAACTTACTAATGCTGATGATCAAGTGGAAATCGGATCAGATCATCTCATCCGCATTGTCAATGCGGATGAACAAGCAGAGATGCTGATCAAGACTTAACTAGTTTCTGATGTAATAGGTCGGGATTTTAGTCATTTTGTAAAGGCATCTTGTCTTGTCTATAAATAGAATAGTTTACTCGTACTGAGGTGACGGTTGACAGATAGAGGATTTTGTTGTAGTTATTCCTGTAAATTTGTCACATTCAAATATCATACAAACTATTTATGAGTAATTTTCTTGCTTGATTTTCTTTTCGATTGTTTGTTTCCGCCACTCAATCGTTGACTTATTATCATATCGATTCTCCTTAAGAGTATCCCTCTTACTAAAGACCCAGTCCTTTTGTGTTTAAGTGACCACATCGATCATGCACTCTACTTCCGAGATAAAGTATTCACTTCCGAAGATGAAGTCCTCAAAAGAAAGAAATCAGACGACACTTTCCAAAAGTATGAGAAAGCAGAAGTTCTCAAGGCTCGGAAGAAAGAAGCCTCTTTCCGAAATTAAGTGGCTTCGAAGTACTTGTTTTTCCAAAGCCATTTTAACCTTCGGAAGACCTCCTATGACCAGTGACATAAGTCTGGTCTCTGACACTCCGCTTCCGAACCTCTGTGTTAGGATCTCAGCCCTTGGTTTAATCGATTGAACAGATATAGCAGCGGAATAGCTCAGAATTAGACAAATTCAACAAGAACAATTGATATAAAACGATAAAAGAATTTTGTTATAAGAGAGAAATATCCGACAAAAGGAATATTGCATTAAGATTGTCGGCCTCAAAGGCACGATTACAGTGAGTCATCTTTCCTTATAAAGGAAAGAATGACGTAGGCTGATGTCACCTGAAAGTGACATGTAACCGTTTTTATAACTACTGATGTTTAACAACTACTGAAGATGTCAACAACTGACATCTTCTTACAAATGTTCCTAAGTGTTAAACATCTCATTTACAACTACTGAAAAACATAAAACTACTGAAACTACAACAACTGAAGAACAACCTCTTCAGTTGTTTACAAGTACTGAAAAGAAAATAAACAAACTACTGAAAGGAAAAGAAAACTACTGAAGAAGAAAAACCATCACAACAACTGAAGAAGCCCTCTTCAGCTGTTGTCATCAGCTGTTAACATCAGCTGATGTCTTCAGTACTTGAACATCAGACTTTGTCTTTCAGCTGTTGATCTTCAGTCTTTGTCTTCAGTACTTGTTGAAGTCTTCAGACTTTAGATCTTCAGCTGTTGTCTCAGTCTTTGTCTTCAGTACTTCAGACGTACTTCAGCAGTTGTATTCTTCAGACTTTGTAGAACAGCTGATCAGGTCTTCTTCAGCTGTTGTGATGTCTTGTGGGACTTAGAGGTTTCTCTGATCAGGCTCATTGGTTCTTTTGGTCCAACAAACTCCCCCTGAACCAATGCAGCCAAAACCTCTAAGTTATTGACGAGTCCCACTTATTTTGGCAGATAGATTGGTCTCTTATCCTCTTGATCAGATGAGAAGTGACCCTTTTTCAGCACCGGCCTGGGAAGAAGTCTCTGATGATCTGTTTGGCATGATATGGTTGGGAGCTCTGTATTGGGGACTTGGACACCGAGCTGTTGCCCCAACCATGAGATCTACTTCCCGTGTATCAGCCTATATGATTCCCTGGTGTAAGCCCTTAAAAACATGATTTGCTCATCCATTGTCAGCACCTCGGGCACACCATCAAATAATCCTTCTCGGCCATACACTTCAGATATGTACTTGGCCTGTTTTCCATTTTGAGCTCAACCGTGGTTATTTGTCTATAAGCAAACTCATCTGGATGAGTTCCTTCTAAGAGCAGGTTGAGCTCTTCTTGTTTGAAGTTTTCAAGTCGTTTGTAAACCAATCCCTTCTTTATAATTTTGTTCTCTAACATCTTTTGAGGTGGTTGTTTGGCTTCATAGGCTTTCTTGAACTCTTCAACAATTTCCCAGGGACACTACAAGCACCACAGTGATGTCTTCGTCGACAACTCTCTTCACTTGGCCCTTGTATCTTGAAGGAATTTCTTTCTTGACAATCCGGTGTGCCACCCTAGGATCAGGCCATATCCTTACTCTTTCCCTTTGGTATTGAAAGGTATTAGCAAGGGTGTACAATCTTAATACTTCTTTCTTCATGCTGATCATTGAAGAGGATGTAGCATATGCTTTGTCAATGCTTTTCAGCATTTCCTCATCATGTTTTTGCATCTGTTCCTCTTCAATCTTTATCATTACATCATGCATTTGAGAAGCAGGAGTGATGGACATTGGTTTAGCCTTAGGCAAAGTAATGACTGCAGAGAGTGGCAGTCTGTCTTCATCCTCCTCTTCATCTTCATCAGGCCTCAGTACCTTTCTTTTCTTTTGGCTAGGTACATCACTGGCAATGGGTTTTTGAGGTAAAGGATTTGGTTTTGTGGGTTGGATGGTTGGTTTAGAGGGTAAAGGAGTTGTTTTAGTGGGTTGTGGAGATAGTGATTTTGAGGATTGAGGCTTTTCAGACTGTTTTAGCATTTTGGCTGTAAGGGAGGCTTTGGTAAATTTTGTCAGTTCTTTTCGATTCCCAACCCCAGCTTCATTCAATACCTCAATCACTAAACCTTTGGAGTATTCTTCAGACGAACAAATCTTGGTGGTTATTGCCAAGATGTTGTCCCTGGTCCAGGCCCTTATTTCCATTAGAGATCTTCCCAGTATTTAGCTATAAATCTGATCATTATCTCCAGCCTTTCTCTTTCTAAGGCATCATAGCTAGCCCATCTTGAATTGATCTCCTCTGTTTCCATCCTTCTGATCTCGGAGTCTAGTTGTTTGATGTCAAAACCCTGCCTATACAACTGCTCAATGATTTTTCCATTGAACGGTTATGGTTGGCGTCAGCTTCTTTCACCATATCCTTCAGCTCCTTCTCCTTCTCAGACTCTCCTTTCTCTTTTGATATGTGACATGAAAGTCTTTTTGACTTTCATTCACTTCAGCTCCCTTCACACTCTCCTTCTCCTTCTCATTACAACCTCAGATTCTTTCGCCTTCTCCCCATCTATCCTCTTCCTTTTTCCTTTACTAACTGACTCTCCCCCTTTTGGGTGCATTGGATGCAAGGGTTTGAGCAGTAGAAAGAGATTTAGTCACCAACTCCTCCACCAAGGGTTGTATTATTGTAGGAAGCCTCTCATCAATGGCTTTGATCACTATATCTGTGATCATGGGATGATGAGAGGTAGGGAATTTTGAAGGGTAGCAACTGATTGATCAGGGTGGTTCTGTTCCTGAGAATCAGTGCCGAAAGCAGAGGCTGGTGGCTTGGAAGTATATACTGGCTCAGTGTGTAGGGGACCTTCAGAAGAAGGTGCCATCTGTGGGTGTATTGTGGTGGCAGATGGACTTGCATCCTGAGACATCTTGGCCAGCAGCTCTTTGAGTCTGCTAACCTCATCCTCTAGAATGGTGTTTTGAGCAACTACATCATAGAAGAAGCTCAGGTCATCATCAGTTGTGACTGAATCACCTGACCTCCTGACAAGTCAGAATGAACATGCCTTGAGTGTAGATCAATGTAGCATGTGCCCCTTGTTCTCGGTTCTGGGGACTTCCAGCCTCAGGACTATGTCCTTCATCAGCTGTTGCCACTGGTGAGGACTTAGAGATGTTACCAACTGCATCCTGGTCATTTGCTGAGTCAGGAGCAGTGGCAGCCTCACCAGAAGTTCGCACCTCCTTATCTACACTAGAAGATGGAACATGATAACCCCTGTGCTGTGGGTTGACAGAAGCATTGTGATCCTCCCCCTCAGGTGTTGAGGTTATCCCAGTAGTAATTGGTGTCTGGGTGGGGGGTGAGGAATGCAACTGCGTCAGCACTTTTGCAACAATGATAGTAGGGCTTTGAGGGGCGGTTGCATCAGGAGAGGGTGTGGAAGCAGTGTGCACCCGGACAAGGTGGTGCTCTTCAATGGTAATCCCCTCAAGTGAGGAGGATCCCAGCATTGTGGCTTCCCTTTGAGTGGTTGCTTCAGGTTCCTTTGAGAGGAAACCTGAGCGGCTTCAGTTGGTGGAGTCACAGTCTCTACTGGGGGGTTATTTCCAGCAGAGATAACCTGCGTTGGTGCAGCAGGAGCATCCACAGGGGACTCAATTCCCTGAGTAGCTTTCTTAGGCTTCTTCTTTGTGGGTTTGGAGGGGACTTTGGATTGGAGGTGGAGGCTGTGGGTTCCAGCTGCGTGGGTTTGCGCAGCTTGGCAGCCTGTTTGAGAGTTTGGTCAGTGTTGTGTCGGGAGTATACCTCCGGCAATACAGCCAAAGCAGGGACTCCCAGACCAACTAGTCCCTCAGCAGAAAGCTGATTCTCTATTATGGCCATTATAAACCGAGGATATAGTATCCAACGGTTAGAAAGTGGTTTTGTGGCCATATCCTTGAGTTCAAGAAAAATTATTTCAGAAAAGTTTAGTGGTTCTTGTTCAAGGATAGAGAACAATACCTGTTGCCATCTGGAAGACAGTTGATCCCAAGAGGAAGTCTTCGGAGCCAGGCAAACATTTACCATATGAAATAATAATCGTTCAGCATCTGGAAAATGTTTCTTCAGGATTGTTGAAGCACTAAGATCACCCTGATATCCATGTTGTCCAAAGGAAAGATCAAGTTGGCGCTTAGGATATCCAACAGGGTAGGCAGCATCATCTAACAGTAATATTTGGCGGATGGTAGCAGTAGAGAGTGACCACCTTATGCGAGTTGATAGATGAAGGATAGATTCTCCATTAACGGTCGCATTCATCCAGAACTGACGTAGCGAATCGGCATAAATGATTGGATTTAAAAGGAAAGCCGTTTTTAGTGGATTGGACCATAAGATCTATAGCATTTTCAAATTTGGTCCAGAAGGGCGATTTTGTAGGTACGCGACACAGTTGTGTCGAGTTTGAGTTGCATGGTCGCCATTAATGAAGGTGAAAGGTTTTCAGAGCTTTTGAAAAGTTAGGTCGTGAAAGAATGAAAAACTCTGAAAGAGGGATCAGGTATATATAGGGTACGGGTTATGAAACGACTGAAGGTTTTGGTGTTAGTCATCAGTATTTGAAGCTACTGATGACGTGGTATTAACTTTCAGAGTTTGAAACGACTGATGGTATTGGTGTGGTCAGCAGTTATAAAACAACTGAAGACATGGTGTTTACTATCAGACGTTGAAACAACTGAAGTCTCTGATTTAGGCATCAGTAGTTTTAAAAACTACTGAAGACAAGTTGGACTTCAGATGTTGAAACAACTGAGGACTTGGTATTAGTCATCAGTAGTTGTGAAACTACTGAAGACCGTGGTTTTGCCATCAGTTGTTGTAAACAACTGAAGACTTGGTGTTAGTCATCAGTAGTTGTGAAACTACTGAAGACATGGTATTGCTTCAGTTGTTTATAAAGAAACAGCAGTTTGTGAACTACTGAAGAGAGAGTACTCATCAGTAGTTGTCGTCAATTCATAGCCTTTCAGCTGTTTCATACTGTCCTCAACACTTACTCATCAGCTTTTAGCTGTTTTCAGTTGTTTCATAGGACATCAGTACTTATCTGTTTCTACTGATTTCAGTAGGGTAACTACATCAGTAGTGTAGAACAGATAAAGTACAGTACTTAAAGCATTTAGCCTTCAGTAGTTATAAAAACTACTGAGGGTAAAATAACTCATCAGTACTTATATGTGACATGGTTACCAATGATCATCAGTAATTACTGAGATCATCAGTAGTTGTCACTTATTCTAGCTGCAGCATACCAAGCCTTAACACCAGGTTGTGGAAAGTTGAACTATCCAAAGGCTTAGTAAAAATGTCTGCAAGCTCATCAGCACTAGGCACAAACATAGGATTAATTAGACCCTTTTCAAAACAATCTCTTATAAAATGATGTCTAATTTCTATATGTTTGGTCCTAGAGTGCTGGACAGGATTTTTGACAATGCAAAGAGCTGAAGCACTATCCATTAATAATGGAGTCTTAGTCTCTGTAATGCCATAATCCAAAAGTTGATTCTGAAGCCAGAGTATTGGGATGTACAACTTGCAGCAGCAATGTACTCGGCTTCAGCAGTGGATGTAGCAACAGATGTTTGTTTCTTACTCTGCCAAGAAATCAAACAGTTGCCTAGGAATTGGCATCCACCAGAAGTTGATTTCCTGGTCAACTTACATCCTGCATAGTCACTATCAGAGAAAGCAACTAATTTGCAAGAATGTCCAGTGGAATACCATAAGCCTAGAGATTGTGTGCCTTGCAGATATCTAAAGATCCTCTTGACTGCAATCAGATGAGACTCCTTAGGTGCAGCCTGAAATCTAGCACAACACATGTAGCAAACATAATATCTGGTCTAGAAGCTGTTAAATACATCAAGGAACCAATCATACATCTGTAAAGGGTTTCATCAACACCTTTACCTTTCTGATCAACATCCAATTGTGTGGTGTTGCACATGGGAGTAGAACAGGATTTACAGTTTTGTAAATCAAACTTATTCAAAAGATCTTTTGTGTATTTAGACTGATGAATGAAAATTCCATCAGCTTTTTGTTTGATTTGCAAACCTAGAAAGAACTGTAATTCTCCCATTGCACTCATTTCAAACTTCTGTTGCATTAAGGTTTGGAAATCCTCACACAATTGGGGATCAGAGGATGCAAATATAATATCATCAACATAATTTGAACAAGTAGCTTATGCTGATCCACCTTCTTAATAAATAAAGTTTTATCTATGGAGCCTCTAGTGAAATTATTCTGTAGAAGAAAGTTTGATAAGGTCTCATACCAAGCTCTAGGTGCTTGTTTCAACCCATAAAGAGCTTTATCAAGCTTATATACCCATTCTGGGTGCTTATTATCCTCAAGCCTGGTGGTTGACACACATAAACTTCTTCTTTTATTGTACCATATAGAAAAGCACTTTTGACATCCATTGGAAAACTTTAAGATTGTGGAGTGCAGCATAGGCTAAAAACAATCTAATTGCCTCCAGTCTGGCTACAGGGGCAAAGGTTTCATCATAATCAATACCTTCTTCTTGTGCAAACCCCTGCACAACCAGTCTGGCCTTGTTCTTAACAATTAGCCCATTTTCATCAGTTTTATTCCTAAACACCCATTTAGTGCCTATTGCACACTTACCTGGGGGTAGAGGAACAAGCTCCCACACTTGCTGTTTCTTGAACTGAAGAAGCTCAAGCTGCATGGCTTCAACCCATCCATTGTCCCTCAAAGCACATGATAGTTCTTTCGGCTCTAGCTGACTGATGAAGAGAGCATAGAAGCAGAAATTGGACAACTGGCTTCTGGTTGAGACACCAGCATTGATATCACCAAGGATTTGAGATATTGGGTGATTTTTCAGCTCTTGGTAAACAATCAAATCTGTGCAAGTGTTTGTAGGGTCTTCAGCAGCAGCAGATGTTGATGCAGATTCTTGAAACCATGAAGATGGTGGCAACTCAAATGAAGTTGAGGATGCAGAAATCTCATCAGCATTTGTTGTGGATGGTGCGGCTGGAGCTACAGGCATCAGGTTTAGAGGACTCAGGCAGTTGATCACTAAACCTGAAGAGGTGATTACTACTATCATCATCATCTTCAGTAGTAACACCAGGTGGTGAACTGTTGACAGGAGCAACAGCAGGAGATTGATAAGGAACATATTGCAGTATGTCCAAATCAAAGAGCTCCACAGGGCTTTGTGGAATCTTGTCCTTTGGAGATTCATTGAACTTGACATGTAAAGTCTCTTCAACCATCTTTGTTCTGCAGTTGAAGACTCTGTATGCCTTGCAAGTTGATGAATAACCAACAAGTACCCTGCATCCACCTTAGGATCAAATTTCTGGAGCTGATCCTTTGTGTTGAGAATGAAACAGGGACACCCAAATGCTCTAAAAAATGAAATGAGAGGGGCCAAATGATGTAGAACTTCATATGGAGTCTTCATCAACCTCTGATTTATTAGCACTCTATTCTGCACATAGCATGCTGTGTTGACAGCTTCAGCCCAAAGGTCAATGGCAGTCCAGAATCAGCCAACATAGACCTTGCAGCTTCAATGAGGGTCCTGTTCTTTCTCTCCACAACTCCATTCTGTTCAGGAGTTCTTGGAATACTAAACTGTCTCTTTATTCCCTTGGAAAGGTAGAATTCATCAAGTGTATTGTTCCTGAATTCTGTTCCATTATCACTTCTAATACACTTGACTGAGAGGGAATACTGCTTCTCAGCATACAACACAAAGTTTATGATCTTCTGTGCAGCTTCATCCTTTGAATGTAGAAAGAAAGTCCATACAAATCTGGAGTAATCATCCACAATTACCAGACAGTATTTTTTTCTGTGCCATGCTCATCACTCTCACAGGACCAAAGAGATCCATGTGAAGAAGTTGTAAGCAGGCAGTGGACTTTGGTTCTTCAATAGGTGGAAATGAAACCTTGTGCTGTTTTCCTTTCAAACAAGCAGTGCAGTTGTTTTCACACTTGAACTCCTTCATAGGCATTCCCCTTACTAAACTATGGTGTATCAGCTGATTCATGTTCTTGAAGTTAACATGTCCCAGCCTTCTATGCCATAGATTAGATTCTTGAGAGAGCCTTGGAAAATAGGCAAGGATGGCCTTTGAGATCAATTTTCTTGGAAAGATCTAAGGCATACACTCTTCCTGTCCTGTTGGCCTTCAGGAGAGTGTGAGCATCCAATACCTTGTCAATCAAACTCAGAACTTTGGATGACAGAATCCTGCAGTTCTGGCTTGTGAAAAGGGCAACAGGCCTTTGTCACACAATTGACTGACACTCAAAAGATTATACTTGAGATTTTCCACATGGTTGACATCATCAAACTTATTTCCCCATTGGAAACAAAGCCCTTCCCGATGATGTAACCTCTTGCATCATTGCCAAAGGAAACAAATCCCTTCCTTCCTGGAGAGTAGTCATTAAGAAGTGAGTTGTTCCCAGTCATATGCATAGATCCCCCACTGTCTACATACCAGATGCTACTTTGGCATGTTGAAGAAACCTGCATAAATAAACAATCAGTTAGTTTTGGAGACCCAACCTTTTGGTTTTGGGCCTGGTCTCATCAACAGATGGTAAACTAACAGGTTTATTGGACAATAGCTTGAGGTGAAGGAGATGGTGTAGAAGAGGAATCCTTCGGCTTGGATCTCCTTTTCTGGGGTTTCAACACAGGGCCATCAAGTTGGTTAACTCTTCCCAACAGATGTTGAACCATCATTACCAGCTGTGTCTGATTCTGGGAGAGAGCTTTCAGCTCTTCAGACACATTGGTATTGTGTTTGATGATGAGTTCTTGTGTTGCACCATCTTCTTTTGAGCAACCTCAGCTATTGCCTGTTGCACTCCTTCCTTTTTGATTTCTTTTGGTCATAGGAGTACAGGATTTGATGCTGCTGGTACAAACTTGGACTCAAACTCAGTTTTCATTTTAGCCAATTTTCTTTAATTTTCTCTTTTTGTTTGAGTTTGGATCCCTTTTTGTACCAACAATCATCTGTGAGATGATTGAATAGACCACATATTTCACATGGTTTCTTCTTCATCTTCTGTTGATCATCAACTAAAGAAGATGAAACTACTGAAGACTTGCTCTTCAGCAGTTTAGAAGCACTTTTTGCCTTCTTGTCAACTTCCTTAGTAGGCTTCAAATCCTTCCTACTGACAGTTTTCTTCTCTTCAGTGCTGTCAGTCATTAGGATTTGAACTCCAGATGTTATCCCCTGCTCTCCAGTACCCTCAGTACTTCTAGGGATAACACTTGGGTTGATCAACTCATTGATCATGTGAGTGTCAGCAGTTGAACCATCAATATCAGCTGTTAGGTTCACAGAGGGATTACTACTGACTTCAACTACTGATGGTGCTTTATCAAGTAGTGAATCACATGATGAGGTGGATTGGTCATTACTTTCTCCATCAGATTCCGCTCCTGCTCTTGAAGCAAAAACTGTAGGAGGAGCAGTGTGATTAACCAATTCCAAACTTCACATTGGAAGCTGTTTGCTTACTAAGAAGCATTTCAAAGCCCTTGCAAGATTGTACCCATCGATCACACTCTACCTGGGTGACAGCAAGAGTATCTTGAGGTCTTTGTACTTCTCTAAGAGTACATCCTCCCTAGCCTTATCATCAAAATTTGGCATTTTAATTTTGTAAATCTCATCAGTTTTCTCTTTTAGCACAGACTCAAACTCAGCTTTATTTTTGGAAATTGTTTGTTCTAGCTCTACATTTTTATTGATTAAAGCCACATTTGCTTCTCTAATAGAGGCAAATGCTGCTATGCAAGTTTCAGAACATAATTGGCCTTAGCCTCAGAGGATACCTGTGATACCTGTGTTGAAGAGGTATTTGAGGATGATCCATCAGAGGATTCCAAAGCCATGAGAGCTAGATTTCCAAAAGGATGCTCACCACCATGTTGACCAGCACCTGAGAACAGTTGTTCATTACCAGACACATCATCTGGTAAACTGCTCCAGTCAACAACTCCTGGTGTGAAGAAGCTGTGTTGTTGAAGTTGATTAGGTTGATGAGATTGGGATGGTTGAGGCTCAGGGAGTGCATGTGGTTGCTGAGCAGTGGGTGCTTGAACCTGGCCTGGTTGTGGCATGTAATAGCAGGGGTATGGATATGGCATTGGCCCCTGTGGAACAAAATATGCAGGAGATTGTGGTTGATGATGAAACCAGAATTGACAGGTTGTTGCCCTCTGTTTTGTTGACTATTGCCAGGGAAAGTCACAAAGGGTGCAGGAGAGTTAGATCCAGATGATCTACATTCTCTTGCAAAGTGCCCAAGCCTGTGGCATTTATGGCACTTCAACTTACTCTTGTCAAAACCAACTTTGGTTTTGCCAGAGAGTCCTGGGAATTTCCTTCCAGTTCTTTTGTAGAACTTCTGAGATCTGATATTTATCAAGGCCATTTGGCTCAAAATATCCATCTCTTCTAAGTCATCATCAGCAATCCCCTTGAGATCATCCATGATGAAACATAGATTGTCACTATTAACCAGCAGAATAACTATCAACACTCACAAAGGCAGGCTCAGAAGTGTTTGTAGAGAAATCAATATGCTCATCATACTGGCTTTCAGATGACGCATATTCTGACTCTTGATGTCCAATCAGGGCAGTGTTCCCTTGGACAAAATCCTCAGTGAGCTTGCCAGATGAAACCAATTTCCTTTTCTTTCTCTGCTCTATCTCTCTCTCGAATGTAAGCAGTTTCCCATGAAGTTGGGTGAGAGATAGGCGATCAACATCAGCATTTGAGCGTAGAACAATGGTATATGTGTTCCATCTCTCAGGCAGTGATCTTAAAAATCTATGGTTCATCTGACTCCTGGTATATTCATGTTTAACCATTTTCAATTCAGAGATAAACATGAAAACCGCTCAAATGTTGAGTCAGAGTCTCACCCTTTCTATGAGAGAAAGTCTCATATTGTTGGGCGAGGATTTCCCTGTTGTTTGCTAAAACCTCATCAGTACCACCAAATTGTTCTTTGATGGCATTCCAGAGGTCATGAGCAGACTCACAATGCAGAAGCCCAGAGTAAATCTCATTAGGAATAGCCATAGCCAAATTCCATGGGCTTTTGCATCGATTTCAAACAACTTCTTGTCCTCATCGGAGTATTGCTCCTTCTTCTTTGGAACCAACTGGTTTGTTTCCGGATCATTCACCATTGGCTTATGTGGTCCATGTACCACAGATGTCCACAACCTGAGCTATTGACAGACAGGTGATGGAGCATCTTCTCTGCCAAATGTTATACTCATTCCTCACCAAGATCGGAGGCTTGGTAGAGGATCCAGTATTGAAAGGATCATTAGAAGAAGTAGTCATTGTGAAAATCAGACAGATTCAAGTAAAATCACAATAAATTTAGCTCAAAACCACACAGAACCTCAAATAAAACGGCCAGAAGCGATACACTCTCAATCTCTATAACAGATCCTTGCGAATATTGCTAATTCGATTAAACTTAGAGCGATTGAACAGTTTCAATGATCAATTGTTAGATCGATCAATGATTAACCTGCTCTGATACCATTTGTTAGGATCTCAGCCCTTGGTTTAATCGATTGAACAGATATAGCAGCGAATAGCTCAGAATTAGACAAATTCAAACAAGAACAATTGATATAAAACGATAAAAGAATTTGTATAAAGAGAGAAATATCCGACAAAAGGAATATTGCATTAAGATTGTCGGCCTCAAAGGCACGATTACAGGTGAGTCATCTTTCCTTATAAAGGAAAGAATGACGTAGGCTGATGTCACCTGAAAGTGACATGTAACCGTTTTTATAACTACTGATGTTTAACAACTACTGAAGATGTCAACAACTGACATCTTCTTACAAATGTTCCTAAGTGTTAAAACTCTCATTTACAACTACTGAAAAACATAAAACTACTGAACTACAACAACTGAAGAACAACCTCTTCAGTTGTTTACAAGTACTGAAAAGAAAATAAACAAACTACTGAAAGGAAAAGAAAACTACTGAAGAAGAAAAACTATCACAACAACTGAAGAAGCCCTCTTCAGCTGTTGTCATCAGCTGTTACATCAGCTGATGTCTTCAGTACTTGAACATCAGACTTGTCTTTCAGCTGTTGATCTTCAGTCTTTGTCTTCAGTACTTGTTGAAGTCTTCAGACTTTAGATCTTCAGCTGTTGTCTCAGTCTTTGTCTTCAGTACTTCAGACGTACTTCAGCAGTTGTATTCTTCAGACTTTGTAGAACCTGATCAGGTCTTCTTCAGCTGTTGTGATGTCTTGTGGGACTTAGAGGTTTCTCTGATCAGGCTCATTGGTTCTTTTGGTCCAACAAACAAACTCCCCCTGAACCAATGGCGCCAAAACCTCAAGATTAACAATTTACGAGTCCCACTTATTTTGGCAGATAGATTGGTACATCTAATCCTCTTATAGATCAATGAGGCCCTTTTTTCAGCACCGGCCTGGGAAGAAGTCCTCTGATGATTTGTTTTGGCATATTGGTTGGGAGCTCTGTAGTGGGGACTTGGACACCGAGCTGTTGCCCCAACCATGAATCTACAATTCCCGTGGTATCAGCCTATATGATTCCATGCTGGTATCAAAGCATATCAAATCCGCTGTCCATAATCACCAAAGTCAAGATATCTCAAAAGATACCAAAGGAAAACAGAAGATGACTTGCAGAAAAGTTCAGGAAAGGAAGATTGAAAGCTTAAAAGAAGGAAGACATCCAGCTAGAGCTTTAGCTGCTAGACAAAGCATTGCAACCAACCAGGAGGCTGTCAACAACAAAAGAGACATAGATCAGTGACCCACTCATTCAACTTGGACTCCATGAAGAAACCTCTGCTCCATTAGAGAGTTGTTTGAACTGGAAAAGGCAACCAGCCTGTAGTAGGAAGCAGCAAGGTTAGCCTCAAAGGAAGAGAAGGAAAAGGAACAAAGGGAAGCTAACATGCAGCTCAGGGGAAAGGATAGATTTCCTAATCTCCAGAGGCTTCTCTCTCCAAGAACTTTCTCCACACAATGATGAAACGATCCTTTGGCTCTTCAACAAAGAGCAGGATCAAATGGAAAAAGAAAGAAAAGAGCTACAAGGGAAAAGTTGAAGCAAAAGAAGAAGAAGGAAGAAGAAGCAAGGGCATCTGCAACCAAGAAGATAGGTGACAAAGCCTAGATAAAAGACTATCTCCAGGCTCACGGCTTCTCTGGAAGGCAGGTGGGTCCCATGTCTGAAAGGACACTCCAACAAATTGTCAGTGAGATCAAAGTTGAAATTCATTCGGGAAAAAGGAGAGAGATGTACATAAGGGTAAGGGATAACCTTCACACCAACCACTCAACCCCAACCTGAACCAATTCTCTTTTCCTTCACCATCACAACTCAACCATACACTCCTAACCTACACCTTTACCTTCATCCACCTCCTCACCTCAACCACCAAAACTGCCCATCCTTCAACCCAAAACTCTTACCAGAACCACCTCACCACATCCTACCCAACAACCTTCTCAACCATCCCTTTAGCCTTCCAAACATCTCTCTCTAGAAGAGTTCAAAAGGAACAAGAATAGGCTCATCAATTGCATAATCCTGAGTGATATCTCCTGTGAGGAAGACTCCATCAAGCTAACCTATGTCAATCGATCTTCACGTTCCCTCACAAGAGATCAATTTCTTGATCTACCTAGAGGAACACTAGACCAGGCTACAGTGTTTTAGGTACCAACTCAGAATCATTAAAAAGGAAGAGAAGAAACTAAGAAGGAAGCTGGTGACTCTACTAGATACAAGGAAAGAGGATAAGATTCCTAGTCAGTCTCTTGTGCCTAGAAAGAATATACTCCAATGGAGGTTCAATGAAGCTACTCATAACTTTGTTGTGGAAAGAGAGAACGGTGAAGTTAACAGGCTGAATGCCACCTCTCTGCTACACTCCAGTAGATTTGACATTACTGAGTTAGCAAGAAACCATTCTTTAACCCCCTCCAACTCTGAAACTGCTGCTCACATCAGAATCATCTCAGCAGTCTTCATCTGGCTGAGTTAACAGCAAAAGCTAAGATTGAGGAAGAGTTAAGATTGAGAAGAAAGGAAGACAATGATAGATCTCCCACCAAGGGCACAACCTTTCTACAAATGGTGGAAGGTCTTGAATTGGAACCTATAGTTTGATGGAAATATGATTATAGCTCCTATCAACTAACTCTTTTCAGAGGACCACACAAAGGGTACATATCAGTCAGGGCGAAAGACTGGAAATCCTATCAACCAAATATTTGTACAAACTTCTCAACACCATATCAGAGAAGAACAAAGAGACTGATAAGTATTTACTTTCCATGGTACTGAAAGTTTTGAGAAGCCGAAACAAGTGAGGTTTTGGTAGCATCAGCCTAGGGGTAGTTTGTCGGATCATGAAGAAGGTTGGTGCAACCAAAACCAAATCACTTAGACAAATTTTGGTGCTGCTTACAAAGGCTTACGAAGCCAAGTGTGGAACTTCCGAAGGAAGTAGAGTTCTTCCAAAGACAAAGTAAAAGTTACACTTCTGAAGGCAAAGCTCTACTTCGGAAGATAAAGTATTCACTTCCGAAGATGAAATCTCAAAGGAAGAAATCCAGAAGACTGTTTCTGAAGTATGAAGAAAGAAGAAGTTCTCAAGCCTCGGAAGAAGCAGCCTCTTTCGAAGTATAAGTGGCTTCGAAAGTACTTGTTCTTCCAAAGCCATTTAACCTTAGAAAGACACTACTATGAACCAGTGGACATAAGTATGGTCTCTGACACTCCACCGCAGTCCTCTGATACTGCATTGCGTTTTCTCAAAGAGCCATGTAGTTGACCATACTTTATTCCACTGTTCATCTTTTATGTTAGTAGAAGTTACCAACTTTAGTTGGTGACAAAAGGTAAGTCTAGGACATGTCCTGACTACCATATCTCAGATAAAGTCTTATCTGAGGTACCTTAAACTATAGCTTTGTAGTATTTGCTTTAGTTAGAGGATTCCAGCCGGTATCAAAGTATATCCGACTGTAGGTAGTATTATATATAGGTTCTCATTGTAACTCATAAACACATGCTTGTAAGAGTCTTGTAATATTTGAGTTGAGAAGCAATATATGCAAGTACCTTGAAAATTACTTCTTGTGTTTTGTTATTACTTATTATATTTGTATCAACCTTAAAGACTTTGCTTTCATCGAGAGTGTTGTTTAAGTGAGTTTGAGAGAAAATCAAGTGTTTAGTGACACAAACCTATCCTGCAGCTTATTACACAATAAACAATGAAACATTAAACATTATAAGCATCAATCACATATTGTATTTCATTCACTCATTCATTACATATGTAAGACATGACAGACATTTTACATTAACTCCTAAACTAGGTACATATGCATCAACAAACTCTCCATTGGACCTAGTTTACATTAGTGTCTGACATTCTTCATTAGCTCCTTAAATTTCTTGTACTTCTCCTCTCTAGTAACTCCTGCATGTATCTCAAATGCAAAAAAGTCATGCAATGTTCTAGAACTAGAGCGCGCATCATAGAATAGTGGCCCCTTGTATAATATATACATCATCTGCAGACAAGTTGGTTAGCCACATAGGGTCGAACACCTGGATAGTTCCCTTTGCTCTCTCTCTGTAGAACTATGACCGCTTCGCCTGTTCTCCAATCATAATACCACCATTTGAAGTGTGGAGTGAAGTCCTGTGGCATTTCCCATAAAGGAATCCTGGACATTATGCGCGGAGGACTCCACTTCAGCACCACCTAAGGCTTTCCAGAAATGGGATCCACTTCAGACCTTCGGATGTACCTATTCGGTTGTTGAGGTCTGAAGTTTACTCGTCTGGTGTGCTATTCCTTCTTTAGGGCAATCTCAAACCAGCCTGACATTTTTCTAGGATCAGCATATAACAAGTTTAAGCGTGTCAGCTGGTTGAGATCAAAACCAGGGAGATCTTCAAATCATGTGGGAATCTGAAGTACTATATTCCCTTCTCCCTCTTACCTGCATAAATGTTAAGATCCTCAAAATATGCCCATGCAATGATCTTTCTCGACACCTTTAGATGTTTCTTGACCTTGTAGAGCTTGGTGTAGACATTTGGCTTTTGAGCAGTGCGTTGGGCTCGTATCGCAGTTAAACAAGCCGCCCATTCGGCCTTCTTTATCTCAACATTAGCGTTCGAGGCTTAGGCTTGGCTCTCATTCCTCTCTGTCTCTTTTTCCATCTCATTCAGTTTGTCGATTGTAGCACTGCCGAGAGTGTCACCCAAGTTGGGGATCACATAGCCCTCTCGGTTAGTGTACTCTGGATAGTGCTCAATTGTGACATCCTCAATCTTTATTTCATCTACGTCGTTTAGCTCATCGTCACTTGTCACATCAAAAGTAGGTGAATCTTTGACAATCTCGTATGGATTTAGCCTGAACTCTCTGCAAGTTGCTCATCAGTCAGGTCGTGTATGATTTCTCCTTCTTTGGGAGTGTAGCTCACCGACCTTCTGACAATTTCTTGCAAATCAAGAATCATTGTGAATTTAAACTTGATTTGCTATAGGGGAGCAACATCATATTATCTTGCTGAGATGTTGATCTGCTTGATTTAAACATGTAACACATCAACTATTAGTAATTAATCAAGACATTTAAAGATTAGATAAATCTATAAACATTAATTACATAACTGTAATACAAGATTCAAGTACAAAAGTTTTTCAAATACATAAACATCTAGTCATTACTTTTGTCTTTTCAGTCAACTCCTCAACAGCAGGGGTTGAGGATGATGTTCCTTGGTCTTGTGCTCTCGTTGTCCTTATTTCTTGACCTTGAGCTAAGGCTGATGCAACTACATCACCTTCTTCATCATTATCATCATCTTTCTTCTTTCCCCTTGATTCTTCATCATCACTGTCGTCTTCTTCATCAGACTCATCATCATCATCATCATCATCATCATCATCATCATCCTCACCATCACCTTCTCTGATCTTAAAAGGCTCATCTTTTGATCCTTTCAGTCTGAGCATGATCTTTTTATTCTTTGCCTCCAACTCCTCAATCCTCTTAACTAATTGATCATTCTACTCCTGGAGTTAGGAATCTGCTGAGCTTGAGCAGCATTGAGCTCCACAAGCTGACTTAGCTGTGTTGCTCTTTGCTCGTCAGCAGCTAACAGCTTAAGCACCATCCGTTTTAGTGTTGCTAGTTGTTCCTCTACCCCATGGAGCGTAGAGTGGGTACTTTGGTGAAGGTAGTGTCGTTTGATAGACCTCTGGTGGTTGGTGGTGGTAGTGGTGGATGTGGTGAATATGGATGGTGGGATAGGAATGGATGGTGAATGGGTGGTTGTAGTCGTGGTGGTTGGGAGTGTGGTTGTAGTGGTAGGGTGTGGTAGTGGTGGTGGTAGCTGTGATGGATGTGGTAGATGTGGTGGTGGTTGTGGCTATAGTGGTGGCTGTGGTAGTGGTGGTAGATGGGGTCAAAGTAATTCTCGGCCACTTACCCTTTTTGCCATAAGGGTGAGCCATCCTCTTCTTCCTGGAGCCCAGAGAGATAGAGCTCCCTCTTGCCTGCTGGGCTGGTCCGAGGTGTAAGATGGATAAGTATCAGCAGTAACAGAATCCCCGGACTCACCCTGGCATCCACCAACCGCTCTGAGCCCTCTCTCAGTGGCTACGACCGACTTCCCACCGTCCGTACCAGTGGCTCCTCATCTGACTCCTCCTCCTCATCCGACTCCTCCTCCTCATCCAGCTGGAAGACAGGGTGGATTGGAGCCGGCTCGGATCCACCCGGACCCTCACCTCCTTGACCATCACCGTGGTCATCATCATCAAAGTCATCGGAGAGTAGAGCAATAGGCTCAGAATCTGAGTCCTTGTCGTCATGACGCCACTTCCTCCTAGCTTGCACCATATAATCCTCCCGGCTAGATGCCAAATAGTCTCCTTACCGGGGCTTCACCTGCTGCCCCGGTATACCTTCAGCCTCCCAAGGTGGTGTCATCCATCACCTCTAGTGTAACTGCATCCTCACTCTCCTAGGCAGCGAAGGAAGCTTCTGGTCTATGATCATCTGAAGGAATCAAGGGTACATGCAGAAGCCTTCCTTGCCTTTGGCCTTTATATTCTCGACCCAGTAAGTGAAAATCATCCGTGAGAAATTGAATGGATGGTTTAGTTCCAGCTACGTAAGCATTCTGGATTTGGTTTGACATCTCATCAGAGCTCCCTTCCTTGAGGCTATGCCTTGAGCAGCACATGGGCTAAATACTTGAACTGGGGGCATAGGTTCTCTTGTTGAGCACGCCTGCGTTTATGTCCCCAGCCTACTTAGCCCGAAGAAAAACAACTCGAACTATCAGTGGATGCAGTCTGGTTGGGCAGTCACCATCTTCTCCCAACTCTAACACCCTCCTCAATCTTCCTCACTGATCTCAATCTCCTCACCAAATAGGAACTCCAAATACGATGCGGTTCAGCAGACTTGTCTACTACAGCGCTTTGCCAGAAAGCCTGCTGAATCGATCGATATGGTGTGCACAGGGTAGATTTGGCCTTGAAGATCCTCGATCTCCTTAAGAAGCCAATCATCCTAGCAAAATCAGAAGCATTTCGGGAGGTGATATCAAAATGCACATAGAGGTTATGCTTTGTGCTCATAGTCCATCTACTCGCCATGTTTCTATTACATAAGATAAATAAACGTTAGAGTTTGTGTAAGTGAATGACATTTGAATTTAATGGACTTGAATCATTTTGTTCTGGTCGTGAATGGACAGTACGACTGAGTCTTAGTCGTGCGAATGAGCTCAGTCGTGCGAATGAACCTGCGACTTAGCTGAGTCGTATGCTATTCTATGCGGTTGAACCAGTCGTGCGACTGAATTCATACGCATGGTTCATTCGTGCGATTGGGTATTTTGCACATTTCAATCGTGTAATTTTGTGTTCATCAATGTGTCCATTCGCATATGTCTTTATACGGCACTGTAGAATCGGTCTTAGTCTATACTTGATGTTAAACGTTTAGGTTAGACTCATTTGACTCGCAATCAATCAAAATAACACTTGGTACTAAATAATTCGACGACTAAGTCTAGGTTAGTGGTTCATTTTGAAGGTTTTGTCTCAGTTTAGTATTCACCTAATTAGGTCATTAGGGCTTGATAAACTAAGCATTTAGGTCGATTTTAGTCTTGCATTACTGTAGAAACAAAGTGTAATCGTTAGTCTCACAAACAGGATGCTAAATCACAAATACGAAATTTGGGCAGAGTAATCTTGTTTTCGTCCAATTTAGTGCGATTTGGGGTGATGAGTATGTGTGACCAACTCCCCTCTATTTATACTAGGTTTTCCTTTAGTCGTGCGACTGAACCTATTCTCACTCTTGATTCGTGCGACTGAGGCTCAGTCATGCGACTGAACCTATTCGCACTCTTGATTCGTGCGACTGAGGCTCAGTCGTGCGACTGGCTCAGTCACGACTAAGTTTCAGTCGTGCGACTGGCTTAGTCGCGACTAAGTTTCAGTCGTGTGACTGACTCATTTGGTCACCTCCATTCGTGCGATTAGTTCATTATGGGGATCCAATTGTACGGATTGACCCATGCTTATGGTCCAATCGTACGTCTGGTCCATACGTGTGGTTCAGTCGTGCGATTGGGCTCATAAGTATGATCCAATCGTGCGACTGGTCCATACTTATGATCCAGTTGTGCGAATGGCTCATACTTATGAGTTTGACCTTATGACCTTTCAAACATTTAGCCTTTTAAACTATAGATAAATTGTTATGATCGATGATCATCTTAGACATGATCCTTTTAACCTTTTAAAAAATTGTTGATCACCTCAGACATGATCCTTTTACCATAAAACCGATTGATCACCTCAGACGTGACCTCTTTTAAGTAAGTGTTTCATAGATTTAATTATGATGCCTAGTCTGACTTTTACCAACTAAATGACTAAAAATTAATAAATAAAGCAACTAGAAAATTAAAAAAAAAACAAAATTAAGACATATTTTTGTATTTTTGATTTGAGATGGATTTTAAACCTATTAGAGTAATTCTAATCGATTTTACTTCCTGGACAGCACAGCTTCAATTCTAGTTTATCATTTCTGGTATGATTCATTTTCGAATCATACAGGTATATCAGAATCACTTGGGACATTTTAATAAACGATATTGATGCTAGATCCTTGATTTCACTGATAGTCAATAGCAATTTTAGGAAATCCTACTAGAGCCATAAGATGCATACAATGATTTTGACTTTCAGAGAACTGCAGCTCACGATGATTGTCAGTATAATTTTCCTCTTAAATCCATACATATTTTTGATACACATTAGTGATGATTTAAGTTTAATTATTTCAACAAGATTTGTGGATCTCATGCTTATATGGTAATCAATGTTCCTCAGAAGATTTTGAGCGGTCTACGGGTATGTTTCAAGAAGAGACTATTCTAAGAGCTTTTAAAGAGATGCCAAGCCTCAGGTCAGTGCCATTGCACAGCAGAGAGGCGTAAACAATAATGAATTCTAGAATATTTAGGTTATGCTTATCCTCAGGTCAGTGCCACCGCACAGCAGAGAGGCACACAACTTATCTTCTTGTTCGAGCAATTGCTTTCCTTTTACACATATCGCACCAACAACATAAGTTATTAGCTTGACTGCGTTTTGCATTTTTCATGTGCTTTGCTCAATTTTTATAGGCGTCCGCACACATATGGGTGTTTATTTTGATCTTCAGCCCTTATTGGAACAGCGTTGATTGTGTTAACCAGGGATAAGATGGGAACCCATAGCAGGTTGAACAACTTAGTTTGCAATTAAAACCACCAATGAGGTCTACTTGTCTATTGTGTTGAATCTACTAACACATCATATAATGAACTAGCAGCCTCTAGGTCTATTTTCTCTATGTTACCTTGGTAGCCTACTAGGTTTACTATCATTTTTCCTTTTATTTTCCTTAGACTTTTCATATTTAAACTTTGACTTTTGCATCTTAATCAGTTAAACCTTTTGAAGTCCCAATATTGTTTGTTCCCTATGTACTATCATTTTCCAAATACGTTGAATCAGTATCACAGATTTGATTTCTTTCCTTTTAGCTAAGTTTTCCTCCTCCCTCGTTTTTTTAAGTAATTAAATAAAACAAATGACTACTTAATACTAATCTAACCTATTCTCCCCCTAAAATTCTAAAACCAAAAATATTTTTTTTTAAGTTTTTGGACTTTATAGAAACAGGAAAATAAAATAAGAAAAGTAAAAGAAAATAAAAACAAAAGGTTGTCGGGCTAAGCATTTTCATCCTTTGTGATCACATCACTTTTTTTTCACACATTAACCTCTAATAGATATAAAAACCTCGGTTTATCAAAAGATTTTATGTAGAGTTCAGCGCATTGAAATCCGTATTTATTTTAACGACATCGATTAAATTCTTTTCAAAACAATCATGTATAAAGTGATACTTTATGATGATGTTTTAGTTTTAGGATGTTGGACTGGATTTTTTGCTACGGCTATAGGAACAGAATTATCAACATAGATAGGAGTGTTAGAGAATTGCAAACCATAGTCCCGTATTTGCTGTTGAATCCAAATGATCTGCGAACAACAACTTGCAACAGCAACATATTCAGCTTCACAAGTTGACAGAGCAACCGATGTCTGCTTCTTACACTGCCAGGTGACTAATCTTCTCCCAAAAAATTGACATCCTATAGACGTTGACTTGTAGTTCATTTTGCAGCCGCCGTAATCCGAGTCAGTATATGTTGTAAGCTCAAATCATCGTCATGAGGATACCACAACCTGAGTGTGGAGTGCCCTTCAGATAACGGAGAATCCATTTAACTCCTTTGAGATGATTGACTTTCGGTTTTGCTTGATATCTGGAGCAGAGACACGTCGCATACATGATATCAGGTCATGAGGCTGTGAGGTACATGAGGGATTTGATCATTCCTCGGTACATGGTGGCATCCAGCAGATCACCATTTTTGTTGGGTGCCATGTCGTGGTTTGTAGCAAGTGGAGTCCCAGCTTCCGAAGCATTCTCCATATCGAACCGACTAAGATATCGCCTACATACTTGGTCTGATGTAGAATATTCCCTTAGGTGTCTAATCCACCTGTAACCAGAGAAAGAACTTCATCTCTCCCATGGCACTCATCTCAAATTCAGCTTTCATTACTGCTTCAAATTCTTTACGTAATTCTTTGTTTTTGGAACCGAAGATTATGTCATCCACATAAATCTGTACTAGCAGTAAGTCACCATCTTTTTCTTTGATGAACAGTGTGCCGTCAATAACTCCTCTGTGAAACCCGTGTTTCACAAGATGAGTTAAGAGTTTCTCATACCATACTCTCGGGGCTTGATGAGCCCATAGAGAGCCTTATCCAGCTTGTAAACTCTATCCCGATGATACGGATCCTCAAATCCTTCAGGTTGACTGACATACACTGTGTCCTGGATTTCACCATGAAGGAATGCACTCTTCACATCTAGTTGATAAACTTTAATCTTCATATAAGATGCATAGGCTAGGAAGATACGGATTGCTTCCATTCTTTCCACATGTGCAAACACTTCATTGTAATCAATGCCTTCGACTTGTCGAAATCCTGGAACTACAACTCGAGCCTTGTTTCGAATTATGACCCCTTGGTCATCTTTCTTGCATTTCAAGACCCATTTAGTGCCAATGACCTTAGCACCTTTTGGTCTATCCACCAGTGTCCATACTTCTAACTTCTTGAATTGAACAAGTTCTTCTTGCATGGCACTTACCCATGCCTCATCATTTAAGGCTTCACTTACATATTTTGGCTCAAATTGAGACACAAAACATCGATAAGTACCGTCGTGAAGATAGCCTTTTCCATGACTAAGGCTAATCAGCTGAGTATAGCTGATTTCTTGTCTGTACTCCTGATTGTACATCCCCTATGACGCTATCCAAAGGATGATATACATTAAGTTAAGATCCGGAGTGGTGGAAACGAGTACTTCCTGATCCAGATTTTGAATTCCTGGTTTAGTATCTGTAGCCGTTGGAGTGCGAGGTTCCGAAGTTTCAGAGGCATCAACATCTGATGCTTATGTACTTTCAGTAGCAAGAACCTATTCCTCCTGATCCACCTAATCATTCTCCACTTCTTCATCATCAGAGGAAGAGTCACTTACCTCCAGTGCTCCCCCTGAATGACTAGAAGACTCACCTTGTGAACCTGATGTTGTCAAGTCTAGTAACGGTGTGTTTAAGACATCGTACATCATCTTGGTCGATAACTCATCATCAGGAGGGGAGAGAAGGATGTTGAAGGACTTAAAGAATCCATCATAATCGAAGAAGAATGCGGGTCCTTTTCCAGTAAGGGGGTGGTGTTCCTCTGAATGTCAACGTTGCACCACACTTCTACTTGACCTGTTGAGTTATTGTAAACTCTCTTATTCGGTATGTTGTATCCTATAAAATTCCTTCTTCAGCCTTTTCACTATCCTTCCCTGACTGATTTTTCTTCAGCAGCGTACATGGTGCACCAAACGGTTCAAGGTACTCTAGATTAGGTTTACATCACTGGAGCAACTTGTAACACATTTTACAATGACGTTGACCACCAGGACTCGATTTAGGGTGTAACAAGCATTGGCAACTTCCTCATTCTAAAATTAGATGGGCAGTTTCGAGTCTGCTAGCATCATTCCTGTTGTCTCTATCAAGCTCCTATTCTTCTGTTAAGCAACTCCATTCATTTGTGGAGTGTAGGCAGATGTGAACTGATGTACAATCCTTTCTCTTTGCAGAATGCCTCCATCCACTGGTTCTTGAATTCCGTGCCGTTGTCTGAGCAAATCTGACATACTTTCAGCTTGTAGAGAGATTCTAATGTGGTCACCAACTGTTTGAACGATTCAAATGTTTCTAATTTGGATTTCAAAAACATTACCCAAGAGAATCTGGAGTAGTCATCAGTGACCACATAACAGTATAAGTCACCAGCGATGATCTTGGTGCTTACAGGACCAAACAAATCCATGTGTAGAAGTTTGAGAGGCAATTCAATAGAATTTACTTTCTTTTCCTTGTGAGACTTCTTGGTCTGTTTGCCTTTCTTGCACGCTACACAAAAATCCAGAAGTTGAAAATTCTTAACATTAACTCCATTTACTAAATCGTTAAGAATCAGATGATTCATCTTCCGTGATTTATGTGTCCCATTCTCCCATGCTAGGAGATCGAGTCCCTCTCAGTTGCCTTTGACAAGAAGCATTGTACTTAATGATCAGTTGTGGAGACCTTTGATAGATCCAAGACATATAAGTCATTATATCTTGAAGCTGACATTAGGATTTGGTCCTCCAGGATAATGTAATCCTTCTTCAACATATAGCACTTCTTGTTGTCAAAACAACCTTGAATCCTTTGTCACAGATCTGGGATACAGAAAGCAAGTTATTTTGTAATTGTTGAATGTAGTTGACCTTATCAAACTTTACTTTTTGGTTTCTCACTTCGCCTTGAGCGGTGATGTATCCTCCTTTATTTCCAGCAAATGTGACGTGTCCCCCTTTAATTTGTTTGACATTTGAAAGGAGAGATAGTTCTTGGTCATGTGCCTAGATGCCCACTATCAACAATCCAGGTGTTTGTGATAGCACTATAACAAACACCATACACATTCAGAGGAAATTATTAGTTTAGGTTTAGGACCCAAGCCTAACTGGCTTGGGTGACCCAGAGGAATCACACATCATGTACTTAACCCACTGTTTATTTGAGGGTGAGGGCATATCATTCTTCTTAATGTTATAAGTATCAGACACTAGACTTGACTTTTCTTTCCATAAGCCAGTTTTGTGTAAGGCCTTTTGTGATGAACAGACGACTAGCTTACGGTTTGAACTTTAGGGTCATTACTTCTTTTTGGTGGAGTAATAGAACTCATTTTCAAAGAACTTTGCTTAGTATCATAAAGTTCAATTTTCTTTCTTGGTGTCTGATAATAAGGACAATGAGAAGCGATGTGTCCACCCTTTCCATAATTATAGCATGATCTACCTTCTACATGTAGGGAAAATTGTCTCTGTGTGGAAGTGCGTGATACAGGTGTGACTTTAGTCTAGTTGGGTTTGGACACTTCTTGTTTAGATGTTTTTACTTATTTACCAAAATTCATTTTTTGAACGTTTTTAACATCTTTAGCCTTTTGTTTATTTGGACTGTGATGTGGAGCACGTGGTTGGTTAACTGGTTTGGTTGTTTTGGGTTTAGAAATAGACATGTTTGAACTTGACTTTACATTAACCTTTTCAAATTGTTCTTCCAAATTCACAATCGGCATCTTACCTTTAGATTTCAAAGTGGCCTCCTTATGTTTAGTGATAGATTCCACCGGTTTACTCGTGGAATCTGGATCACTAACTAGAGGAGTAGACACCACATGATCCTTAATTGGATTGTTATTTACTAGTCTACATTTAGCATTTAACAAGATCTCATGTGGTGGTGGAACCACTTTGTAACCCAACCCCTCACTGTTATTCCGTTCTTTCACTAAGTGTTGAACTATGTGAGAAGAACTGGTCCAACTGTGCAGTTTTTGTTTTAATGAGTTTACTTCAATTTCTAAAACTGCCTTTTCTTTCTTAGTTTCTTCCAGTGAGTTTAAGTAGAACTTTATGTCATTGGCTTGATTAAAAGCAACAACTTCGGTTTCCCTTAGTTGTTTATTTAAAAGTTCTATTTTCTCTTTATAACTGTGCTCATTTTGTTATAAAATCCGATTAGCTTCTGTGCACAGTTGTAAGTCATTTACTAAGCTATCATTGTGGTCTAATAACCTAGAAAATTTTAAATCTATGCTTTCTCTAAGTTTGTTACATTGATTACAAACATGATTTTCGAAGAGTTGGTCTTTGGTACTTACATGTGAAGATTCAGTTGAATCAGCCATCAACGCAGAGTTTGACTCTTCAGATGCTGGAGATTCTGAACATGTCGTTCTGAGATCTTCTTCAATCAGGTGATTTACCACATTCACTATATCTTCATTTTCTGACATCACTAGTTCAACTACGATTTCACCTTCACTTGCAGTGTCATTATCCAACCCTAAGCAGTCAAGGCCTTGTCTCTTTGCTTGACGAGGTAGCTCCACTCGTCAGTTTGTCTTGATGGTTGAAAGACAAGAATAGATTCCCGTTACCTGTCTTCTTGGGCTTTACACATTCACGTTTGAAATGCCCCTTTTCTCCACAGTTAAAGCAAGTAACTTTGGTTTTGTCAAACCCAAATTTGTATCTTTTGTGGCAATCAAGTTCTGTCCAGTCTTCTTCACAAACTTTTTCGCTCTTCTGACAGCACTCGCCAAAGCCCACATAATATCCATTCTCTCTAGTTCATTCTCGTCCACCTGCTCGTAGTCTTCATCAGCTAGATGGCAATTTCTGATTTTTCCTACCACTAGACCATCATAAGAATGAACAACCACTGCTTGAAGGTCCATATGCTCCTTTGCAACCTCCACAGTAATATTTCCAAGATTCTCGGTCTTCAACTTATAAGCATCAATCACATATTGTATTTCATTCAAGTCATTCACTACATATATATAAGAGATGACAGACATTTTACATTAAGCTCCTAAACTAGGTACATATGCATCAACACCAAAAGACATGACAAGAACTCGCAATGTCCATAGCACGTGCGAAAAGTTGTCTTAAGAACATCCTGCTCCTTCACTTTCAACTGATGGTAACCAGATCGAAGGTCTATCCTTGAAAACCAACTAACACCTTGAAGCTGATCAAACAAATCATCAATTCTTGGTAATGTGTATCGATTCTTTATCGTCAACTTATTCAGCTCACGGTAGTCAATACACATCCTCATGCTACCATCTTTCTTCTTCACAAACAGGACTGGATCACCCCAAGGGGAGATACTCGGTCTAATAAAGCCCTTATCAAGCAGCTCTTGTAATTGCTCCATCAACTCTTTCATCTCAGTCAGAGCCAAACGTACGGTGCCTTGGAAACAAGTTGGGCACCCGGTATCAAGTCAATCTGGAACTCAATCTCACGGTCAGTGTCATTCCTGGTAGGTCTTCTAGGAACACGTCTGGAAAGTCACACACAACCGGTACTTTAGACAGTTGTGGTGTTGGTGTATCCACGTCTTTTACGTAATCCAAGTAGGCACTACATCCATGCCTCATGCACTTTTCCATCACCGCCATTAAGATTACTTTCAGGATCGTCATGACCCGATCCCCATAAACCGTCACCATATTCCCGTCAGGTGCTGTCAAACGAATCATCTTCCACAATGTTCGCCTCGTAATCCACTAACCAATCCATCCCAAGCACTACATCGAAACCACCTAAGGTCATCATGAACTGTCTAACAGGAAATTTATGACCTTCTAATTCCACATCATAGCCTTCTATCATCTCAAAAATCCTGGTAGACTTACCTATGGCAGTTTCTACATCAAAGGGTGCATTAACACTCCTACTACTAACAGGCACCAGAAAGCAGTAGAAATAAAACTTTTACTGGCACCAAAATCAAATAACATGGAGGCTAAAGTTTGGTTTACTAGAAACGTACCTAACACGACATCAGGGTCCATCCTAGCCTCCTCTTGTGTCATCGTAAATGCTTTGGCGTTCGCCCTCGGTCCTTCTCCTCCAGTCTTCTTCACCCTGCAACCCTCAGCCCTCGGCTTCTTACAGACTCTACTCATGTGACCACCTTCCCCACAGTTGAAACATCTCATAACCCCAAAATCTCTAGCCATATGACCAGGCTTCTCACACTTGAAACAGATGTTTGATCCCCATTTTCATTCCCCCGAATGCTCATTCCCGCATTTGCCACACCTCTTCGACCCCGTACCCAGTGTGACCACACGGTGATCATCCACTCGTGCCTTCTTGTTACTCGTCGGGGCACCACCCCGACCAAACCTTTTCCCTTTCCAACTCCGATCACCACCACCCTTCTTGCTTACCTTAGCCACCACCACCTCTCGCCCATCAATCAACCTTCCTGCCAAATCAACCGCCAACCTAAACGTGCTTGGTCGGGCAGCGATCATGTGCCTACGAATATACGTCGGCAAACCCCGAATGTACCTCTTAATCTTTCGTCACAAGGGCGTCACTTGGTCTGACACCAGACGTGCCATCTCATTGAACTTGGTGGTGTACTGCTGATGTGTCATCATCCCCGCCTCCAACTACAGGAACTCTATCTCAACCTGTCCATTTCCTTATGAGGACAAAACTCCTCAATCACCAACTTTTTCAGCTCGGACCATCTCATCCTCCCAATAGCTCGACTACCCTCAGCTTGGACTATATTGTCCCACCAGCATAAAGCTGAGTCCACGAAAGAGTGGGAAGCAAACTTCACTTTTTGATATTCTTGACACTCGCTGATGTTCAGAACAGCTTCCATTTCTCTTACCCATCGGTGAGCAGCAGCAGCAGTGCCATTACCATCAAAAGTAGGGGGCTTACACCTTTAAAATGCCTCGTAATTACATCCTCGTGCTGCCTCCGGCGCAGGCTCTTCTTCTTCCACTTCTTCATCATCGGAGAGAACCGTTTTAGGCTCCGGTTGCTCCCGTCCTCCTGAGGACCTGTTCCTCTCATTTCTTTCTCCTTCTCGTACAACCTTGATAACTTCGGTAATCACAGACGGTAAGATCTTCTGCATGACCTAATGGACTTCTTCCATAACAGCCTCTTTTACCGAGGCTCTCAAATTGGTGCTCTCATCACCACCCTCCGGATGAGGGGTCTCGGGTTCTTCATGAACCACCTTTTCAACTCTAGGCCTTCCTCTTTTGGGTCGCAGTTCAACACCGCAACCTCCACCACGTGAAGCTTTCGAAGATCTACCACCGGCATCCACACACACACTGAAAGATTCAACACCAACATGATCATTCAAGGAACAGCTTAAAATATCTCAAGTATAGTAAGTCCCTAATTACAGTAGCCAGTTTTGATTAGCCACTTTACTCTTCATACCCCAAGCATTTACCTATCCTGAATACATCAGTATCTAAATCTACAAACAACACATAACCACATAACATGCGCACATAATGTCGGTTATCATTAAGAAAATACCTAATGGCACGTAGCTACTCATACTGGCATCATTCCCCTTTCCGTCCCATTTTCAGTTTAAGTTTAGGTTTATTTGAAATTTTACCCGTTTCACTTAAACTTTGGCTCTGATACCAACTTGTAAGGCCCCGTTCCCGGGACGCTTACAGCTGGCCAATCATTGCTCATAAAACATATAATTATATTAACTTGAAATAAACGTTGCAGCAGAAACATTAAAAACAACATTTTAATATAAATGCTTTTGAAAAATAATACAACATTCGTTACAAAATATTGTTTGTTCGTATTATAATGCAAAAACATTGTACAAAAGAATGCCATCCAAAAAAGATGAGTAGCCACCCCATGCCATCCTCAGCAACTTTACTTGCCAACTGGAAATACATAAAAGTTAGTGTTGCTGAGTGAGTTTTAGTTTTATAATAAAACAAGCTTATCTTTCGTTTAAAACCGTCCGTTACTTTCTTTCAAATCATAACAGTCTTAGAACGTGATCACACATCATAGGTACACATAGATAATAGTTATTATCTTCATCATTGTTCATTTCGTACATTTATTATCTTTTGTTTCCATCTAGATCCTGTCATGTGCTTAACCCCTCTCTAGAGCACCAAGCAATTCATCTAGGGTTAAGCGACAAGTATCCCATAAATATGGTCAATCACAAAGATTGAACCCCTATGTCCATCCTTATGGGGTATTTAACCCACACACAGTTGAGCTGACAACCCCTCATTGGGTTTGAACCTCCATACATTTTTTTTATCACACGGATTAAGCCCCAATGTGCATCCTCATGGGGTAGCTAACCCGCACACGGTTAAGCTAACACTCCTCATTGAGTGTGAACCTCTATACATTTGCTTGCAAGCCTTTCTTACGTTTGTTCATTCATTAATGCATGCATTCTTTCATTTCGTTCCCTTTTTCATTATCTTCCACTTTACGTTACATAATACTTTACATTTCATAATACTTTACATAATACTTTACTATGGGCCAGAATCATTATTTGAAGGAGGTGCTGAAGAACTGACCATGGAGGAACAAATTACCTTCATTGAGGCCTATACAAGAGAGTCATACAGACTCATAGTGGGGAAGTAGATCTCATGGATGGGGTAACAGCTCTGTGACCAGTTCCCCAAGACAGAGTTCCCATTCATACTTTGCCAAACAGATCATTGAGACTTCTTCCCAGGCCTGTGCTTACAAGGGTCACTTCTGAGCTGATCTAGAAGACAAAAAGACCAACCCTTCTGCCATAATAAGTGGGACATCTACAATAAGTTTAGAGGTTTTGGCTGCATTGGTTCAGGGGGAGTTTGTTGGACCAAAAGAACCAATGAGCCTGATCAGAAAAACCTCTAAGTCCCACAGACATCACAACAACTGCTGAAGACTTGATCAGATGTTTGACAAAGTCTGAAGACTTCAACAGCTGAAGACTAAAGTATTGAAGACTTCAACAGCTGAAGACCAAAGTCTAAAGATCAACAGCTGAAGACTAAAGTACTGAAGACTTCAACAGCTGAAGACTAAAGTACTGAAGACTTCAACAGCTGAAGACCAAAGTCTGAAGATCAACAGCTGAAGAACAAAGTACTGAAGATCAACAGCTGAAGTACAAAGACTGAAGACATCAGCTGATGACAACAGCTGAAGTTCAAGTACAAGTATTGAAGCCTTCAGAGTTTGTTACAACAACTGAAGAAGCATTCTTCAGTTGTTGTGATGGTTTCCTTTCAGTAGTTTTCTTTTTGTTTCAGTATTTGTAAAACAATGAAGAGCATGTTCTTCAGTCGTTGTAGTTTCAGTAGTTTCTTTATAGTAGTTGTAGTGATAGTTAGCACTTAGCATTTTTGTAAGAAGATGTCAGCTATTTGACATCTTCAGTAGTTGTGTTAACTATCAGTAGTTTGAATAAATTATGTTAGATGTCACTATCAAGTGATATCAGCAAACATCACATCTCTTATATAAGAGGTGTTGACCTAATTGTATGTGTGATATTCGGTTACCACGAAAGGGAATATTGAATGAAATATCCTTTGCAGAATTCTCTCTGTCTATAACCGTTTGTGCTTACCTTGTATATCTTTTGTGTTCTTGTGAATTGGCTAATTCATTGTTTAATTTCCGCTGCTATACTCTCTAATCAATCAAAACGTAGATCACTGATCCTAACAAATGGTATCAGAGCTGGTTAATCATTGATCGATCTAACAATTGATCATTGAAACTGCTATTTGATATCTATGGTTGATTGAATTAGCACATTTGCAAGAACTAGTTATAGATTATTGAATTTTTGCCGCTTTCGTTTATTCATTTTGAGATCTCTCTTGGTTCAATTTGGTTTGTTGTGTTTTGTTCTAATCTGCTATAACTTAATTGAATTTGGTTGAATCTGAGATGACTACTCCTTCTAATGACCCTCACAATACTGGTTCCTCAACCAAGCCTCCGATGTTGGTTAGGACTGAGTATAACATATGGCAACGAAGGATGCTTCATCACCTATCTGTTAACAGTTCAGGTTGTTGGACATCTGTGGTACATGGACCACATAAGCCTATGGTGAACAATCCGGAAACCATCAAATGGTTCCGAAGAAAAGGAACAATACTCAATGAAGATCGGAAATTGTTTGAGATTGATGCTAAAGCCCATGGAATTCTGGCCATGGCACTGCCGAATGAAATCTATTCAGGGCTTATGCATCATGAAACTGCTCATGACCTCTGGAATGCACTAAAGGAACAATTCGGTGGCACAGATGAGGTCTTAGCAAACAACAGAGAAATCCTCGCCTAACAATATGAGACATTCTCTCATAGAAAGGGTGAGACACTGACTCAACAGTTTGAGCGTTTTTCCTGATTGATCTCTGAGCTGAAAATGGTGAAACAGGAATACACCAACAGCCAGATGAATAACAGATTCCTCAGACCACTGCCTGAGAGATGGGACACATAAACTATTTTCCTACGCTCCAGTGCAAATCTGGATAGCCTATCTCTCACCCAACTTCATGGGAAACTGCTTACATTCAAAAGAGAGATAGAGCAGAAAAGGAAACTGTCATCATCAGGAAAGCTCACTGATGACTTTGTACCAGGGAACACTGCCTTGGTTGGTCATGAGTCAGAATATGCTGCATCTGAAAGCAATTATGATGAGCATATTGATTTCTCTTCAAACAGTTCTGATCATGCATTTGTTGGTATTGATAGTCATTCTGGCAGTAATAGTGACAATCTATGCTTCGTCATGGATGATCTGAAGGGAATTGTTGATGATGATTTAGAAGAGATGGATATTCTAAGCCAAATGGCCTTAGTTAATATCAGATCTCAGAAGTTCTACAAGAGAACTGGCAGGAAATTTCCTGGACTCTCTGGCAAAACCAAAGTTGGTTTTGACAAGAGTAAGTTGAGGTGTCACAAATGCCAAAGGCTTGGACACTTTGCAAGAGAGTGCACATCAACTGGATCTAACTCTTCTGCACCCTTTGTGACTTTTCCTAGCACTAGTCCACAAAATAGAGGGCAACATCCTGCTGGTTCTGGTCATCATTCACACCCTGTATCTCCTGCATACTTTGTCCCCAGGGTCCAATGACATATCCTTTTCCCTGCTATTACATGCCTCAGCCAAATCGGTTCAAGCTCCTATTGCACAACAACCACAAGCATTACCTGAACCTCAACCTTCCCAATCTCATCAACAAACTCAACCTCAACAACACAGCTTTTTCACCCCAGGATTTGTTGACTGGAGCAGTTTACCAGATGATTTGTCTAGTCATGAACAACTGTTCTCTGGTGCTGGTCAACATGGTGGTGGCAGTCCTTTTGGAAATCTAGCTCTTATGGCTTTGGAGTCTGCTGATACTTCATCCTCTAATGCCTCTACAACACAGGTATCACAGGTATCCTCTAAGGCAAAAGCCAAACTATGTTCTGAAACATGCATAACCGCATTTTCATCTATTAGAGAAGCAAATGTAGCTTTAATTAACAAGAACATTGAGCTAGAACAAACAATTTCCAAAAGAAAAGCTGAATTTGAGTTTGTGCTTAATGATAAGAATGATGAGATTTACAAACTTAAATGCCAAATAACTGATGATAAGGCTAGGGAAGAGATACTTCTAGATAAGTACAGAGACCTCAAAGAAACACTTGCAACTACCCAGGTAGAGTGTGATCGATGGGTAAATTCTTGCAAGGGTTTTGAAATGCTTCTTAGTAAGCAATCTGCTTCCAATGTGAAGTTTGGCATTGGTTATAATCACACTGCTCCTCCTACACATTTTACTCCTAGAGCAGAGGTAGAATCTGATGGTGAAAGCAATAACCAATCCTTTTCATCATGTGATCTACTATCTGATACAGCACCATCAGAAGTAGATGTCAGCATTAATTCCTCTCAGAACCTATCAGCTGATGTTGATGGTTCAAATGCTGACACTCACATGATCAAAAAGTTGATCACTCCAGGTGATAATTCACAAAGTACTAAAAGTACTAGAAAGAATGACATAACACCTGGAGAACAAGCCCAAACTACTGCATGTACTAAAGGGAAGAAAACTGCAAGTAGAAGGGTGGGAAAACTACTGAAGAAGATATCAAGAAAGCAGGTACTAAAGGGAAGAAAATTGCTAGTACTGATAGCACACTGCTGAAGAACAAGTCTTCAGTAGTTTCATCTTCTTCAGCAGATGATCAACTTAAGATGAAGAAAAAGCCATATGAAATATGTGGCTTATTCAATCATCTTACTGATGATTGCTGGTATAAAAAGGGCTCCAAACTCAAACATAATGAAAACATTAAAGAGAAAATGGATAAAATGAAAACTGAGTTTGAAACCAAATTTGTACCAGCAACATCAAAACCTGTGACCACAAAATCAAAAAGAAAGGGGTTAAACAGGCAACAGCTGAGGTTGCTCAAAGGGAGATGGTACAAACAGGAACTCATCAAACTCAAGCACTAATGTGTCTGATGAGCTGAAGGCTTTATCACAAAATCAGACACAACTTGTTATGATGGTTCAACATCTATTGGGGAGAGTCAACCAATTAGATGCTCCTGTGTTGAAACCACAAAGAAGAAAATCCATGCCAAAGGATTCTTCTTCTACACCATCTCCATCCCCTTAGGCTGTTATTCATAGCAAGTCTGTTAGTTTACCATCTGTTGATATGACCAGACCCAAAACCAAAAAGGTTGGGTCTCAAAAACTAACTAATTGTTTATGATTGCAGGGTTCTTCAACATGCCAAAGTAGCATCTGGTATGTAGACAGTGGGGGATCTATGCATATGACAGGGAACAGCTCTCTTCTTCATGACTACTCTCAAGGAAAGAAGGGGTTGTTTCTTTTGGCAATGATGCTAAGGGTTACATCATTGGAAAAGGCTTTGTCTCCAATGGAGAATAAAGTTTGATGATGTTAATCATATGGAAAATCTCAAGTACAATCTCTTGAGTGTCAGTCAAATGTGTGATAAAGGCCATGTTGCTCTTTTCACCAGTCAGAACTACAGGATTCTGTCATCCAAAGTTCTGAATTTGATTGATAAGGTGTTGGATGATCACACTCTCCTGAGGGCCAACAGGACAGGAAGAGTGTATGCCTTAGATCTTTCCAAGAAAATAAATCTCAGAGGCCATCCTTGCTATTTTCCAAAGCCTCTCCTCAAGAATCTAAACTATGGCATAGAAGGCTGGGTCATGTTAATTTCAAAAATATGAATCGGCTGATCCACAATAGTTTAGTGAGAGGTTTACCAATAAGGAGTTCCACTGTGATGAAACTGCACTGCTTGTTTAAAAGGAAAATAGCACAAAGTCTCATTCCCTCCTATGAAGTGCCTAAGTCCACTGCCTGCTTGCAATTACTGCATATGGATCTATTTGGTCCTGTGGAGTGATGAGCATGGCAAAGAAGAAACACTGTCTGGTAATGGTGGATGATTACTCTAGATTTGTATGGACTTTCTTTCTGCATTCAAAGGATGAGGTTGCTCAGAAGATTATCAACTTTGTGTTGTATGTTAAGAAGCAGTATTCCCTTTCAGTCAAGTGTATAAGGAGTGACAATGGAACTGAATTCAGAAACCATATACTTGATGAATTTTATCTTTCAAAGGGAATCAAAAGGAGTTTAGCATTCCAAGGACTCCAGAACAAAATGGAGTAGTGGAAAGAAAGAACAGGACCCTAATTGAAGCTGCAAGGTCTATGTTGGCTGACTCTGGTTTGCCACTGACCTTTTGGGATGAAGCTGTTAACACAGCTTGCTATGTGCAGAATAGAACCTTAGTAAATCAGAGGTTGATGAAGACTCCATATGAGTTCTACATCACTTGGCTCCTCTAATTTCATTTTTCAAAGCATTTGGGTGTCCTTGTTTTATTCTCAACACAAAGGATCAACTCCAAAAATTTGATTCTAAGGTGGATGCAGAGTATTTTGTTGATTATTCATCTACTTGCAAAGCATACAGAGTCTTCAACTGCAGAACAAAGATAGTTGAAGAGACTTTGCATGTGAAGTTTAATGAATCTCTAATGGACAAGATTCCACAAAACCCTATGGAGTTGTTTGATTTGGACATACTGCAATATGTTTCTTATCAACCTCCAGCTGTTGCAGATCATGTGGATAAATCATCTTTTACAGCATGTCTTCCACCTGGTGGTATTGATGATGATGATGATAATATCAATACTCACCTATTCAAGTTTAGTGCCCAACTGCCTGAGTCTGCTAAACTTGATGTTCCTATAGCTTCAGCAGTTCCATCCACAACAAATGCTGATGAGATTTCTGATTCCTCTACATCTTTTGAGTTACCATCAAATTCTTGGTTTCAAGAGTCTGCATCAACATCTGCTGCTGCTGAAGGTTCTACAAACACTTGCACAGATATCATTGTTATCAGGAGCTGAAGAATCACCCAATGTCTCAAATCATTGGTGATATCAATGCTGGAGTTTCAACAAGAAGTCAATTGTCTAACTTCTGCTTCTATGCTCTCTTCATCGGTTAGCTAGAGCCAAAGAACTATCATGTTGCTTTGAGAGACAATGGATGGTTGAAGCCATGTAGCTTGAGCTACTTCAGTTCAAGAAACAGCAAGTGTGGGAACTAGTTCCTCTACCCCCAGGTAAGTGTGCATAGGCACTAAATGGGTGTTTAGGAATAAAACTGATGAAAATGGGCTTATTGTTAAGAACAAGGCTAGACTGGTTGTATAGGGGTTTTCACAAGAAGAAGGTATTGATTATGATGAAACCTTTGCCCCTGTAGCCAGACTAGAGGCAATTAGATTGTTCATAGCCTATGTTGCATTCCACCATCTTAAAGTTTTTCAAATGGATGTCAAAAGTGCATTTTATAGGTAAAATAAAAGAAGAAGTTTATGTGTGTCAACCACCAGGTTTTGAGGATAATAAACATCCTGAATGGGTGTATAAACTTTATAAGGCTCTTTATGGGTTGAAACAAGCTCCTAGAGCCTGGTATGAGACACTTTCCACTTTTCTTCTTAAGAATAATTCACTAGAGGCTCCATAGATAAAACTTTGTTTATTAAGAAGGTGGATCAGCATAAGCTACTTGTTCAAATTTATGTTGATGATATTATTTGCATCCTCTGATCCCCAGTTGTGTGATGATTTTAACAAATTAATGAAAAAGAGGTTTGAAATGAGTGCAATGGGAGAATTACAGTTCTTTCTAGGCTTGCAAATCAAACAAAAAGCAGATGGAACCTTTATTCATCAGTCAAAATATACAAAAGATCTTTTGAATAAGTTTGATTTACAAAATTATAAGCCCTGTTCTACTCCCATGTGCAACACCACACAACTGGATGCAGATCAGAAAGGTAAAGATGTTGATGAAACACTTTACAGATGTATGATTGGGTCCTTGATGTATTTAACAGCTTCTAGACCAGGTATCATGTTTGCTACTTGTGTCTGTGCTAGTTTTTTTGCTGCTCCTAAAGAGTCTCATTTGATTGCAGTCAAGAGGATCTTTAGATATTTGCAAGGTACACAATCTCTAGGTTTATGGTATTCCACTGGACACTCTTGCAAATTAGTTGCTTTTTCAGATAGTGACTATGTAGGGTGCAAGTTAACTAGAAAGTCAACTTCTGGTGGATTTCAATTCCTAGGCAACTGTTTGATTTCTTGGCAGAGTAAGAAACAAACATCTGTTGCTACATCCACTGCTGAAGCAGAGTACATTGCAGCTGCAAGTTGTACTTCTCAGGTACTCTGGCTTCAGAACCAACTTTTGGATTATGGCATTACAGAGACTAAGACTCCATTATAATGGATAGTGCTTCAGCTCTGTGCATTGTCAAAAATCCAGTCCAGCACTCTAGGACCAAACATATAGAGATCAGACATCATTTTATTAGGGATTGTTTTGAAAAAGGTCTGATTGATCCTAAGTTTGTGCCTAGTGCTGATGAGCTTGTAGACATTTTTACTAAGACTTTGGATAGTTCAACTTTCCAAAACCTAGTGTTACAGCTTGGTATGCTACAGCTAGAATAAGTGATAACTATTGATGATCTCAGTAAATAAGTACTGATGATCATTAGTGACCATATCACATATAGTACTGATTCTGTTAAAATAACTGATAGTTACTACTACTACTATAGTTATAACTACTGATGTCAGTAAAAACAGATAAGTACTGATGTCTATGAAACAACAAAAAAAAGCAAAAAGGATAATGAGTAAGTGTTGAGGACAGCATGAAACAGCTAAAAGGCTATGAATTGACGAAAACTACTGATGAGAACTTTCTCTTCAGTTGTTTCTACAACTGTTGTTTCATCCTAAACAACTAATGACAAAACCATGTCTTCAGTAGTTTCACAACTACTGATGACTAACACCAAGTCATCAGCTGTTTACAACAACTGACAACGAAACCATGTCTTCAGTAGTTTCACAACTACTGATGACTAATACCAAGTTATCAGTTGTTTACAACACCTGAAGACCAAACCAAGGTTTTCAGTAGTTCACAACTACTGATGACTAAAACCAAGTCTTCAGTTGTTTTCAAACATCTGACATCAAAACCATGGTTTTCAGTAGTTTTATAACTACTGATGCCTAAACCAAGACTTCAGTTGTTTCAACTTCTGAAAGGGTAATACCATGTCATCAGTCGTTTTTTAAACTACTGATGAATAACACCAAACCCTTCAGTCGTTTTCTAACCCTTACCCTATAAATACCCAATACCTAATCCTTCAGAGCTTCATCCTTTCCAAACCTAACGTTCAAACCTCCAAAACTTCTCTCTCATTAATGGCGACCATGCAGCTCAAACCACGACATAACTGTGTTGCCTACCTCACAAAATCACCTTTCTGGACAAAGTTCGATAACGCCATTGATCTAATGGTCCAATCTCCCTACCAAACGGCCTTCCTTCTAAATCCCACCATTCATGCCGAATCTTTACACAGTTTTGGACGAACGTCACCCTTATAACTGGGGAGAACAACACCGAGTCTCTCCAGTCGTTCGTCAACAACCATCAAGTGGTCATCACTCCGAAAATCACTCGCCAAACCCTAAACTTGGATGATGCCACTTCCCCCGGCTGGGTATCCAAAGGGCACAACTGATTTATCCTTTGCCCACCATGGATATCAGGGAAACCTTAGTGCCTCTACCTTCGTGAAGAAGCATTTCCATGATGCAGAACATCTTATCTTTCACATGGTAAATGTTTGCTTAGCTCCTAAGACTTCCTCTTGGGATCAAATGTCTACCAGGTGGCAGCAGGTATTATTCTCTATCCTTGAGCAACAAGACTTAAACTTTTCTGAAATTATTTTTCTTGAAATTAAGGATATGGCCTCAAAACCTCTTTCTAACGATGGATATATATCCACGGTTCATTATGGCCATCATAGAGAATTAGCTAAAAGTGAGGGACTTGTTGGCCTTGGAGTCCCTGCAATGGTTGTATTGCCTGAAGTATACTCCAGGCACAACTCTGACCAAACACTGAAACAGGCTGCCAAGCTGCGAAAACCCACGCAGTTTGAACCCACAGCCACCACCTCCAGATCCAAAGTCCCCACAAAACCCAAATCCAAAAAACCAAAAAGGCTACTCAGGGAGATGAGTCCCCTGAGGATGCCCTGTACCACAAACACAGGAAACACATACTGGTATTAACCCCCCAGTTGTGTCAAAGACTCAACCTGCCAAAGCCGCACAGGTATCCTCTCAACAGGATCCTGTTGCAACCACTATTGGGGAACCCACACTGCTGGAACCTATCTCACTTGAGAGGGTACCATTGAAGATTACCATTCACCCCGGCTGCAATCTGCTTCTACCCAATCACCACATGCATCGCCCCCCAAAGTCCTACATTAATTGTTGCACAAGTGTTGAGTCAGTGCACTCCTCACCCCTCCCCAGATACCAATCACAACTGGGATAGCTCCAACCATTGCGGGGGAGGACCAAAGTGCTTCTGACACCCACACAGCACAGGGTTACCACATTCAATCTCCCAGTGTAGAAACGGAGATTCGAATTTCTGGTGAGGCTGCCACTTCTCCTGCTTCAGCATATGATCAGCTGAAGTTGGTAACATCCCTAAGACCTTACCAAAGGCAACTGCTGATGAAGGACATAGTCTTGAGGCAGGAAGTCCCCAGTTCCAAGACAAAGGGGCACATGTTACAACTGATCTACACTCAGTGCATGTTTATCCTGATTATATCAGGAGATCAGGTGATTCAGTAACTACTGATGATGACCTGGGCTTCTTTTTACGTGTTAGCCCAAACACCATCCTGGAAGAGGAGGTGACCAGACTCAAAGAGCTGCTTGCCAAAACTTCTGAGGATCAAAGACCATCTGCCCCTCAAACCCCACAGATGGCACCTTCATCTGAAGGTCTCCCAAACACAGAGCCACTCCCAAATACTCAGCCACCTGCCTCTGCTTCTGGCACTATTTCTCAGGAACAGAATCCCCCTGAGCAAATAGCTGCTATCCTTCAAAATTCCCTACCTCTCATTACACCTATAATCACTGATATAGTGATCAAAACCATTGATGAGAGGCTTTCCTCAGTATACAACCCTTGATAGAGGAAGTTGTGGGCAAAAGCTTTCTGACAATCAAACCCTTGCAACCAATGCAACCAAAAAGGGGAGATTCAGTCAGTGAAAGCAAAAAGAAAGAGGAGTGCAAAGAGGAAAGAGAAAGAGAAAGAACAGAAGTGACAGTACTGGACAAAGAGAAGGAGTTGGTGTGGAGACTGAAAAAGAGAAGGAGAAGGAAGCTGACATGGAGAAATCAAAGAAAAGAAAGAATGAAAAGGAGACTGCCTTGGAGCTGATGGTAAAGAGGCTGATGCCGAACAAAGCAGATCAATGGATAACATCATTGATTAGTTGTTTAGGCAAGGCCATGACACTAACAAACTTGACTCTGAGATCAGAAGATTAGAGATTGAAGAAATCCAAAACAGATGGGCAAGTTATGATGTGTTAGAAAGAGAAAGGCTGGAGATCATGATCAGATTTATAGCAAAATATCTTGGAAGATCAATGATCGAAATCAAGGCTTGGTCCAGGGACAGCATCTTGACAATAACCACCAAGATCTGTTCGTCTGAAGTATACACTAAAGTTAGTTATTGAAGCTTTGAATGAAGCTGGTGCTGGGAGCAGGACTGAACTAGCTAAGCAATCTAAGCCACACTCACTTCCAAAATGCTAGAACAGCCTGTCAACATTCCCACACCAAACCACAAAACCACCAAACAACAACCCACCAAACAACTCCCTTTCCCTCAACCAATAGCCGATGATGTACCCCAGAGAAGAAGAGAAGGTATTGAGGCTAGAAGATGATGAAGAAGATGATGATGAAGATGAAGATAGGCTGCCACTCTCATGTTATACAGTTGCCGAAGGCCACAAGTCACTCTCCAACAACTACTCCTGAAACTCAAGACAAATTGTGAAAGTGAAGCTAGAAGAAGAAGAGCTTCACAAACACACGATGAGGAATTGTTGAGGAGGGTTGACAAAGCATATGAAGCCACATCTTCTATCATCAACATGAAGAAGCATGCTCTCAGATTATACACTCTTAAGCATACATTTCAATATCAAAAGGAGAGAGTGAGGATTTGGCCTGATCCCAGGGTGTCTCACAGGATTCACAAGAAAAACATTCCATAGAGATACATTGGCCAGGTGAAGAAGATTGTAGATGAAATGATCTCACTGGTCTTTGTAGTATCACCCTAGGAAATCCTAGAAGACTTCAAGAAAGCTTATAAAGCTAACCAAACCCCACAGAAGATGCTAGAAAATAAAATGGTGAAAAAGGGGTTAGTATATAAGAGGCTTGAAGAAGTCAGAAAGAATGAGCTCCAGTTGTTCCTAGAGGGTAATCACCCTGATGAATTTGCTTATAGAATAATAACAATATGGAGCTAAAGAATGGGAAACAGGTCAAATACCTATCTGAGTACTATGGGCCTGAATCATTATTTGAAGGAGATGCTGAAGAGCTGACCATGGAGGAACAAATTACCTCCCTTGAAGCCTACACAAGAGAGTCATATAGACTATAGTTGGGAAGTAGATCTCATGGATGGGGTAACAACTCTGTGTCCAGTTCCCTAAGACAGAGTTCCCATTCATACTTTGCCAAACAGATCAATGAGACTTCTTCCCAGGCCTGTGCTTAAAAGGGTCACTTCTGAGCTGATCTAGAAGACAAAAAAGACCAATCCTTCTGCCATAATAAGTGGGACATCTTCAATAAGTTTAGAGGTTTTGGCTGCATTGGTTCAGGGGGAGTTTGTTGGACCAAAAGAACCAATGAGCCTGATCAGAAAAACCTCTAAGTCCCACAAACATCACAACAACTGCTGAAGACTTGATCAGTTGTTAGACAAAGTCTGAAGATTTCAACAGCTGAAGACTAAAGTACTAAAGACTTCAAAAGCTGAAGACCAAAGTCTGAAGATCAACAGCTGAAGACTAAAGTACTAAAGACTTCAACAGCTGAAGACTAAAGTACTGAAGACTTAACAGCTGAAGACCAAAGTCTGAAGATCACAGTTGAAGAACAAAGTACTGAAGATCAACAGCTGAAGTACAAAGACTGAAGACATTAGCTGATGACAATAGCTGAAGTTCAAGTACAAGTACTGAAGCCTTCAGAGTTTGTTACAACAGCTGAAGAAGCATTCTTCAGTTGTTGTGATGGTTTCCTTTCAGTAGTTTTCTTTTTGTTTCAGTATTTGTAAAACGATTGAAGAGCATGTTATTCAGTCGTTGTAGTTTCAGTAGTTTCTTTCAGTAGTTGTAGTGATAGTTAACACTTAGCATTTTTGTAAGAAGATGTCAGCTGTTTGACATCTTCAGTAGTTGTTGTCAACCTCAAATCACAAAACGGGGGTATTACCGTTAGGCGTGTGACTTCCAGGATCTCAGCCACTAGTTACACCAAACGACACGTGATTATAACACAAATTTACTTATAAAACTTGAATTCATCAAAGATAGTTTTAAACGTGGATAATAAAAGTCGCGAAAGCATAGTAAATATTGTCATTTAAATGGCGCAACACGCGCAAACCAAATAAATAAAATTCACTGAAAAACGATAAATAAATCACGTGGATAATAATGCATGATGAAATGCTCCTAAGCGTGCGCATCTTGTGAACCTGAAAGAAAACATGCTAAAGTGTCAACATGTAACAATAACAATAACAATAACAATAACAATAACAATAACAATAACAACAACAATAACAACAACAATAACAACAACAATAACAACAACAATAACAACAACAATAACAACAACAATAACAATAACAATAACAATAACAATAACAATAACAATAACAATAACAATAACAATAACAATAACAATAACAATAACAATAACAATAACAATGACAATGACAATGACAATAACAATGACAATAACAATGACAATAACAATGACAATAACAATGACAATAACAATAACAATAACAATAACAATAACAATAACAATAACAATAACAATAACAATAACAATAACAA
>CM046451.1:50315486-50325486 GCA_025506515.1 Flaveria trinervia
CTGGGCTTCTTTTACGATGTGTTAGCCCAAAACACCATCCTGGAAGAGGAGGTGAGCAGACTCAAAGAGCTGCTTGCCAAACTTCTGAGGATCAAAGACCATCTGCCCCTCAAACCCACAGATGGCGCCTTCATCTGAAGGTCTCCAAACACAGAGCCACTCCCAAATACTCAGCCACCTGCCTCTGCTTCTGGCACTATTTCTCAGGAACAGAACCCCCTGAGCAAATAGCTGCTATCTTTCAAAATTCCCTACCTCTCATTACACCTATAATCACTGATATAGTGATCAAAAACCATGAATAAGGCTTTCCTCAGTAATACAACCCTTGATAGAGGAAGTTGTGGGCAAAAAGCTTTCTGACAATCAAACCCTTGCAACCAATGCAACCAAAAAGGGGGAGATTCAGTCAGTGAAAGCAAAAAGAAAGAGGAGTGCAGAGAGGAAAGAGAAAGAGAAAGAACAGAAGTGACAGAAGTGGAAAAGGAGAAGGAGTTGGCTGTGGAGACTAAAAAGAGAGGAAAAGGAGCTGACATGAGAAATCAAAGAAAAGAAAGAATGAAAAGGAGACTGCCTTGGAGCTGATGGTGAAAGAGGCTGATGCCAAACACAGCAGATCAATGGATAACATCATTGATCAGTTGTTTAGGCAAGGCCATGACACTAACAACTTGACTCTGAGATCAGAAGATTAGAGATTGAAGAAATCTAAACTATATGGGCAAGTTATGATGTGTTAGAAAGAGAAAGGCTGGAGATCATGATCAGGTTATAGCAAAATATCTTGGAAGATCAATGATCAAAATCAAGGCTTGGTCCAGGGACAGCATCTGGCAATAACCACCAAGATCTGTTCGTCTGAAGTATACACTAAAGGATTAGTTATTGAAGCTTTGAATGAAGCTGGTGCTGGGAGCAGGACTGAACTAGCTAAGCAATCTAAAGCCACACTCACCTCCAAAATGCTAGAACAGCCTGTCAACATTCCCACACCAGAACCACCAAAACAGCAACCCACTAAACCAATCCCTTTACCCCAAAACAACCAAAAACACAACCCACCAAACCAACTCCCTTTCCCTCAAACCAATAGCTGATGATGTACCCAGAAGAAGAAGAGAAGGGTATTGAGGCTAGAAGATGATGAAGAGATGATGATGAAGATGAAGATAGGTTGCCACTCTCAGCTGTTATACAGTTGCCGACCACAAGTCACTTTCCAACAATTACTCCTGAAACTCAAAGACAATTTGTGAAAGTGAAGCTAGAAGAAGAAGAGCTTCACAAACAATATGATGAGGAATTGTTGGAGGAGATTGACAAAGCATATGCTGCCACATCTCTATCATCAACATGAAGAAGCATGCTCTCAGATTATACACTCTTAAGCATACATTTCAATATCAAAAGGAGAGAGTGAGGATATGGCCTGATCTCAGGGTGTCTCATAGGATTCACAAGAAAGACATTCCACAGAGATACATTGGCCAGGTGAAGAAGATTGTAGATGAAGGATCTCACTGGTCTTTGTAGTATCACCTTGGGAAATTCTAGATGACTTCAAGAAGCCTATAAATCTAACTTGACCCCACAGAAGATGCTGGAAAATAAAATGGTGAAAAAGGGGTTAGTATATAAGAGGCTTGAAGAAGTCAGAAAGAATGAGCTCCGGTTGTTCCTAGAGGGTAATCACCCTGATGAATTTGCTTATAGAATAATAACAACTGTGGAGCTAAAGAATGGGAAACAGGTCAAATACCTATTTGAGTACTATGGGCCAGAATCATTATTTGAAGGAGGTGCTGAAGAGCTGACCATGGAGGAACAAATTACCTTCCTTGAGGCCTATACAAGAGAGTCATACAGACTCATAGTGGGGAAGTAGATCACATGGATGGGGTAACAGCTCTGTGTCCAGTTCCCCAAGACAGAGTTCCCATTCATACTTTGCCAAACAGATCATTGAGACTTCTTCCCAGGCCTGTGCTTACAAGGGTCACTTCTGAGTTGATCTAGAAGACAAAAAGACCAATCCTTCTGCCATAATAAGTGGGACATCTACAATAAGTTTAGAGTTTTGGCTGCATTGGTTCAGGGGGAGTTTGTTGGACCAAAAGAACCAATGAGCCTAATCAGAAAAACCTCTAAGTCCCACAGACATCACAACAACTGCTGAAGACTTGATCAGCTGTTGACAAAGTCTGAAGACTTTAACAACTGAAGACTAAAGTATTGAAGACTCAACAGCTGAAGACCAAAGTCTGAAGATCAACAGCTGAAGACTAAAGTACTGAAGACTTCAACAGCTGAAGACTAAAGTACTGAAGACTTCCACAGTTGAAGACCAAGTCTAAAGATCAACAGCTGAAGAACAAAGTACTGAAGATCAACAGCTGAAGTACAAAGACTGAAGACATCAGCTGATGACAACAGCTGAAGTTCAAGTACAAGTACTGAAGCCTTCAGAGTTTGTTACAACAGCTGAAGAGCATTCTTCAGTTGTGGTGATGGTTTCCTTTCAGTAGTTTTCTTTTTGTTTTAGTATTTGTAAAATAACTGAAGAGCATGTTCTTCAGTCGTTGTAGTTTCAGTAGTTTCTTTTCTGTAGTTGTAGTGATAGTTAGCACTTAGCATTTTTGTAAGAAGATGTCAGCTGTTTGACATCTTCAGTAGTTGTGTTAACTATCAGTAGTTTGAATAAATTCTGTTAGATGTCACTATCAAGTGACATCAGCAGACGTCACATCTTTTATAAAGAGGTGTTGACCTAATTGTATGTGTGATATTCTATTACCACGAAAGCGAATATTGAATGAAATATCTTTTGCAGAATTCTCTCTGTCTATAAACGTTTGTGCTTACCTTGTATATCTTTTGTGTTCTTGTGAATTGGCTAATTCATTGTTTGATTTCCGCTGCTATACTCTCTAATCAATCAAACGTAGATCACTGATCCTAACAATATCCCCACTCCTACAAAGATTTTCCTGTTTTGGCAAGATTGGTCTCTCGACTTCGAGCTTTATTTCTTTTCTTTATCTTTTTCTTCTTTCTTTGGCTTCAAAGGAAATAACCGGGTGTTACACAACTCGAAACACCTCTTCTGGACACCTTAAACCAAAATTGATTGAGGGCTTTTAATAATCATCACCATCCGAAGCTTCATACAAGATTAATTTGATTATCAGAAAGATTAATTTGATTATCAGAAATGTTTGAATCTTGAACTAACTATACCTTAGTCGCGGCTATCCTTATCATTATGTTCATCAATCCAAACTTAATCATGTAAGTCTCGTACACCAAAATGTTCGGTTTCATCTAAGGATCAAAAGCCCTATGGTTGATTTCATTATCATCATCAAATCCATGTTCAATTTGATCCAAGAACAATCTAGGGTTTATCGGATTTGGAGATTGTTTTGTATCTTAGCTTTTTTAACAAATGAGGGCCGAGACCTAACACAGCCACGGCCCTTGGTTCACTGGTAACATACTTCTCCCCTCGAATAGGAGGTCCCCTGTTAGAACCCGAGGAACCTCATGTTTTTGTTTTAAGGCTTTTAGGCCTTCAATTTAAATCCAATTCTTTTTTTGAATTTATAAAAAAATCATTTTATAAACTTGTTAAATTTTTAAGACATCGTATTATTTTTGTAAATTCATTTAACAAAATATTGTAATATTTTTTTTATTTTAGAAAAATAATATATTTAGTTTGTTTTCTTATAAAATAGACTTTAAATAATGGTTTAAATCACTAAAATATTTGACAAACAATATCTTCATATATATTATTGTTTAAATGATGATTAGTTTAAAATTTATGAGAGTTTATTCAAACTTATAACTAAATTTTGTTACAAACGATTTTTTCCCGTTGCATTTCTTTATACAACTTGTAAACTTGTAATCTGTCGAGGTTTGATTGTAGCTATATGTGTTCTATAAACTCGCATAATTCATAATCATTGACATAAATGACTACTTGTAAATCTTATATATATATATAATATATATAATATATATATATATATATTATAATATATATATATAATATATTATATATATATATATATATATATATATATGCAGGATTGTTGATGGTGAAAGTTACAACACAACAACATAAAGAGGGGATTAACTAAACTTTAATTAAACAGTAAACTGGATTAATCAAGTTGAGATACTAAGACACAAGTAATGCAAGAGAGACAGAACACAAAGAACACAAGTGTATGGTTTTCAAGAATGCAGTATATTGCTTTCTCTATGTTCTATTACAAGTGTTACAAAGCATATTCGAAAGATACAAGAACATGAGATACTTATACTACATCTTACAGCCGGCTATACTTTGAAAGACAACTGGATACAATTGACTAGACACAAACAAAATCAATTGTAGAGTCAAAAGGTAGATTGCCTTTTGACTTGTGACTATGACATGCCATAGCTCACATCCTTATCTATTACAAAAAGGATAAAGTACATAAAGTAGAAAGTTACAAACTCAAGACCTCAATGTACAGTTACCAAAAGCATGGACCTTTTCACCAACTCATGTAAGTTGGTGACTTGTAGAGATGCAGCAGAAAGGTGCCCAGCTTTATGGAACAGTACATCAGATAAAGCATGTTACTAAAAGTCTTCAGAAGAAATCTCTCTTCATGAACTTGAAGCTTCGGAAGACTTTGTCTCTAAGGCTTCGAAAGACTTCATGTTTGGCTTCGGAAGATATCGGTCTTGGCTTCGGAAGATTTCACACTTAGAGTATTTTTTGTTTCATGTGTGAAACTTCCTAAGTTTCTTCTTAATGTACTTGTGTAGCATGCAGGATAGACTTAAGATGTTTAGGTTGCATTGACCTCTTCATTAATCTCTACAAACTCCCCCTAGGCTGATGCTACCGAAACACTTAGAAGGATTCAGATATCAATAGTCCTCATTAGGATGATCACCAGTCCTTTCTTCAAAGATGATCAGGATCCTTCAGACTGTCAAAGTGTCTTCTCATATCAAAGAGGTCATGCAGAGGCAACTGAAACATATCTTGCCATATGTAGGTGTCTTCAATGCCTTGATCTCTAATGACATGCCATCTTTCTAGATTTGTGGTGTATGTCCAAGAGAAGATGGCTCTTCCTGATGCTAGAGGAGCTGTTTGAATTGGAGTTGATGTAGCATCCTCTAGCTGCACAATCTCAAGATGTTCCGACTCATCCTGGGATTTAGAAGAGAGTGCAGTCTTCTTCTTCTTTGGCTTTGGTTTAGAAGCCATCCTCTTCTTTCTCTTACCAGATTTTAACTGAGAAGACTGGCCTGCAGCACCAGATTGATCTTCATTGTCTTTCTCAGTTGGGACTTCCTCTCTCTCAGGCTCAGAAGGAGAGATCAGAAGATGAAGCTTGCTGAGTTTCAGCAGTAGGTCCGGGTTTGTTGTCTCTGGTTGTTCAACCTTAACCTCCACTTCAGGTGGGGCTTGACTTGGAGTGGAGTGTAAGTCAATGAGCTCTCCGCTTTTGATATTCTGCTTGATCACCCTAATATGCTCATCCATAGTGGATAGAGACATGGGGCCAAGTCTCCTTCCGGAGAATCTATATAGCTTCAAGAAGCTCATCATCCTCTGCCTATCAGTAGACTTCTTCATGCTCTTCTGGATGATGGCTCTTGATTTTGCAGCTTCTTTCCTTAGTTTCTTCTTAGTTGTCTTTCTGTCCTTGATTATCTCAAGTTCAAGTTGTTTTAAGTACTCAAACTCAACATAATCATAAGACAAGGGAAGAAGTGCATCTGCCTGATAGAAGCCTATGGCACTCAGGTAGTTGATCATCTTGATCCTTTCTTCTTCTTTGTCTACCCGAGGTTCTTGTTGAACCACATCTTCTTGTGCAGGACTTTCCTGAACTGGGGAGAGGGTAGGCATATCCTTGTACAGTATTTTTCTTCTTCTCTCTTCTTTGACTTGCACTAGGATTTCTGCATCTTCTGCCTCCTTCTTCTCCCTTGACCTTTCCAGGTCAACCAGTTCATTGAACTCATCAAAGGGGAGAGAATGACATTGTCTATGTCATAGTTCCTAGTCTGCATATAGTTTATCTTGACTACCCTTAACTCATCATTCTGTGTATCTGGTCTTGGGGCAGCCCTGATAGCAGACTCCATGAGTCTTGAAGACTCAGCAAGGAACTTTCTCCCCTTAGCCTCATTTTCCTCTCTCTCTCTCTCTCTCCTCCTCAATCTCCTCCGTTGTCATCTTTATTTTCCCTTTGTCACTCACAGACCTTTGTGACTCAGGGTGGAGAGAGCTTTGGCCTTCATTGCTTGTTGCACCATCTGAACTTAGGCTAGAGAGAGGTTGAGAAGCACCTTCACCAGCAGGTGTCTCAGAAGAAGTGTGGCTCTCTGCAGCAGTTGATGATGATAAGACAGGGCTCTCAGGTTCTGCCACTGGGCCTTCAGTCAAGGATTCCCCTATGAAGCTAATCTTAGGGTCCTCCTCAACATCCAGTTGACTGACGGCATTGCCTGATTGCCTAAGTCTCCTTCTTAAGCTAAACTCTGCAGTGATCTTGTCTTGGATTCTTTTAGCCAGTCTGTCAGCTTGTCTTGATTGGCTTGGGTTGATAAGTGGCATGTTGACTAGATCTAAACCTTCATAGTAGTCCAAGGTCTGAAAATTGAAGACTTTTTGTTGCCCTTGAACTCTTATGATGATTAAGGCTTTCCTGATGTTGTCATACCTCCACCCAATGATGTGATTGGAAGATGGTGAAGGTGACATAGCCCTTGGTATCCCATCCTCAAACAAACTCTGTATGAAGGAGTCTGTGTAGTCCACATCAATGTGAACGTCAGGAGGTTGCTGAGAATGCACATTTGCAAGTGACGATGGTGAGTCCTCAATGTCCATTCTCTCTGAAGAAATCCCAGGTTCTGTGGCTGTAATGACTTTCTCCCCCTTTTTGGTAGCATCACCCACTTGCATAGGTGAGCTGGAAGATAAGTCAATCACATCCACAGGTTCTTGTGTTCCTAGTTAAGCTCTTCTTAAGGGTCTCCCAGCTACTTTTTCCTTAAGATATGAAATCTCAAGTTGCTGATCATTGATCCTGTTATGTAAGGTAGTCACCTGAGATTCAAGGTGACTGACCTTTGAGACTAAGTAAGGGCATGTTTTAGATAGTTTTTGCACTAGTAGTCTCATATTCCCCTCATCTTCATCAGAAGATTCATTGGGGGATGAAATGATTGGACCAAAGTCCTCTCTCTCACCACCAGCTTGAGGTTCTTGGCTGCTAGTTTTCCTTTGCTCACTGGCAGTCTCAGTTGAGATGTCAGTGGGATGAGTTGCCATGGTTGAGGTTTTAATAATGTAATCACTTTCAGAAGTGAGAGCCTCTTCCATATGGACATCCTGAACAGGTTCAGAAGTGTCCACCTCAGTTGTAGGTGACTGATGTGGGATAGATGTAGGAGACTCAGGAGTATTCATCTCTCTTTGAGTAGGGGAAAAGAAGAGAGACTCATTATACTCACTGAAACCTAGATCTTCATCAGTATAGAAGTCATGGGGATGGTAACTGTCCCCTGAAGGTTAATCACTTGAGTGTTGAGACTCAAAGTGATGGCTTAAGGCAGTTGGGCTAATGAGCTCATCAGGCTAAGCATGAGGAACCTCAGCACTGATTCTTGAATAGATGGGAGTGGTCTGCTCCTCAGGAGAATTGGGAGCTCCAGTGTCCACTTCTTCTGTATGGGTGAGTATATGGGGGCCTCCACAGACTGAATAGCCTGAGCAGGGGTTCGTTTGGATTTTCTTTGGTAAGTGATGGTGATTTGAGGCTGCGAGAGTGGTTGGGAGAAAGCAGGTGTGGGCTCAACACTAGCTTGTGCTGCTAGGTTGTCACCTTGAGCAATGAGCTCTAACATTTTTGGGACTAGGGTTGTTCTACCCCAGAGAATCCAACAGTGGGCTTTCTCAGAATTTTAAAGATGCCGGCTTCATCTGTCCCAATTTAAGAGTGTTACCTGTTTCCCTCAACTGTGAGCCCAGTTCACAGTTAAGAATGTACTGGACATATCTTGGAAACATGTAATACTCTAAGGAGTCTAAATTAGCAAGTAAATTTGTATAAAACAAATTGAGAATACCTGAATTTGACCCCCTAAACCATTCCATGGATTATGAAGGAGAGGTCCTTAGGAATCTGGTCCCATCCACCATGCTTGTTTGATAAGTTGTGGATGACCACATGGAGAAGGAATCTCTATTGGGATGAGACCTTCCTTTTCCTAAAGGTCTTTACAGAGAAATTTCCCTCATATCCCATCTGCTCAAAGGAATGATTGATACTTTCCTTTGGGAAAAACACCTCACCTTCTTCATCATCCAGCTGAAGATGTCTATTGATGATGGCCAGAGTGATGAAGATTGTTTTCCCTTGCACTATGGCAGACAGTGCCATCTCCCCATCCATAATGACCTCTTGGCAGGTCTTCCAGAATTCAAGCAACTGATCCTCATAGAGTGGAGGATCAATGGTTAGGGAGGTGAAGTAGTTTGATAGAGTTAGAAAACGGCAAACCTCTGAGAAATGAGGATCTTTCTCAAAGCTTAACAGAGCAACCTGATTGTGTTGTCTGTGTAGCTGCATGGTAAAGTTGGGATCATTTCTGTGAGCAAGCTTGGCCATTTTGAAGTAGCTTAAGGATGAAGAAAGAAGAGAGAAAGAATTTTCAGAGAGAAATTTGAGGTTTTAAGTTTGGAGGAAGAGCAGATGATAGAAAGAGGGGGAAACCGTTGGGTTTATATCCGGATGTCGGTCCCACCTCTAGAAAAGTAGTTTACTTTTGCTCAAAAAGTAGTTTTTTTGGAAGTAAAAAAGGTTCCGAAGGTTAATTGTCCTCGGAAGTTTTAATTAAAAAGCTTCGAAGCTAAAATGACTTCGGAAGAATTTCCTGAGAGTTTTGAGAATTTTGCTTTGGAAGAGAAATTAAAACTTGAGTGCTTTGTATATAAAACAACAAAGCTTCCGAGAGTTAATTTTGCTTCGGAAGTAAATGGTCCTTGAAAATAAGTAAGTGTCTGAGACAAGTATTTAAGCTTCGGAAGATAATTTGAAAGCTCTTCGAAGGTAATTTCTTAGACAATTATTTATTTTGAAGGCATGATTTTCTTCCGAAGTTAAAAGCATAACTTCCAAAGTTTTAGAAATTTTCAAAAATCTAATAAAAGTCTTCAAAAAGAAATTTTTTTTATCCAAAGAAAACATGAGCTTATGAAAGTGATGAACTAGACAACTTAGGACACACATAATTTTTAAGAAATAATAAGAATTAGTTTTAAGAAAAGATTACTCAAGTTTATCATCCCAATAGCTATATTAGATATTTAAATCTTTGTTCATCAAAAGCCTTTGTAAACAGATCAGCATATTGGTCATCTATGTGAACTTTGACTAGTTTAATTAATCCATTTTCATAGTTATCTCTTATTAGATGATACCTGATATTGATGTGCTTTGTCCTTGAGTGCTACACAGGGTTCTTTGTGATTGAGATAGCACTGTTGTTGTCTATGTGGATGGGAGTCTCCTTAAAGTTTAACCCATAGTCCAGCATCTGATTTTGAATCCAAAGTATTTGAGCACAGCAGCTTGTAACAGCAATGTATTCAGCTTCAGCAGTTGATGCAGAGACACAGGATTATTTCTTGCATTGCCATGAGACAACCCTTCCACCAAGAAATTGATATCCCCCAGATGTAGACTTTGTGGTCATATTGCAACCACCATAATCACTATCTGTATAGGCATACAGATTGAAGTCAGGATTCTTGGGTGTCATACCCCAACCTTGACGGTGGAAACGTCGAATGTGAGGGTTAAGATTGTTCACACCACATAACGCTATAATTAGATGAACATATAAAAATTATAAGATTCAAAAAGGGAATACAAACATAAGTATCAAACGTGAAATAAGTTTAAACATA